>BDMB01000021.1:125723-582523 GCA_016859785.1 Macrotyloma uniflorum
TTTTTTATTTTTTATTTTTTATTATAATAATAATTTTAAAAATATATTAATAATAATATTTATTTTTTATTTTATTTTATAATAATAATAAATTCAAAATAATTAATAAATTTATTAATAATATTATTAAATTATATATTTTTCATATAATAATAATAATAAATTTTTTAAAAATATTAAAAAAATTATTAATAATAAATAATATTATTTTATTTTCTACTCCTTTTCACTCTCTTTCTCTTAATCCAAATAACTTCACTTTCTTATTTTTTTTTCTTCATTTTTTTCCTTTTCTACTTTCTCAAATCCACTCCCTAATCCAAACACAATGATTTTTTTATTGTATTAAATTTTATTCATTTATGACTACAGCAAATTCAACGTGATTAAAACCAGCTGGTTCCTTGCAGAAACTAATAGAACATCAGATAATTAATATTTTCTGTCACATGTGAGCCATCTTCTTTAACTATTCACCATAGTTTCAATGTTGACCTTGTTTGGTTAATTATCTGTTTAACTTTATTTTAAATATGAGCAATTTAAATGTTGAAATTAAAACGAACCAGAATATTTTATTTCTAAGTTAATATTAATAAAAATCATATCAATTTTAATAATTTGAATGTGACATCTACCACACATGACCTAGATGCAAAAAGAAACTCGATCCCAAACCAAATCAATGCAATTAATTAAGTTGATATTTACATTTTAATCTGAGATTATTCTTTTATGATCATACAAATCTTAGATCTTCTTTTTCGTATATAAAAATTGCAATCATTTGAATCTGAAATAGATTTTGAAATAAATTGAAAACTGGATCAGTGCATGTATTTCACATGGTTACATAGTATTTTAGATCCCAAATCAGATTAAATAGATCAATTTCTTATAAGAATAGTTCAACTCATCAATAAGTGACGACACTTCATTTTCATAACAGAAAATACATATCAATTATTGCTAAGAGATATGTGACAAAAAAAAGTTTCATGAAGTAAAGAAAATTCAACAATTTTTTTATGTACCCAATTCAAGGAACTACTAGATTTTGATACTGTAATTTACCACATATTTATCAAATTGTTAAAATGCTATTATAACTAAATTAATAAGAAATTTAGTTCTTCATTATTTTATTATACATATAAGATTACATATTTAGTCAAGAAAATTACTTATAAATAGTTTCAATTTAAAAGGTCGAATATATTTGTAGACGAGAGAAATATATTTGTAGACAAGAGATATGATATTGAAAAAAAAATTATATCAATTATTTTAATTTATAAAATGTGATTTATATAAAACTTAAATAATTTTATTTAATATTGATTGATTTTAAAATAAAATTTATATAATATTAAAATTTTATATCATATTTTATTTTTTATTTTAATAAATTCGTCTGATTCATATATATATATATATATATAAAAGTAGATATTTATAAAAATATTACTATTAAGATAAAATATGTCAACTGTTAAAATAAAACAGATAAAATTATAATTTTAATATTTTTGAAGAAAGAGTTTAAAGACATATAACTTTTGACCTTATCTTTTGATTGAAAACACAGCACACACCTTGAAAAAAAAACACTCCATGACCAAAACAAAATGATGAGATGAGATAAGTTTCATGGAGTGAAGAAGGTAGCAATTATGCTAATTTTTTATGTACATTTTGGCGTGGGGCACAAGAGGACTCATAACTACTATTCAATATAAGACTCATCTAAGAAAGCATTATTACATATAATAAATTATTTTACAAAAATTTGCAAATAATTTACATCTATGATATCAATAAAAAAATTATATATTGGTTATAAGTGATAAAATGTTTAACTTACTTTATGTTGTTGTTTAATAATACTTTTAAAGAAATAACACAATAATTTTTCATTATAATTTCAAACAACCATTAAAATCAAGTAATGTAATAAATAAAGCAATTTTGGAAACATGTTCAAGAAGAGAAAGATAAGACATAAAAAGAATGCAAATAATGGTAATAAAATAATACTAAAATACATGGATAAATGATAAAAATAATGTAAAATATATGTAAAAATTATTTGCACGACCTACAATAAAGCTCCATATTTTTTTTTATGAAACAAGAGAGTATTCACTTGGGTTTTTATTTTTTACTTTTTAATTACAAAAATGTTACACCATTTTAATTTTTTTTCCATTTTTAAAAAATTTACAGAGAAAATAGAGTGTTGTTTGAAAAAAAAAGCAAAATAAAATAATGTGTTTTTTAATTAAAAGGGAAAAAAAAGTAAAAAACACTTATTTTTAGAGTTTTTATGCAGAGAGTATTTGGCACAGTACGAAGCTTCTTCAAAGGGGAAAAATATAGTAAAATCTCATTTAAATAATTGAAAAGTATAATTAAAGATTTGTTTCTTATTAAAATTAATATAGTCACGTGAAATAATTAACATCTCTATTCATATGACCATTAAATACAAAATTAGATAGTTTGGTTCCTTATCCTTTCAGTAATATTTTAAAAATTAAATTAAATACTAATACACTTTTGGTTAATAAAATAAGTAAATTTTTAAAATATAATAAATTTTAATTTCAAAAGTTAATATATATTTTAGTTTCTTCCCTAAGTTGTATATAGATAAAAAAAGAAAACATTGTTATAATTGAATAGAGAAGAATAACGTGAAATATTTTTATATTAGGGTTAAGATTACCATATTATAAGTTTTTACAATTATAAAGTTGTAATTAATCATATTATAATATCAATATTAATATTAATATTCTTACACAATACCTTAATGTTTTGCATTTATAATTTTTTTTTCATTTTAATTAAAAAAAAGCACTTAGAAATACAATGCTTTAAAATTAAACCACCAAATTTGGAAAAAACTGTTTTAGGATGATAATGACACTTCAGATATCCTTTACAAACCGAAATTCGGTACAAAACAAAATTAGTTATAAATATATATCCAAATCAATTTCGGTGTTTTTGATTTATTTTTTTCCTTTTTTTGATGATTGAGTACTTGAATGGTGGGTAACAAATAATTTGAAAATTCTTCAAATAATAATAATAATATCCATCACGCTTCCCACCACCGTAAACGAAAACGAAGTGCTCATTTCCCTTCTCGATCTCACTCTCTTTCTCTTTCTTTCTTTTTTCTGTTTTTTTTTTCACTCTGCACTTACAAAAACGACGGTTCGTTTGATGTCGTGACGGAGAAGAAGAAGAAGAAGAAGAAGAAGAAGAAGAAGAAGAAGAAGAAGAATTGTGATGATGGCGGCGCGAAACGGTTCGTTGAGGCAGATATTCGCGGAGAGGAGCAAGGAGAGGCTGCTCTCGCGGAAGGATTTTTCAGAGCTGAGGCTGAACGGGAACAGTAGCAGCAGCACCAGCGTTGTGCGGCACGCGCTCTCGGATCGCGTGGTTAGGTTCTGCGATGGCGTCGGAAAGTTCTTTGGCGAGCTTCGGGAGATGGCGCGATCGGATCGAAGGAAAGTGGTTTTCGCGGCGAAGGCGGGGCTATCGTTGGCGGTGGTTTCGCTTTTCATTTACATAAAAGAAGAACAGTTGAGCAAGTATTCCATCTGGGCCATACTCACTGTCGTTGTCGTTTTCGAATTCAGCGTAGGTACTCACAAATTCTCGATTCACCTTTTTCTTTTCTTCACTTTTACTTTCCTTAGATAGCAATTTCTTCTATTCAGGATAAATTTCTTCTCTATGTCTTTTTTCGCTGATAATAATCTAAATTGGTTTTATATTATTATTTAATTACAAAATCCGTACTAATAATTATTTTTGTTTATTAAACATTCTTATCATTTATGTCTTTTTATAATACTTGTATTAAAATTCATACGACTTTTTTAGCATTACCATTATTTATACAGTCAGAAAGAACTCGAACATTTCATTTCTTAAATTACTCTTATGAATAATTTGGGTTAGAACTAAAATAAGATAATTCTGCATAATAATTAAAAAAACGTTTTTTAAAATTAAATGAATAATTATTTTTTTTAGAAGCTGCATTATAATTTCTGCTCTTAACATATTTGCTCGTTATTGAATTTTTACTTTTAATTTATATATAAGCAAATTTTAACGTAAAAAAAATTATTATTATTATTGTTTTATTTTATTTTCTCAAATTTTGCAGAAACTTTTCGAAATACACCTTATCAAAAATTAATTTTAAGTTATTTATAATTAAAACCGTTGAATTTATTGCAGTTAACAAGTTTTTATAAACCGTAAAAGATGTGTCAATTCATATTTAAATTGCTATATTATTAAAACTATTAGTAGACTAGTTTTTTTTATATATAATTTCATTGAAATGTGCTATATATCTATATAATAAATTTATTAAATTTTATAATGATAAGATAGATTATTAAGACGGATTGATTATAAACAATTTTTTTACATTATGTTAAACTTTATTTTACTTCATTAATCTAATTTTCATATAATATTAGTGTAAGTGTAGCAAACTTATGGTAATGGAATATTTAGTTCACAAAAATAATACATTTTAAAGAATTTTTATTAGTAATATTATTTTGATATTGTTGTGAATTTTGGTTTAGGTGCGACTCTGAACAAAGGGTTCAATCGATCTCTGGGAACTATTTCAGCTGGAGGGCTTGCACTTGGCATTGCTGAGTTGGCCGTATTGTCCGGAAAGTTCGAGGAACTTATTATCGTATTTTCTATATTTGTTGCAGGTGAAATATTTTGTCTTTAAATGTTCTTTCCACTAAATTTATCATTTTTGGCACTGAACCATTCTCTCATGCATTTTTGAATTAATAGTTTATTATCTCTCATTATTATTATTTTTTTTAATTTTATTTTATTATTAATTTTAGTATCAATTTAGTTTTTTTTTTTTTTTCAAGTTAGGACGAAATAAATTACTACGGTTATAATTTTTTTTTTCAACACATCGGTGGGTCCTAAGAAATATTAATATGGTTAGTACTCCAAGTTTAATTAGAATCCTTTAATATTTAATTTCACCTACTTGAGTAGTGTTCTACTCATGGTAGACCGAGTTGAAAAGAGCAAATTTGAGAGTGATCTACATTCCTCTTCGTAGATAACACAGATATTGCTTCGCGAGTCTTTCTTTATACAACTTAGGCTGCTGCTGTCTTTAACTTGCTAGCTAGTACAATATCACTATGTACCGAACATCATCAATAACATATTTCGAGTAACAAATTGTATATACTCTATTTTTGTTGAGTTATCTGTGAAACTTATATAAATAAGATAAAAAGAGCTTATAGGAAAGTCATAAGCCGTTTTCATGAAGCCAAAAGAGCTCTTTAAAATCTCTTCCACGTGCCTCCTAATTCATTAACAAATCTACGTGAATTATTAACTAATAATTAACTCATCATTAGCTGGTATACAAAATAATGTAATTTTTATGGCCAAATAATGTTACTAACTGTTGTGCTTATTCACAATATTTGTTCACCAAAGAAAAAAATATGACTAATGATTTCGCTTGTGGTTTGCAGGATTTATTGCAAGCTATGTGAAGCTACTGCCTGCAATGAAGACATATGAATATGGCTTTCGTGTGTTTTTGTTGACATTTTGTATTGTATTAGTATCTGGGAGAACTAGCAGAGAATTTTTTACCACAGCCTTTTACAGATTAATTCTTATTGCAATTGGTGCTGGCATATGTTTGTTTGTAAATATTTGCATATACCCCATCTGGTCTGGGGAGGATCTGCATAAATTGGTGGTGAAAAATTTCAATGGAGTTGCTGCATCTTTAGAAGGTTTGCTCTAATTTCTTCACATGTTCCGAACCTAGTAAAGATTTGTAGTTGTGGTTTATGCCTAGTTCCTGTATTTAATTTGATATTGTTATCTTCCCTCGTATCTTTGTTTAGGCTGTGTTAATGGGTACCTGCAATGTGTTGCATACGAGAGGGTCCCTTCAAAAATTCTTGTTTATCAAGCCTCGGATGATCCACTTTACCGTGGCTATAGAGCAGCAGTTCAGTCGTCAAGTCAAGAGGATACTTTGGTATACATATTTTATAGTTGTCATCTTTCCCTTCTTCAGTAACCTAACCTAAATGCCAAAACTAATGCTACATTTTATGATTTTATCTTATCCTCGCAGGTAGATTTTGCATTATGGGAGCCACCTCATGGTCCATACAAGACATTCAATTATCCTTGGAGAAGCTATGTTAAAGTCAGCGGAGCTTTGAGGCATTGTGCTTTCATGGTCATGGCAATGCACGGATGCATACTTTCAGAAATTCAGGTAAAATGAACATTATTTCCTTGATCTGTGCTATATATTGCCTTTATTGTAATTTTTGTTAGTGTTCTTTTCTTCCTGTCAGTATTTAACATTGGGGTGGGGGTGATTTAACTATGACTGAACTTTTTGTTAATAATGAGCTCTGCACACTAAATTTATTCAGCTTTATCTACCTGATTTGTAGTTTTTTTTTTTTTATATACTGTTTCTTCGTAAAGTCTATCTTTTCAATCTTTATGTCTTGTTTCAATCTTTTGCTAGCTTCCCAAACACTTGGCATTATAGAAGAATATATATTCACACATTCAATGAACTCACTATTTTGTTTAATTTTGACCATGCATCGATTGCTGAACAATGAAAATATGGGTACTTAATAATTGATCAGGCTAAAATCCAGTCTAACATAATAAATCTGCATATATTTGGAGGGCTTATCTTGTATATATATTAAAGAACGTGACAATGTTGTATTATTAATTATTACGAAGGAACCAATTCATTTACAGTAGGGCAATGAGAACATATTTGGATTAGGAGGAAGATCTTGATATTTTTAAACAAGTCAGATTGGTTAATTCCAAAATGTTTGAGGTATAGTTCAGCTGAGCAGTTGAATTTTAGAAGATACTCGATCAATAACTAAGATACACGATTAACATTACATTTTTTATTTCCTTTTTGATGGCTTGAGTGCCATTCTCTTAAAACATTTTCCCAAATGCTTGATTTTCTTGAGTATTGTATTTCTCTCAAGACTCCAATTGAAGTCCATGAATAGCATCACTTGCTAGTCTCTGCTACTTGCCTACTACTAAAAGATCTAATAATCCAGTTATTTTCCTCTTTTCCCCCCCATATTTAAGATAAGAGAAACGAACCTGTTATAATTTGTTCCTTTTTGTCTAAATCCCCTGATCATTGCAGCAAAATTAACGCATGCTCACTGAATATAATTAAGTGACAAATCCAAATTATAGTAGATGATGAGTCATATCAATTGGTTTGAGAATTTCTGGTTTCACACATTATCCATAATAAATAAAGTTGTGGTTGCACCATCTACATTGAGGAAACCATGATGTTATTTTTAGATCATGCTGAGGTCTTGTATCTCACCCTGAAAATGTGTAATCTGATAATGACGAACAATGATTCAGAAAATATTCCTTCGTTTTATTTATAGATTTTTTCGCGTATGTTGGTGTTACTATTATTGTACATTGTTGGTATTCAAATTCCATATATACACAGGCACCCCCAGAAAAGAGGCTGGTTTTCAGTAATGAACTTCAGAAGGTTGGCACTGAAGGAGCTAAAGTATTGCGTCAACTTGGAAGCAAAGTGGAAAGGATGGAAAAGCTAAGCAATATAGACATACTCTTGGAAGTGCATGATGCTGCTGAGCAATTGCAGATGAAGATTGACCAACAGTCATTCCTCTTAGTCAATTCAGAGAGCTGGCAGGCTGCAAAAAAGCCCAAAGGAGTTGAAAATCATGATAATTTGATTGATCTCAAAGACCATGACAACAAGCGCCCACTCATCTCTTCCCTCAGTGAAACAGGGGTTGATTCAAGACTTAACATAAGCATAGAGCCTTCAGTTCCTGAATTGCACATTTCACAAAGCATGATGTCCAACAAAATATCTTGGCCACGCCTCTCATTTTTAGGAGATAACATTTTACTTGAGCAAGATTCCAAAGTATATGAAAGTGCAAGCTCCTTATCTTTGGCAACATTTGCTTCCCTTTTAATAGAGTTTGTTGCAAGGCTTCAAAATCTCGTCGATGAATTCCAAGATCTCAGCGAGAAGGCAAATTTCAAAGACCCGTTTGACCAACCACTGTTGAAGTAGGTGACACTATGAACCACACTTGCACCTTTATTTCAACATTTGAGGTATATAATAATCTATCTATAATGTACAATCATATATTATAGTCCATTCATAATATATAATATGTATAAGATGATATAATAGTTTTTCCGCATTTTTCTTAATTTTTTTTATTTCTTGTAAATTATACTTATAATTTATTTTATTTTTTTCATTCCATTCTTCTACTTTTAAATAACGATGAAAGAAATTTATTTTGTTACATGTACTAGTTTTTATTATTCATTCATAAATTTTATTATCTTATAATTTTACTCTTGGAACTTGTTATAAAAAATATTTGATTGATATTTTTTTAACCTGATTTTTGTATTTTTAACTTTATTTATTCGTAAAAGTTTATATTTTTTAGATGAATAATAAGTCAGTCATTGATCCGAATGGCACTAAATTAAATTTTCTTAAATAAAAATTTGAAAATATAATTAAAAAAAAAAACTTTCCCTCAATTTTTCATCACTTTCTTCAGAACTCAATCAATAAACTTCTGGTTTTTTTTCTTGTCTTCTAGTGCATGGATGGTTAACACCTAGCTTCAATAATTGAACACGAAAAAGTGTGTAAATAGAGGGTTTTACTAAATGCAAATCAACATCATAGGAAATTCCTTATTCTGAATTTTCCAAGCAGCATCTTGCATGGTCACATCTCATGTAGATGACCTAATTTTAAATTTTGTTGAATAATGTAATGGTATATCATTTGAAACTATTGATTTCATCTTGAATTGATGTGTCCAAAAGATTGATATCATTTGGTTCATTGACATGCATCTTCAAATGATTGAAATGTAAAAACACTCCATGAAATGACATAGTTTTTTATCAAAATCAAACTCATAACTCCTATTGAATGCACAATTCATCAAGTAAACATCAATCAAAAACAGTTTTTGACAACCTCATCAGCACTTCATTTATTGAATGAGTAATGTAGAATTATAGGTTTATTTCAACAAAATTCTTCATAAATATTTTTAAACTATAAATAAATGAATTTTTAAAATAAATTTATATAAAGTTAATTTATACAAATTTGTATACATAATTTCTATAATTTCTTATTTTTAATTTGTGGATAATTTAATTTTAATTTATAAAACATATTGATTATTTTTTTCTTTAAAATTTTCTCTCAAAAAAATATTTATATAAAAAATTATTCAAATATACTCTTATTAATATATATATATATATATATATATATTACTTATTCTTTATTTTAAAATTTGCATAAGTTTAAGTTATACTATTGAAATTTTATTATTTTAAATAATCATTTTATTAATATTTATAGATTAATTATTCAATTAATTTCTTAAATAAGAAAAATTGTTTGAAATTAATATAAAAAAATTAAATTAATTTTAAAATTTAATTAAAAAAATAATAAAAAAAAGAAGAAAAAAAAAAGACTTTAAGATCCATAATAAAAGAAAAAAAAAATTGAGTTAGGAGACAAGTCTCTTCAATAATAAAATTAAACTAAACACTTATTATCTTTATATTAGGATGGAATTTTGTGCGAGTATTCAAATGTATATGAAATTATAACATTTATGAATTTAAGATAAATAGCCTATTTAAACAATTATACATTATAAATTAATTTTCATTTACTAGAAATATATATATGTAAAAAAGAAAGAGTTGTTTGAAATTTTCACTGTCTTGAAAATCTAACTGTTCATAGAAAAATTCCCCCTTATAATTTCATAATTGAAAAAAAAAAAAGAAGGAAAAGTTGATGCAACCATGCTTTTAAAACACAAGAATTCAAAGGTTTCAGGTTCTGAGAAAACTCCCTTCACCCTTGGCTTCCTCCGAAGGTTAGGGTTTTTAGAGTTTCATTTTTTCTTTCTCAACACTCATTCGTCATTGGCCATAATTGACCCCCCAAGAACAAAACGACAAGTTTTAGAAATCGCTATTTGACTCTGTTCAACGATTCCACAGAGTACCGCGATCAATTTCTTCTCAGTTCTGTTTCGGTGAACCTCGAATTCTAAAGATATCCACATTACCGCGCAACACGGTATGCTATTTCGTACCTCTGTCTCTGAATTTTATCTCTAGGGTTTTGTTGACAATTTTTGACTTGCCATTTTCGCAGCATTTTTATTTTTTATTTTTTATTATTTTGAGAAATATTTTAGATGAATCGTGGTATAAAGTTACTAACATATCCTCTGAAATGAGGTGAGGGTTTATTTATTTTTTTATTTTTTAAATTAGTTAATTCCATTGTAATTAGTTCAGAAGATCCATTTTTTTCTTTCTTTTTTTTGGTCGAATAATTTATACTGTAAAAGTATGCTAGCTTGACAATTTAGTAGTATATTCTAACAATTTTGTTTTTAACTATTATGGCTAGAAATTTTGAGAGGAAAAGAAGATGTCCATGGTTGATGAGCCGCTATATCCCATAGCAGTGCTTATAGATGAACTGAAAAATGATGACATTCAGCTGCGGTTGAACTCAATTCGGAAGCTATCTACGATTGCCCGGGCTCTTGGAGAGGAGCGAACGCGTAGGGAGTTGATACCGTTTTTGGGTGAGAATAATGATGATGATGATGAGGTACTTCTTGCTATGGCCGAAGAGTTGGGGGTGTTTGTTCCTTTTGTCGGGGGAGTGGAACATGCTCATGTGTTGCTCCCGCCTCTGGAGACGCTTTGCACTGTTGAGGAAACTTGTGTGAGAGATAAAGCTGTGGAATCACTTTGTAGGATTGGATCACAAATGAGGGAAAGTGATTTGGTTGAGTATTTCATCCCTTTGGTGAAGGTCAGATTATACTGTTCCCTCTATATGAATGCTTTTGTCGTTACCATGTGTTGAACTCTATATGAATGCTGTAAGTAAAGTTTGTCCTTGTTTCAGTGCCTATTCTTCTGATTATGGCATTCATTTACTTTTTCTTGGATTTCTAATTGTTTCCTGTAAAGTAAATTCGCGAAACTAAAAGGTTGTTGATTGATGTATCTGTGTTAGACTGTTAGTATGTGTTAGAATAATAAAAAGGTTGCTACAAACCCTTTCTATGGTGAGGTTTTGGGAAGGTTAGACCTATAATGAGTCTATTGTAGGCTGCCTTACTTTGTACTTGCATGAGGCTGATTCCACAACTTGAACATGTGACCAGGTAGTTAAATGGCTGCCACTCTAACCATTGCACGAAGCTCAGCTGTGCTAGAATATGTAGAAAGTATCTCATTATATTTATATTGCATCGTAGAGTATTATCTCTTAAGTTATTTTATCATGTTATATATATCTTGATTTGTTTCTTTATTTGATTTGATTAGGAGTAGGAGTCTAGTACCAGTATAAATAGGGTTTATTGTGATTTCTCTACCAAAATTCTATTGCTTTTCAACTACATGCCCCATATCTAACTTATATTGCTCTGCTGCATGGGACACAGTATCTAACACTCTGGTGGTGTTAATTGGTTGCGTATGCCTTAAAGCCTATTCATGAGTAGTACTAGTAATGATGTATTGCATAGATCCTGCTACACTGGCAGTTTACATCCATTTTACTGTTCAACATCCTGTCAATTTTTTTATTTTATTTTCAGAGGTTGGCAGCAGGGGAATGGTTCACTGCTCGAGTGTCTTCATGTGGGCTATTTCATATTGCTTACCCTAGTGCACCAGAAATGTCAAAGACAGAATTGAGATCGATATACAATCTGTTGTGTCAAGATGACATGCCAATGGTTAGAAGATCTGCTGCATCAAATCTTGGAAAGTTTGCTGCTACTGTTGAATACACTCATTTGAAGGCTGACACTATGTCAATTTTTGAGGATCTCACTAAGGATGGTAATTGAATATATATTTCTCATTCTTTCTTGGCTTGTTAATCATAGATTTAATAATAATTTTTACTAAATGCAAGTAGACCTTTTTAATATATAATTTAAGTTTTGAACACGGTTCAGATCAAGACTCTGTTAGATTGTTGGCTGTGGAGGGTTGTGCTGCACTTGGGAAGCTGCTGGAGCCACAAGATTGTGTCACACATATACTACCTGTTATTGTCAACTTCTCACAGGTGCATTTTTAGGAGTGAAATATACTGCTTGTAATCATGTAATTAGTTTTTCTCTTCATTATGCTTAAAACTATGTGCTTTATCTAGTGAAGTTCAGTTTCTAAGATGTTATGCTACAAGTTTCCTTTAGAAATTTTTAGGAACCAAGAAGTCAAAGGAGAAAGATTTTTTTTTTTTTTTTTTTTTTAAATAGGATGAAAAGAACAATGAATAGGAGAGAAATCTCTCCTCCAAGGGTTTCCCCTTCCCAAAGGATTTCTCCTTTCTCAAAGAGCCAATGTCTATAATATAGACTACATGTCTATAATAAAAACAGAATATATTATTCTGATTTTCAACAAAACAAAGACAACCATGCATTTATTTTTCAAAGTATTTCAAGATATATGAATATATGATTTACTATAATTATAAAGAAAATGACACACCCATGACACATGGTACTAACCACAATGGTTACACTTTCCAAAATACATCCAAATTTCATCAAAATATCATTATTCAAATGTGTTAATGTGATAGTATATTTAATAAGTGGGACCTTTGAAAATAGGTATTGTATGTACTTTTAGCACAAGAGTATGAAAAAATTGAGAGGCTGGTTTCCTTTTCATCCTCAATTGTGTTTTACAAAGATCCTATGCATCGATTCTGTGTGAAATATTTCCTTTTTTTCTAAAATCTAGTTCAGCTTTGACTAGAATATAGGAGCTAAGAACAATAATTGTTCTTCCATTTTTTCTTTGTTTCGTTATAACTCCGCAAATAAGATTACTGGTTTCTCCTTCTCCATCCCTTCTTTGCTTGGTTTTGTTGAGTGTAACTCTATAAGGAGTAGAGATTTCTCCATCTCTAGTTTCTCTTGGATCCTTTCCTTCCAATATCCTCCCAACTCTCAAATACACCCTTCTAACTTTATATGCATATCAACAATTTTCACATAGTTTGTTCCATTGCAGGATTGACTGCATTAGGATATACAAAAATTAATTTTCTTTGATGGAAAAATAGTTCACTCTATTCAACATCTTTAAGGTGTAAGTAAGAAGGAAAACATAAATTAAAAACAATTTTTCCCAAGATATATTAAGAATGAATAATAATAAAATCACTTATTATTATATTTTTAAGATTATTATTGTATGGTGGGTGGATGGGTGGAATGTGTTTCCAGCAAATCGAGTTCCCATTTTGGTTTGACTAATTTACCTTTAATCTGATTTGATCTTAAACAGGACAAGTCGTGGCGTGTGCGATACATGGTTGCAAATCAATTGTATGAGCTTTGTGAAGCTGTAGGCCCTGAACCTACCAGGTATTATATTTTCTCAGTATTTAACATGCTGCATATCTTTCTATCATATAATATTATGTCAATATATTGTATTGTGATCTGTGTTTAATTAGTTGTAGGGTTGTTGCAGTTATGCTAATGATTTAAAACCTTAGATATCAAAACCTGTGATTCCTATACTGTTTTTGTCATATATTTGCAAAGGTCCAACCAGATTCAATGTCCTATCAATTTATCTGTTTATCTTTCTCAAGATTATCTCTTATGGCTATTATTTTGTATAGAACGGAATTGGTCCCTGCCTATGTGCGGTTGCTTCGAGACAATGAGGCTGAAGTACGGATTGCAGCTGCTGGGAAAGTAACCAAGTTTTGCAGGATTTTAAATCCTGATCTTTCAATTCAGCATATTCTTCCTTGTGTGAAGGTGTGTCTTTTCTTCTGCTCTTGAAATTCATTATTCTAAAAATTATATTTACAGGCTAAACTACTCTGCAACCACTTTTGCAGGAACTGTCTACGGATTCTTCACAGCATGTTCGCTCTGCTTTGGCATCAGTGATAATGGGAATGGCTCCAGTGTTAGGAAAGGTAGAAGTATCAAATGTCATTCTTTACACTTGTTGTGGTCTAAGCAAGAAACATCATATCCATATTGTTCATGCTTAAATATTGGGTTATTCCTTCAAATTACTCAATTTTTCTTTTGGTACCTAGGTGCAAAAAAGTGAAGTCTACGTTTTTATGTTTCCTTTTCCTTTCGTCTAAACTGAGATGTAGACATCATTTATTGCCTTGGGTTGTTCTGTATATTTTGCAGTTTAATATGTGAATCACCCGATTGTGGTTTATTGGCCACCGAACCTAAAAGCAACTATTTACTGAAATATCGATTTTATAGATCTGTGATTTTGTCTTTTGGAAGTTTGTTTGATATAAATGCTGTGGAGTTTATTTACATGTTCAATAGTTAACCAGAATCATCCTTTAGGAGGCATTTGTTTGAAGCTATTATGTTTACAAGAATAATATGACCAGGAGTCTTATTTCTATTTAAATTTTAAACATGTTTGATTTATGATTTAATATTTTTCAAATTATAATGATTTAAGGAAAAAATGGGAGTGGGAATGGAAATTAATATATTCTATTACATATTAACTTCCAACATACCCATAGACAACATACTTACTCCCCATCATGTGCTTCAAATCAAGCATAACATGAATCTGCCATTTAATGGGAATCCACAATGCTGAGTTTGGTGCATCCTATACATATCCTGGCCAACAAAGGTGTAATGTAACCTGTTAGAGTTAAAGTATATGTGAATGTTATCTATGTTTCATGTTTGGTTTGTGTTCAGTATACCATCCCTCTGTACTTTTAATATTTTATTTTATGGGCTATCTGCTGTATATTTTGTGCTTGGCTAGTTATTTTGTGGTATCCAACTTCTAATATTTTGTTAGAGACTTTTGTGTTGGTTATACTGTGTTACTTCAATAATTTAACTCTACTATTGAGTATGTGACAGTGTTGTTTAACCTTTTTTCTTTCAAAATTTCCAAGAAACTATACCCGATTACCTGTTCTTTTTCTTTATTGCAGGATGCAACAATTGAACAGCTTCTTCCTATTTTCCTCTCCCTTTTGAAGGATGAATTTCCTGATGTGCGCCTCAATATTATAAGCAAGCTCGATCAAGTGAATCAGGTTTGTAGAGTATGAGTGGTTTTTATTTGCAAATTGCTTTATAACTTTTGGTAACCTTGTTTTCTTTTTATTTTTCTGATAATGGTGTTAATTCTAGCACAGAGCACACAGTCTTATACCACCTTCTATATAATATAAATGCAAAACAAGTGTCATATAAAGAAAGCAAAATTTTCAATGACATGTTAATCAAATCTTTGTTGCAGGTCATTGGAATCGATTTGTTATCTCAATCTTTGTTACCAGCCATTGTTGAGCTTGCTGAGGATAGGCATTGGAGGGTTCGACTTGCAATAATAGAATATATACCCTTATTGGCAAGTCAATTGGGTGTTGGATTTTTCGATGACAAGCTTGGTGCTCTTTGTATGCAGTGGTTACAGGACAAGGTTTGTGGACTTCACTTGATAGTTTGAGCATATTTTAGGAAGCTACATTTTCTACATGACTATTATCATTATCCTCCTTATTGTTTGTTGTAGGTTCATTCCATCCGTGAGGCAGCAGCTAACAACTTGAAGCGCCTAGCTGAAGAATTTGGTCCTGAGTGGGCTATGCAACACATAATTCCACAGGTTCATGTCTTGACTTTAGATTATTATTTGTGTAATACACTATCCCTATATGAATGTATATGTGTGTAGGGGGGGTATGTTTCTGTATCTTCTACTTGGCATTCCTATCCTTTTATTTCTTCATACTTTGTGTCATTACATTTCATTGTTTATAATGTGATGAAATTTTAGAAAATTATGCTAAACCATAGCATGAACTGTGAATGAATAAGGAACAGTTTTATGGCCCATTTTGTTATCTACCGAAATTAAAAAAAGAAAGTCTTTTATTTCCTCAAAATTGATAAAATATGATTTTAATCCCCAAACGTCAATTTTAAGAGATTAAAATGAGTTTTATGTTATTTGGCTTCTACAAATGATCTTGGAGTCAGATATCCAGATAGGTTTCAGCTGAATAAAATTTGGACTTGTGGTTTCTTTCAGTCCAAGCTCTCTTGTTCTCTGTTAAGTCCTTTTTTGCCAGTTCTCTGTTAAGATGCATATTTATGATTTTTGCTTTTAATATATTCTACTACTCATTACCCTTTTAGTTGATCTACCAAATGTATCTTACAAGTAACGGTTAATGGCATGTATGAAACAGGTACTGGAGATGATTAGCAATCCACATTATTTGTATCGAATGACCATACTTCATTCCATCTCTCTGCTTGCTCCAGTGATGGGCCCTGAAATCACTTGTTCAAAATTATTGCCTGTTGTTATTACTGCATCTAAAGACAGGTATTTTAGTCTTTTAAGCGAGGTTATGGTGTAGGGTAATGATACAATTACCTCTCTAACTACTCCCTGTTTTATTCCTCTTAGAGTGCCCAACATTAAGTTCAATGTGGCAAAGGTCTTGGAGTCAATCTTCCCCATAGTGGATCAATCTGTAAGCAACTAAGCATCTCATACTTCTATTATATTATGATAAAACCTTTATTGTGTTTTCTGTCGTCTTGTATTCTCTTTGTTTTTCACTCTTATTCTGTGAAACATCATTTCCATTTAGGTTGTGGAAAAGACCATCCGACCTAGTCTGGTTGAGCTCAGTGAGGATCCGGATGTTGATGTAAGATTTTTTTCCAATCAAGCACTTCAGGCTATTGATCATGTCATGATGTCTAGCTAGGCTGCAATCTTTAACACGCGTTAGATTGAAGGCTGTGCAATCTACATGGTTCTTCTCAGCGATAGTTAAGTGGTTTTGAGAGCGACATCTTAGTCAATAACGATTGATATGATTTTGTTCCCTTGTATAATTATGATGATTGTATCTTTACCTAGGTTCTCTTTTTGTTTCTTGCCCTCGTAGACATCGAATTGCAGGTCCTGTGACTGCCAAAAGATTTTCGAATGTTAAGGACTCAGTCTAGGCTAAGTGTGATTAAATCTTAGCATGTATAAAACTGTACTTTCCATTAGTTCATTATCTATTTCTGCAAAGAGTAGTAATGGCCTATTATATCCTTAACCCCACCGTAAGGGTATACAACAAATGAAAATGCTTTGTGGTACAATTTTATCTCCGATTGGCCAACCCAAAATAGATTATTACCCTTTATTTCTGCAGTTAACAAACTAGTACTAAAATATAGTTGAGGTAACGCCAACAAATTTGAAAATATGGAAATTTTGCATGTGAAAAGAAATGATTTAGTGTAATATTTAGTAAAAGTTACGTAATTGTAACTTGATCATTATATATATATATATTGGAATAGTAAATTAAAAATTGATATTCCAAGATGACAAGACCTTGCAGTTACCGAAAAAGGTTCCAACTATAGCAGAGTGCTTCTCGAGTGTATGTATGGACTTGGGTTAATGTGACAGGTGAGAGCAGCCATGAAAAACAAGTTCCAACAAGAGAGAGAGGACAACCTTCAAGCCTCTTTTTTGCCCATAGGAGTATATCAAGAGTAGGAGTAGATCCAGTGTTCAATGACGCAACCTAACCCATTAATGGTTACCACCAAAACGTTGCGTGGGTGCACCATGGGTAGAGAAGTTATCATGAGAGATGAGAATATGTAATTCTTAAATTTATGATCTAGATTAAACTGCTACTGCTTCACTTATCCACAAATTGAGAAATAAATTATACTCGTGATAATTACCAAACATGGCTTCCAAGTGCATATTTTGAATGTTCTGGATTAAGTCTGGGATTAGTTTAAAACAAATAACAATCTTTTTTATTTGTGCACAAATTGAAAAGTAATGTATATTCATAGATTCGGTGTATTTTTTATATTTTGTTCAGATTGTGCTTCGTTCCAAATCAACTGTCTTAATATATTTTTAAAAAATATTTTGTTAATAAAATAATTATTTAGTAAAAAACATTTTATATAACAATATTATATTTATGTTAAATTTATTAACTTTAAAATATCTATTTATAAAATTTAGCTTAATTTAAGTTTTATATTTATTTCGTTTTATAGAACTATACATAATGTCATCACATAGATGGATTATCTCAGTTTGGATTCAGACTCAAATTTAAATTAAATGGACAGGATCAAAATTTCAAGTTGACTAAAAACAATAAAGAACAATAATAAACAAAAATAATGCCATCCTTAAGACATAAATTTTTGTGTGTAATATATATATATATATATATATATATATATATATTATTTCTGTAATTTATAATCCGTTCAATTAGTGATTTTCGAATTTGATTTTTGATTTAGTAAGTCGATATATTAAATGAATTGATTCGATTTTTAAAACATTGAGTAAAAAAAAATATATAAAAAAAAACAGTAATCTAAGTAAACTAAACTATTTATGTAAGAAACATTTATTTGCATAAAAATATTATCTCATAATTCATTATTTTAGGATTTTCTCCCTCTCTTGTATTATACATCCTTTCTATTCATAATATTATTATTATTATTATTTAAATAACCTTAAAAATATATTTATTATTATTTTTTCATTTTTTATTTTATTTTATTTGCACTTCTTTCTTTTTTTATCTTTGAATCTTCTGGACCCATACACAATCTAAAAGAATGTTAAAGGCAAGATTTGATGATGTCAGTATTTGCTTTTAATCAATCAATATCATCTCATTCCGAGGAGACAAGACTACGTACGGCCACTAGGAAAAGCCCACATTCTCTTCTTAATTTTCATTACAATTTTAATCTTTTAAATTATACTATTTCTAGATTTCAAATATGTTATATTTAATAATTCATATTCTTATCATTTAAAACAAAATACCTACTTAATATTTTATCTATAACATGTTGTTATTGAGAAATATTCATTAATTTCGTCAATAATCTTTTTAATGAGTATCTCTTCCAATCATATTTATCATATTGATCGCCACTTTATTTTAATTTTGGTCTTCAATGATCATAAACTACTTAAAAAGTTGTCATAATTTTTTAATCAGTTACAATAGTAAATAAAGGTAAGAATTAATTATAGGTGTAATAATATGAGTTGAAGAGAAAAAAGAATGTGATTTTTATTGCAAGTATTAAAATTTTTAAACTATATATAATGTATTATTGGAAAATAAATTAAAATTTAAAAAAAGATATATAAAAAAATTTTAAAAAGAAAAAAAAGCTATTTTTAGGTCATTATTTATACCTAGTTTTTATCTGTGGTCGGAATTTTTTGGTATCCAAAGCCCAACATGATTGGATGTAATGGACCCACAAAGAGGTTCTCCAACAGAATCTTTACCCAACAAAAACCTGTTCTTCCTCTGCTTCAAGGAATCTTAAACATGTAAACAACAGCTCCACCTTGGTTTCTGTCATCAAATTTGTTAATCATACTTCTATAATTAAATTTATACATAATTTACATGACAATATATATAATAAGTTCATTGATTATTTTTAAAAATCACAACCAGTGACTTACTTAAGAATGTAAAATCTTTCCTTAGTAATATATCAAAATTAAAATCTTCATAAAATAAAAAGAGAAATTTATCTAATTTAATACCCTAGTTCTTATATACATTTCATTTCATTAAATAATAAGTACATGTTAAGAGCATCAACCAAAAATGAATAGTAAGTCTTCAATTTGACCAATTGTACATCAGATTAGATGGATGAATTGATATGTGTCCTATCATTCCAAATCCTATAATCTCAATACACACATATTAGGAAGTATTCTAAATCCAAAAAAGTAATAATTTCAAGAAACATGTTAATCCATATGATTAAACAATACTGTAAAAAAACTATCCCTACTTCTAAATCAAATTCTTTGAAGAATTCAAAAGATTACGCAAGATCAACACCACACTTTTTTCATATGGAAGAGTGATCCAGAATTAGAATGCGAATGACTCTAATTATTATTTTCTTTTTTTTATGTTTCTTTCCTCGTTAACGGTTACGGTTAAACTTGCATTATCTATTTGCATTATCTACTGAGAATAAAAAATTCTTCTTTTTAATTCTTTAAACTGTATATCATTCTTCACATCGTTAACATAAATACTATCTCTACCATACAACATAATATAAACAAAATGCTCATACGATTTTGGCAGGGAGCATAACAAAACAATCTTGATCCTCATCTTCAATTTTAACCCCGACACCCTTTATATCTAAGATAATTCGATTAAAATTGTCAAGATGATTATAGATGCTGCTTCTGGTACAACCGATTGGTTAATGATTTCTTTTGAAATTTTTTTCCAACTTTGTTCCACATTCCCGCAGCCGTCTCTTCGTCAACTATATCTCGCAAAACCTCATCAGCCGTCTCTTCGTCAACTATATCTCGCAAAACCTCATTAGTCAAACTTAACAGAATCATACTATGCGCCTCTTCTAACATTTTTCGTTCTTCTATCAAAGTTGCATGTAACTCATCCTCACCCTCTAACGCTGCTGCACATACTTGATGTACTAGTATCGCCTTTATCTTCAATTTCTACAGCGAAATTATTTTATCCATTGAATTTCTCAACATCAAATTTATATAAAGACATTGCGATAATTAGAACCAGTCTATAAAACTTAGAGTTCTGATACCAATACCACGTGTTACAACAATAAGTTTGACCCTTTTAATGCTAGTTAATTAGTTATGCTACGTTAGTGATGATCCACCACCACTTTGATACTCTTGTTTAGCCACTTCGTAAAGCACAAACCAAGTCAACGTTAAGAAACAATACCACACGAATATTATATTATATATGGTGGCATGAACTACAAGTATAGTTGATGTTGATATTTGAAGATTGATAACCATTAGATTATGCCATTATGAAGCAACCGCCAAATCCTTTCTATATTCTTATACATTTAATTTGGCTCATGTGTTAAAAGATTGCAACCTAAATCTCAAAGCACTTAAGGCAGAAGAGACCTATTAACATACGAAAAATAGCATATTCTTCCAATTTGGACACTGTTTGAAACGAAATTTGTACAGTTCTGCTTTCTTGGACCCAAAACAAACATTGTCAATAAACTAATGAGTATTTCTGTGTTTTATGTGATTCTTTCCTCTCTATATATGAGCCTCAATTTCTATTTTTGTTTAAGCCCCCAAGTTATATTTTTCATTTACAAACACAAGCCTTTTTTTCTGGAGAGCTTGATTAATCTTTTGAGTATCACTATGGAGGCACAGTTTGATAATGATACTTTCTATGCTGAGATAAGGAGGCAGATTCTGCAATTGACATCTGAAGATGATGAAGATTTATTAGTTCAAAAACCTTTCAGCCAAGCTAGTGTTGGTGGTTCAACAAGGTTAACTTATAACAGCCCATCACCACTTGCAAACCACTTTTGCTCATGGGAAACACAAAGGTCACGTTCACCTGATTTGCCTGCGAAGTTGTGGAAGAGTGGAAGAGGTACTGGGGTGTTCATTCCCCAAGTTGTGACTGGTAAAAAATACCAGAGACCAGGTACAGATAGATTCCTTGTCTGTTTCAATCTTTCAACTTTGTTTTAGTGCAAACCAATATTGAAATAGTTAATTTTTAGCTCACTTTTGTACTTTTTGAAATTTTGCAGGAACAACGAACGGCAGAAAGCAAATGTTTCAAGCAGTGGCAAATAAGTATTAAAGAACTACCCTTTTTAAGTTTGTGTCTAGTGAAAATTGAAGATTCAACCTTGTTCGTCATTGCAGCTTATTTGAATAATTTGGAGCAGGGTCAATTATGAGTGCAAAGATGGGAAGCAGGTTTAAAGTATTTATTTAAACATCAGAAATATAATCAATTTGAGACTTCTATGTACAGAATTTATAACAAACCACCTGGTATATACAGAAATTTGTTAAGTCGTTTTTGCACCTCTCTACACCATTTGCAGTTATATGTCAAAATAAGTAAATGATAAATAAAACTTAAATATATTGTTTATATCTCGCCAGCATCAAATAGTATGGATTAACAATATTCATATAATTAAAGCATGATAAAATTATGTAACATTATTTAATCAGAACTTACTGTCTAAAAAAATGTCGACCTGTTTAAAAGGAAATGAAAAAGCAAAATCCTGAGGTTTATCTTCCGAATATCACGTTACCATGTTTTTATGCTTTGTACAAAGAGAAAATTCATGCTTTTATGCAATGGTAGCATTGTTGCTGAAAAGGGTGACGTTGATATGCATTTACATCAGAGTCTCTAACCTTTGAGATGTAACACTTGCACAATAATGGCCACAAATATGCTACCAATATACAGAACATCCAAATTGATGAAACTTGTACTGAAATTTTCATGCCATCAATCTATCATAAATGAAAATTAGATTAGTAGCTGCCAGTAACAAGGTTTCTTCACGGTATAGTCGATTTATTATCAACACTATATTTGAAGGTGGCAGCAACTCATGACTTTGTTCCTATTTATAGAACAGAAATGACCAATTAGTTTGGAGCCAATATAGGAACCACTGCAGTAGGATGCACTAGAACAAGCTGATAGATACTAATGCAAGTCCCTATTCTCTAGGGCGTGCCAACCATAATGAACTAAGTGCTCTTAGTCTTGAAATGAAATCACTTTGGACAAGAAGGGCTCGGGCGGTTTGACGTGTGGTCAAAATTCTTTGCAACTGTTGAAGAGTGTGTTGCTTCAAGCGGTCAGCCTAAGAACATAAAACATACTCAGAACACTATCTGTATAAACTTATGAATCTCATTGTTTTGATGGTAGTGGTGATTTTTTTGAATTTTCATTTAAGCATGTAATTGATAAGTAGCACATCCTAAGACTCTCATTTTTCCTCCTCCAAGTAATAAGCACACCCCAAGAATTAGAAAAATATATTATGACAAAGTTAAATCACTATCCTCATTAACTTCCCTAATACATGTAGAAAAATAAGCAATAGGTCCTCTCATGCTGAATTTTCACATAACCTTGGCAGGTTAAAACTAGTCAATATTATGAAACAAGAGATACAAGGATTCCACATGAGATAATCCATTCACAAAAGAAGTAAAAAATGAAAATGGAAGTCCATTTAATATCTTAAAAACTTCAAAATAAAAAATTTATTTAGTAAGAAGTAAATAGGAGAATTAGTAGGAAAAACTTCAAAGAGGATTTAGAAATTCTAATCAAACTTAGCTTGGCAAAGTTACTGTATCATACCTGATGAAGGAAACTCTCCAGATCAGCAAGCTTGCTCATTGCAAGAGCCATTTGGCCCATGTAGTCAGTAACATTTCCACTACCAGTGGGTCCTAGGGAGGTGGAGGAAAGTGTTTCTACAAGATATTGCTGCATTGCTTCCATGCCTTGATCTAAAGCATCCTCAGCCTGGTGAGAAGATTGTTGCAGATTACAAATGCCCACCAACTGCTGCTCCGTCAATGGCTCAAGGTGGTTCTTGATGATCTGTATCCCAAAAGAGAACAAGTGGAAGTGAACAAAAAGTATCTCTACACAAGTGAGCACAAATGAAATGATAGTGCAAAATTGATCAACCACCTTGAGAAGTTCGGATGAACGGTATCCACCAAGCCACGTAAAACATCTTTCTACTGGTGTTTTCCACATTCCATAAAGTATGTGAAATATATCAGCCTTTGCACCTACGCTCTTTAACCTAAATAACTCATTATAATGTGCCATGACACCTTCAACAAGGATATGTAACTCATTGTCACTCATTTGAGAATTTACAGCCAGTCTTAGATCATTGAGCAAACGTTGGTGCTCATCAACCCAGTGAGCATACTCTATGTCAAATGCTAAGGCACCTACATATTCAATAAATATCATCAGTCATAATCCTCCCATGATAAAGTAGATTTCATCAGATACCACTTTAACATATCATACAGCATGCACCATATGAACCTCAACTCATTTGCACACTCATGAAATCTATAGTTAACAAATAGAAGCAATCTTTTATATTTGGCCATAAAAAAATGTAACCTCAATACAGTCTATTATTCAGCTGCAAGTATTTCTATGCAATAAACTGCTCCAAAACCATGCTATCTATTAAGATCTGTCCAGTCTTTCTCCCCTCGGATTACAAACACCATCAAACAATATATTATCCATGAATGAATACAAGAGTTTAGTAGGTAACGGAACCAAGAACTTTGCCAGACATTCAGTCTAATAAAAATACTTATAATTGGTATACTAGTCAAGTAAGGTTGATTAATCACATGAACATCATCAGAATAGTTTATATATATAATCTATCTTTCAAGAAATCTAAGAAATTGATATTTTGAGAATCTATCTAAGAAATCTATAGTGATGCCTGCATTACTAATGAATTATAATCTATACACCAATTACACTCCATACAGCCAATGAAATTTGGAAACCAATTTCCCTTACTAGATTTGCATAAAACTTGATATTTGAAGCTGTCATGAAGTTCCATGTATGAATTTCACCTAATTTGCATGAATTTCAATTGAAGTTGCAAACATATTAGTTTCCTGATCGGATGTGGATTGAAGATGTGCTTGTCATTTGTCTACTAAACTTAAACTTCAAGAGAATGCAAGAAAACCAATATAAGCATCATGTTTTGGTTATTGCAGGAAATAATGCTCAAGAAGTGTTTCTTTATAGGTACCATTTCCCACAGCCAAATGACCTTGATCCCCTGGAGTGGCAATAAATATACCCTGCAATGAAACAAACCAACTTAGATAACAAATCAAATTATCCGCAACAAACATCAACTAGAAATCTTTAATTTCTTACACCTGCTGTCGTTGAAGTTCTTGCTCTAACTGAGCAAGCTTGACCCGGCTGTTCTCCAATTGCTGTACATAAGCCTATTTAAAACCAAAGCCTATAAATGAATGAAATATGTTCCACTTAAAATCTTGAAGTAAATTGACGGGTTTTTTTTTTACGTTAATGGTTTAAAAGATATAAAAACTTACGTAAATGGGTAAAAATTTTAAAATTTACGTTTTGCATGATGATGGCTCCACTGAGACCCATGTAGCCTTTGAGAATGCGCCATATCATGAAGTATTTGAAGAAGTTAAGGAGGGAACCCATGGCGAGGACCACCCATGGGAGAGGGATTTGAAGCACATTTCTTTTTTATAAAATCGTGTTTCAAAACACCATTTAAATTTAAAAATTTTACCCATTTACATAAATTCTAATATTTTTTACACCATAAAAAGCCTATTGAAACTTGTATAATTCTCATAAACAAAGTTATGTTTTGGTTATTTGTACACAATCATAGTATTCCAAATTAACAAATATCTAAAAGCTAGTCGTTGAATAGACTAAGTCTCTTCATCAGTCACATAGATAAGGATACATATGAAAAAGGGGTGTCAATTGACTTAACAAAAGGATCTCATTTATAGTTCTCTACATATCAAGGTATAAAATGAGAGCAATCCAATCTAAAAGCTTTGAAGCAATTACCTTTTTCCTTAACCGACTCTTCCTTGCAGCCTCCCGATTCTGAGCCAGTCTACGCAAAGTCTAGAAAATTGACATTCAATATATAAAGCATTAGTAATGAAACACAACTCAGTAGCTACAGATTGTACCAAGTTGTAACCAAACACAGAACCTTCTGATCTTCAGGTTTGACCTTTGTCTGATCCTTGGAGTGCACAACCAAACGTGACCCATTCTTAACTCTGTTGCACTAAGACATGGTCAAGAAACATTATAAGACATCATCAAGATTCAGTTATTCATCTAAAACATAAATCTGATGTACTAAAATTGAAAAAGATACTTCTATTAACCTGCTTGTTACAGGTTCGATAGGCTCACACATATACACAAGCACACTTGATCTAATTCATGGAAGCAAGAATTTCTTGTTTCCCAGAACTGTTTTAGAATGCACAAGCACTTGATCCAACATGTATGCAAACACACCCTACAGTTTCAACTCAAATGATGATTGGATCAAAGGGAAATTCTACAGACACTATTATTCAGTTCCAGTAGAACTGTAGAGGTATTAAGCATGTTTTTGGTGTTGAAAATATCACTGACTTTGAATTTAGAATATATTCCCACTAAAATATTACACTCATGTTTAGTCCCAAAAATTACAAAATCTCATATTTCAAGTCTTTAATGGGGGGTATTTTTAGTCTCGAGCGGGGACTAAAACCACATCCTTGTTCTATAGGAACTAGAAATGAATAGAACCTTGATAGGACTAAAACCAAAATCTTGATAACAAATTTAAACCAAGTATTGACAAAATTTTCACTTAAAATAATTTAAGATTATGGTTTTATGCCCCCTTCCCCCAAACCACAAAAACAATGCAAATCAAATAGTCAAATAGACTTGTATGTCCAAAAAAAATCAATACATGATTGAGAAAGAGACTATTTACTTACTTGGATTCTATCATCAGTGTCAATATCTGTGGAAGTATCATCAGTTTGTTGGCTATTATCTGCTATACCTGAATCGGCCCAATTCTCAACATGACCATTCCCCAAAGGCAAGGTTGCCATAGCCACTCCTTTGTGGTACATCAGCTGCTGCCCTGTATCCATGCACCCTCCCCCACTTGAACCAATCTCCGCAGACCCAACATTCTACACAAAAACAACATTTCCAACCCAAAAATTAAAACACACAAGACCCTCACAAAATAAAACTCATCTACCATCTTCCTACATCAAAGAGAAAAAGTAAGAAGAAGAAAAACCACCGTGCTCAATGTTCCATAATGCATGTTACTGCCACCAACAACAGTGCTTGACTTCAGACTAAACATAGAACCTGCAAAAGAATACAAAATTGAAATTACACACACACATACAAAAGATGCATGTCATGTAAGAGCTTAGAAATTTAATGGTAACCACATAATCACATTATACTCTTACTTCACTTAAATTTACAGTTAACACGTGTATAAACAACTATTTTAAAAAAGCACTTTTTATTTCGAAAACTGTCTCATAAACTTATAAAAAACAGCAATTATTTTCTTAAAACAACACTGGGCCATTCATTTTGTTCATACGGTGCAACCAAACACACAGAGAGTGGGTTACTTGAGCTTAAACCAACACCATCTTCTTGATGAAAAACGGGAGAGGAATGGTGAAGATCTCCAAGATCAGAGAACCGGGTCGGGTTTCGGTTGGTGTCGTTTCCCCTGTTTCAAAACAGAGACGCTTACTTTCATCAGCACAAACAGAAACTTGCCAACACCAAAACAGCACAACATTGTTGCACACAAAGAGATACCTAGAAGAATAACAAAAGGGAAATAAATAAACAAAATGGTGACAAAAGCTACAACACACCGAAGCAAAAGTGGAGAGTGGCAGTAGAGTTGTGAACGTGGTTGTGCTGTCTTGAAGCCTTGCATATTTTTCATCAAACTAGTGACTAACCAAAACAAAAAAAGTTGTTTTATTTCTCTCGTTACGCAAGCAGCAGCAGCAGCATCATCATCAGAACATGCTGTTGTGTTCAGATAGAAGAAGATTGTTATGGGAACGGGAACAAGAAGGTTGTGTGAGAAGTGAGAAAATGTTGGTGTGTCTATAAGAAGAGGATGGCATGTAACAATGTAAGTACTTTTGTTTTATTATATATTTTAGTTTATTATAATTTATATGGTATATTTGAGGTAGTAAGTAGTAGGGTGTTTATTACTCATTATTATTGCTATCTGACTTGGGATTTTATTTTTCCAATGTCTCTCTCTGAGACACAGTCTCACACTGTTCAATGACCATCTCAATCTCTTCCCAATTAGACGTCTCCTTCGTGCTTTTTATTCCTAGTCCTATATAGTTCCTACCTACGTGACATTGTGTTGTGCTGTATTTCATGTAATAAAGGTGTGTGATTATTCCTAAGAACAAGTTTGGCCACTCACCAAAGGGGCATTAGAATTTACAAACGTAAAAGAAGAGTGGTTAAAGCTACTAGACACACTCATCTACACAGTGCTTTTGTTAGCAAAAGAGAATAACGGTGAACAGTGATCTGTGAATTCGTATCAGAAAGTGACCAGATTCGAATTTTTGGAAGGCATGATTTGTAACTTATATATATATCCTTTGCTCCACTACAACTTAAAATAACTTGAAATTGAACTTAAAAAATTAACTTTTCATTCAAAAGTAAAAAAAAAAAATGCATGCATTCTCACTACATGCAGATAAAAGTAAATATATTGTTATGTGTATCTTTCTGCTTTCTATTTATTTATTTTTCTCTTTTCATTCAAGCATATTATCAATTTGACATCTATTTCATTTCAAACTTTTCTTAACTTTGCAGAGAATGAAGCTCTTGTACAAGATAAGGTGCTCTGTAGTGAAGTTGGAATGAATTCTTAAGACAACACACCAAATTCTCATTTCACTTTTTTTACTGTTTATTTTGTGTATATAATTTTCTTTCTTCTCCAGAGGGCAATGGAATGTTCCTGACTAATATGACTCATTCTGAATAAATACTGTATATAAGATAGAATCTCATATTACATTGGATTTTATTAAATGGAAACTATCTCATAAGGTTTCTGTTTCCAAAATGTTTATGATCAAGACTTAGAAGAATCATGTAGCAGAAAACAAATTCAAAGAACTATGATAGAAGTAAAAATTAAAAATTAGAGGAAGAAGTGAATAAGACACTTGAGTTACTCGCAGAAGTAGAAATTAATAAAAAGATTGTAATAATAAAAATATAAATATTTTCCATAAAATTTTTTTTTTTAAGTTTACAAAGTAGTTATCTTTTAGTTATTATAACATTTTGATACATAACTTATATCAACAATGAGTAATTTTTTTACGAGAAAATATCATTGTCAAAAAGTCTAAATAAAAAGATACTCAATAACATACATACACATAATATATACTTTATATGTATATTTATAATTTTTATGAAATTAAATGATTTTATATATAAAAAAAATATATATAATAAAAATGATTAATTTATCATGATTAATATTAAGAAAAGAAATTAAGACTAAATTTTTATTTCATTATCTTTGGTCTTTTTAATATTATTATTTTAACATGAATATTGAAATATAAAATAATGATGAGAAAAAGTCTTAAATTTAAACAATCATTAATCAAAGATAATGGTGAAAAGAAGTTAAGAAATTATAATCTTCTTGGATTAAAGATGATGATAGGTAGTTAAATACTTCATATAGAGTAATATAAAACCTTATATGATAAGTTGAAGAGAAAGCTCTTGATAACACTTGATGATGTCTTTCTTATAATTTAAAGGATTTCAACCAAAAACATCCTAATAGTATGTAGACTAGACCATACAAGAGATACATGGAAAAATAAAAGGTAAAATGAATAGAATGAATAAGATAAAAAATGAATAAAAACACTTCACCTTTGAAAAATTAAATGATAAATTAGTTACTTGAATAAATTTTATAAGATAAAAATTAAGTTAAGAATATAAAATTCACAATATACTTAAAATAACACAACCAAATAATTTCATATATGTTAAGCGTAAAAATATAAAAAAAAGTAATTTTATTAATAAAATTAGAAGCTACATTAAAAAATATTAATCAAATATGTGTAAAAAAATTAAATAATTAAACACTTGTGATTAAAAAGTGATTAAATGAGATTATTATATGAGATTAATTTTGTCTATAATATTTAATATTTTTATTTTAGAACATGTTAAAAAAATTTTAAATTTTTTAAATTTTTTTTATAAAATATTATTTAAAATATTTTAAGAATATTTTTAAATAAAAATATTTTAAAAAAATATACTTTTAAAATATTTTAAAAAAATTTAGAAAAATATAATTTCAACATATTTTAAAATAAAGAGTTACATTTTTTTTTATATAAGAAATTTTCAATTTTATGCTTACATAAATTCTGTCACTAATTTTTTTATTTTTATCTTTGTCATTTTTTCTTGATAAATCCTCATCCATCCTTTATTCTTTTTTTATCTTAAAATTTTCTATCATAATACTAAAAGTTTTTTGAAATATTCATCATTTTAAATAACTCAAAAAATACATTCAAAATAATATATATATATATATATATATATATGTGGTTAAGAATTCAATCCATAAGTAATAAAAAAAAATCATTACACATTACACTTTTTACTATCTCGGTCCATCTCTTGTTACTCTCATAATCTCATCTTATTAAAAAACTTCAGAAAGCTATCATAATATTTTTTACCTAGACAAATTTTATTTTTATTAATATAATTTAATCTTTTCAGTTATTATAATTATTAATTCTGAAAATAAAATATAAACATCTTGATCTCTGCATAAATATAAACAGTTTTAAAACTTTTGATATTTTATTGTTTTTAAATTATATTAAGAAAGTATATATATATACTCATCATATTTGTGTGGATGTTATAAATAAATTGTAGAATAATGTTAAAGATGAGAAATTTAAGAAAGAAGAGTATTATCCTATGATATTGTGTGTTTATAGTGTAGGGGCAGAGATGAACAGGTCTGAGATGTTCTGAAATCTGAGGTGAATGATCTGTGAAGGGTTTTGACAGAGATGGGGATACCCTTTTTCTTCTTCATCTTCTTCTTCTTTCTCTCTCTTCCTGAAATGAATACAGGAATCACAAAGAGGGGAAGAGACTCTGGGAAAGAGTGTGATGATGCGACCTGATGAGATTGAGGCCTAATAACGCCAAAGATAGACCACAATTTTCTCTATCTATCTTACCACCATCATTTCCCTATATTTCTCTATTAATTTTCTTTCTTTATAAATAAAAAATTATGTATATTTACATAAAGACATTTGTAGATAGTTGTGAGATGTAGAAATGGTTTTGATACAAGTTCATAAAAACCTGTGCATATATATGAGTGTTTTGTTTGATTGATTCCTTGTGAGTATTGAGGGAGGTTAAAGAGGGTAGGATGCATGAGTATGAGTATGGGAAGAGAAGAAGAAAGGGTTTGCTTGAAAGGAACTCTCAAATAAATGGGAGAAGTGTGGCAGTGTAGTTGTGTGTATTTTGGGGTCTTCTTTCTTGAACAAGAACAGAGTGTAGTAGGGTGTGTCAGTGTCAGCAACAGATCAGAACAGAGCAGAAGAGAAGAGAACAGTGTACGTAGACTAGGTGAGGCCCAAATTGGAATGCGTTATGACGCATTTTATACACCATTTCTTCTCTTATATCTCTCTCCCTCTCTCTGCTTTCTTTCTTTGTCTCTTTTGGCATCGCCATTCCCACACTCATATCTCTCTTTCTTTGTCTCTATTCTCTCATTACTTTACGTATTTCCATTCTTTTGTTTTCTTTCCATGTCCCTTTTTCATCAACACAATCCACTTCCTCTTCTCTCTTCTGTTACAGTCGCAAAATCTGCAAACCTGTTATCTGTTTTAATAGCTAAACACTACTTCCCCCTGCCTCCTAATTTTGGTTCCTCATCTTTACCTAACACAACCATTCTTAATCAGCTTTTCTTTCAATTTTTTCACTAATATTTTACCTTTTTTTTTTATAATTGTGTCTGAAGAAAAAGGATGAAACTAAAGTAATCATGGTTAAGGCATGAGAAATTGAAATATAAAGGAAAATAATAGATTTAATTTTTTTTTTGTTATTTTATATTTCTTTATTAATAAAATATTAAATTAAGATTCTTAATTTATTTTACTTACATAAATTATGAATATATTATTAATTGAATATTTTAATTTTAATTGATGAAATCTGGTAGCTAAATTGTGAAAAAATTATCCCATATAAAAATTAAATGAGAATCAGAATTCTAATTTAACCTATAGAAAAAGTCTAATTGTTATTTTATTCTTATTCAGAATGAATTAAAGAAGCAACATCAACCAAAAAGGTTTCAAACTTGTGGATCAGATGAGTTCGGCCCAATTTCTTTATTTCACATCATGGTAAGAAATGATAGATTAATTATTCATTTAGTCTTTCAAGGTGATTTTTATTTTAGTCTTCTAAATTTAGAAATTAAAATGAAAATTTTAAAATTATTTTTAGTCCTTCAAATTTATATTTAACTAGTTTTGAAGAACTAAAGTATACTTTATATACAATTATTTAAAATAATTGGGAATGTTTATTCTCTAATCTTTCTTTATATTATTGTGAAAATTGAATTGTTTTATTCTGTCAGAATGTTGATAACTTAAATGCATTAGTTAGTTATGAAGATAGAGATTATTGTCAACACAATACTGTTGGTGTCATCCAATTTCATAGTTTTAATTCAATATGTTCTTTTTTGGAAAAAAAATATAAAATTTGAATATTTTCTGTGCTTTGATATTCTGGTGTCTTATTTAATTTAATGCTAAGAACAGAAGGACATTAATTATTCAGTACTGTTAGAAATAAAAAAAATGATACTATCATTTAATATTGGTTTTGTATGATTCTTCTGTGCCATTTTACGAAATGATATCAATGATATCTACCATTCCAAATTTGAAGTAATTCATAAATTTTTAACAGTATTTATTTATGACAGTAGTTCTCTTCTCATTGCCTAGTATACCCTTTTTCTCAGAACTTCTCTTTGCTAGTATACATAGGACTATAAAGTATCAACACTTATATTGTCTTATAGGATTAAAATAGTATGCATAATGTGTAAACTCTACAATTATTAGCAGCAACACTTGTCCTGTTAGGAGTACAAAATGACCATATTTGAGGCAACAAAGGAGCATGGAACTTGCATAGCCAAACTTGAAAATACGAAGTTTAGCCACAGAATGAGACAAAAAGATGCTAAAGCCTAAAACTAAAAGGGATTTGACATTAAAATGGACAAGTGTTAAAGTGGTGTGGTGTAATATCAAGAGATTCCTCAAATAGAAGAGTGTTCTCCTATACGAGAATCAAGCTGATTGTGGGTTAAAACTTCCCTTGCACGTGAACTCCTATGCTGAAGTCGTTGGCGCAGTGTCTCAGACATGTGGTTGAAAAACTCAGTGTCCCATCTCTGAATCATTAAGGGATCTTCTGCATAGCATATGTATATGGATGTAACAGCACTTTCCACCACAACCATAGCTATTCCAACCTGAAAAAACATGTATTTTCATGCAATATGCATGCATGCAAATACACAAACAAACAAACAAGTAAGAGTGTCAAACTTTGGAGTAAATAATCTATACAGTAAAAGTGTGAAGTGTTCTACACAGTTATGCAGACTAAGTTATCTACTTTTATAATAATTTTTGTAAATGTCATACAAAGAGAAGGATTTCTTATTAGTTGAAACTAGAAAATTGTTAAGACTGAAAAAATGTTTTACATTAAAATATGTAGAAATTAAACACTAAATTTGAATACTTGGTTAGTATACTAAACATTTTTACACAGGCAAACATTTAGAGAACACTAAATTAGATTTAGAGTAAAAATAAAAGTTCACAATTTTCAATTACATGTCAATTTATGATTTGATAATTATACCAGCTATATAAATTCTTATATGGCTAGTGTAATTATCAAATAATCAATTCTTATATCTGGTGTAATTATCAAATCATCAATTAATAGATGTTCACAATTTTCTAATATCTGAAAATTCTTATAACCATGCCGTTATTCATTAATAGTTATTGGTTAGTTTCGAAAGATTTGCATATATAGTGTATTTGGTTCACAAAAGATATCAATTTTACAATGAATGAAATTGATTTTAAGAGTAATGAAAAATAACTTTAAAATAGACAAAAATTGATTCCAAGTATGGGACCGCACAGGATGCATATGTATTTACACTTCAAAATCAATTATCCTGTTTGTTTTCATCACCCAAATAACATTTCCACTCATTGCAATGCAAGAATTCACACTTTAATCAGTTTTACCAAAATCCAAAACAAACAAACTCATTGTTGGAAGACATCGTATATTGATTAAATATAAGATCTAATTATAATACATATAATTATAATACATAAGTGAAGAATAAACCTCATCTTTAGAATCGGTTTCGAGGATGAGTTAGACACCGTAATCACTTTCTACCCTCATAATCATAAATGATGAGAAGCAAGACATTCGTGATTTATGGAAAGCACCTCAGACCGAAGCAATTCTATTGTTACAACTTGGATCAATTGCTCACTAATTGAGTGAATAACCATTATTTTTAAACACCTAATCAACAATTATCATTTTTCTATCTCTCTCTCTCTTCCTATGACTATGTTACCTATAAAATGTATATTTTTTTCTCTCTAGGTGTGATTTAGCATTTTGGGTGTCTATATATCATTATTCATTATTTATATAGATTGCAAAGCATTATAGTTCTTAAATGTAGAATAGCTAGAGAAAATTGGAGAAACTAAAGGAGGAGGGCTTTGAATCCTTGTAAAGTTCAATTTTTGCAAGCATTTTTGCACCGGTTTTTACTAAAATTAAAATATTTGGTGCTCCTCACAGTGCCTAGCTGCACCAGGCCAACTTTTGAGGACAGAAAGTTCAATAACAGCATGTATCCAAGCCCAAAACTTAACACAAACTTACCAACACCATCCCCATGAGCATAGAAGTCAACCCAATCATAAAAGCCCTGTCATTCCATTTAATCCAGGCCCAAACACCGGAGCAAGTTCCAGTTATCAGCCCCCCAAAAATGGTTCCCATTAGTAGCACAGCACCTGAGCAATCATAGGCCACAATAGCTTCAACTCCAGTTGACTGGAATAGCTCCCATGCATCTCTTGCAGATCGGTTAAAGCTTTTACCATAAACAGCAATCTGCAGAGTTCATGAGCATAAACCATGCTAGCATAAGTTTTACAAGAAACATGGCTTGCTAACAATAATCACCAAAATCTCAAACAAAATTTCCCTTTTAGGTTCAGATTTCAAGTTTGCGACATTTGGGGTCTCTGACAAAATAGCTTAATTAATAAAACTCTTATACTTTATAAATTTGTTCAGATAAACTTCCTTATATATAAGTATTTATAAGAGAAGAAAATAAGAAAGTAAAATAAATTGAGTTCCTCAGATAAGTTAAAATCAACTTTCATTTAACTTCACAAGCTGAGATACATAAGTAGATTACCTTGTGAAAAATAATGTATTTATCTATTTTACATTCTTATTTTCTTCTCTATAAGTGTTTATAAAAAAAATTTACCAAACATGGCCCATGTAAAAAATATACCCATGAAACTTGTGGAAATAATAATTATTTTGATAAGTTTATCAAGAAGCTTATCATAACAAGCAAAAACTATAAGCTATTTTTATAGGCCTCATTGGAAGCTCTTCTAATTGCCTTATTGTGAAGTAACCTACTGTTCTTGTATTTTCGCTTCTAACCTCAATATAGTAGTAACATGTAGTTAAATTAAATGAAAATCAGTAATATCTCTTTTTGAATCTTGGTTGTCACAGATGACACAAAATCCATCATACATGGTTAGTGATTGCTGATATAGGTGCAGAAGTCAACCTGAACATATGCATACTTGTTAAAGAATCGAACAAGAGTCTCTACAAGATGAAAGAGGAAATCAACACAACAAAGCAAACACTCATTGTTGCCAATCTTTGACCGGATTCCTCTTATCTGAAAGGCATCCAAATTTTGATGAATGAAAAGGATGAAATGAATAGCCTACATATATAAAGGAGATGAAGTTGAGATAATTCACAAAAAGTAAATGGCAGCTAATACCTCCCATCGCAGTGTCCTAATTGCAGCTGTGAATAATGATCCATAACAAATGCTGCCAAAAGATGTTGTTAAAGCATACTGTAAAGATTTCATTAAGGAGTTAGCAGGAATTGACGCAGCCTCTCTACCACCATGAATAGTAAGACGAACAACTGTCCCAGACACTATGACATGCACAGTGTTGCAGAACACAGCTCCTGTCCAAAATAAGCTTACAGAGAGGACCTGCATTCATGAATTATGATGGTAATATCAGTGGAATTAGATTATACAATCTGCCGCTACAAAATAACCAGTCCCAACAAGGGTGAACAGAATGAAGAACAAAACTTGCCAGCTCACCACAAGAAGCCACCAGCGTCCACCATCACCTATGCTTGAAGCCACGACACCAGCAGCTCCAAATGACCATAAGGCCATCCATAGAAGCACAACAAGCATAAATGCATATGCCACTCTCATAACCTCAGGAAGATTCCATACCATCTTGACAGCTTTTTGCAGAACCAACATTGTAAATGGTAGTCTGGAGACCAGAAAAGAAAAGGCCACCCAAAATCATTTTAACAAAATTAATTATGCGGAAGTCTATTGTTAAAATGACAACTTATAAACTCATTGTGGGGTTAATGGGAGCAAAAATTACAATTGAATTCAAACTCAATGACTCTCTTTTTGATTTCAGAGTCTATGCAAGTTTACATACCCAAAAAAGGGTTAGCTCTTTTCATCTACCTAGAATCATTAATTTGTAAGAGTCTAACAATTAAATCAAGAGTTTGACAACCGTGTTAACATCAAATAAAACGCCACCTTAAAATGCCAAACTGGATGCACCAACAACATTGCAATAACTGAATATGGTTTTGAAGAAAAGCCAGTAACTATTGCAGATGCTATGTCGAGGATTTTGAGGAATCCACAACCCACAACAATAGGTCGACAATATCAAAGATTGCGGAAAAACAGTAGCAGTGATCCCAATTAAGAACCTTCAAATGATTTCAATTCAAACAGAAAACAGATCCAAAGGCCACTTTCATCATTACCATACCTGTCTATGACAGAAATCACATACAGGAACTGCAGGGCTGCCCCAATAGCAAAGGCAACACCCCAGAAAAACTGCTCAGCCCAGAAACACAAAACACTGATCACTGCAAGGTAAGTGGTGAGGATGTGCACAGACACCTTCATCATCTGGGTAGCGCGTGAACCTAACAGCAGCAACCAACTCCATCCAAGAGCGGTTCCAACGCCTCCGGCCACCGCGTAAAGCGGCCAGTAATCCTCCGTCAAACCAGCCTCATTCTCCATGAACCGGTAGGTGTACTTATCAATGTCAAGCCTGTTCTTTTGCTTGAACCTGTTGAGGCCTAAAACCCCAAGAACCAAACCCAAACCAACCAAATGGATCACAAATATCCCTAACCAGAACACATCATGAAAGCGCCGCGGTTGCTCCATTTCTTGCCACCAATTCACTACGTTGCCACTTCTATGTAGCCCCGCAATGCATTTTCTCAAAACAAAAACAATAAATGCTTCATCTCTCGCTACTTATCACTGGAAAAAAATAAACACAAAAGGTAATTGTGATATCCCCATATAGATAACAATCATAGAAAATGAAGAAGTGATAAAAAAAAATAACTATGCCATACAGAGAGTAAACAGCTAAAAAACCAAGTTTTTATTTATTTTCTTCATCTGGGGTAAGCATAATCAATAAAAATTCTATAAATAAAATTTGTTTTCCCTCCACTATCTGGTAGAGCCAGAAATAAGTGTTGTTTGATGAAAACCATGATTAAAAAGGAAACTTTATGCCCTTACAGGATAACTTTTGCCATAAAGGTAGGTAACCAGAAGAAAAAAAGGAAAGAATTGAATTTCATTTTTGTTTTTTTTTTTTTTGGTTTTCAGTGAAGAGTAATTGGGGTTGCAAGACAAACAAGACCAGTGAAAACTGAAAATGGTAACTGAACAAAATATAGAGAGTATATAGTGTGTGACAGAGGTACCTAATTGTTGTTGATGGAACAATAGAGAGTGGAAGAAAATGAGGGAGAGTCCACCATTTTGAGAGATGAAGAAACATAGTAACTTGTTGTAGAGAGAGAAAGAGATACATCAATTTGATTAATGGATCATCATAATGGGCAAAGGCCAAAACTTTCGAAGGGGGCACTGAAGAATAAATAATATTTAAAAAGAGTAATGTTTGAACAGAGTTGAACAGGGAATGTTGTGAAAATGGAGGGTAAAACTAAACTGAAAAACACTCTCAATGGCTAACAGAGAAAGATGGGGTTGGAAAATTCAGAGTATAAGATAAGAAGAGAGAGAAAGAACAGAACTTTTGTGGAAGGTGCCACGCGCCATGATTGTAGTATTGCCATGCGTATGAGGCAGAAGGAGTTGTGAAGTTAATGGGTTGGCAGTGGCATGGTGATAATATGAGTACTAATAATTATTGTAAAGCAAATTTGAAACCTATGTCGGTGTAATAATGAATATCAATATAAAAAAGAAATGAAGGAAATCATCCCCATTGCATAATGTTGGTCAAGCTGGTTTGAAAATTAAAATTATTGGATGTGACTTGGAAAGAAAAGTATATTAAAAAAAAAGAAAGATTTCAATCACTTTGCATTTTATACTTTTTAAATTAAATTTTCTATTTTATTAACAATTGTTAAATTCTACTATTACTAATAATAAAGTATTTCAGTTTATGAATTATACTTAGTAAAAATATATAATTTGTTTGGGTTTGAAGATTGATTAAAGAGTGGATTAATTGGTTTGAATCGTTTAAGTTCAATTAATGGTATTAGTTCTAGTTTTTGGTATGTAGCTATGTAAATAGTGATACTATTTTATTTTTTATATATAAACTTGCATTATCAAATTAAGAATGAATAATATACAATATTTTATTACATCTCTGATAACATTACTTTATAAGCTTGTGTTATTAAAGACTTTATTCACAAAAACTTATAAAACCTTATTTTGATTATTGTTCTTTTATAAATACACTAATATAAATATTGAATTTTTTTCAAAATCTAAATATACTTTACTTTAGAAGAATTTAAATTAAAATTGTTCTGTATAAATCAAGTATATAAATTAGTTTTAAGTTGTATTAAAAACTTTAAACATTTTGCTTCTTTGTTTCATTTTGCTTCCAAGTACTAATAAACATTTGTAAATGCAAATATAAAAACTTTCTTGTACTAATGCAAAATATTTTACATAAATTAAGAAGTGCAATAATTTATTTTATCAAAATAAGATATTTTTATAATATTTTATTAATTATCACAAAATATATATATATATATATATATATATATATATATTAAATGAGAAGTAAGAATATAATTATATTGTAATTTAAAGATAGACAAATAGATTTTATTCATAGATTTTATTCTAAATCCAACTGGAAAAAAATAACTAATATTATTTTATTCACTTCACATTTATATTTACAGATTAAATATGTTTTTTTTTTATCTTAAAAATTATTTTTTATTTTTAAAAAAGATTAATTTAATCTTTTATTTTTTAAAATATATAATTTTAATTGCTTATATCTAAATTTTAATTACTATTTATATCTAAATATAGTAGTATTTGATAGTATTTATTTTCTATGATAAAATCGATAAATATTAAAATAATATATTTTTAAAAATTAAAAACTGAATTCATCAATTTAAAATTATGTAGATAAAAAATAATTTTGAAAAAATAGAAAATGAAATACATATGCCGCGTTTAACAAATAAATAAATAACGGTAACTTGCCACATGTATGTAATGTATATACCAGTATATTACTCTATCTTCCATCCCACATTAATAATACTCCATTTACCACCATTAAATTTAAAAAATATTTCTGATAAACCTGTATTATCAAAATTGTATTTTTAAACATTATTTCATTTATTAAAATCGCTGTAATTTTATTATTTAAAAGAAAAATTATTAAAATTATGTTTTAAAATAAATCTTAATTATATCCATAAAATATTTACCCAGTTAAATTTAAAAAAAAAAATTATCTAACACCAGCATAATTATTATGTACGCACATCTAAACTCTCACCATTTTATAAGCACCACTTCCTCACTCACTCTACATTTTAGCACCATTCAGCTGGCCCAACTTACATTGTACCTTATCCGAATGGGCCCACACGTTACAATTACAAAAAAAAAATAACAGAAACTCTTTTACCCAATTACCCTTACCCACAGTTAAAAAAAAAAAAAATTTAAATTAAATAAAAATAAAAGTAAGCACGAGATTCTCCTGTTCTACGCTACCACGCTACCCACCCTTTCCACTAGCAGTTATTGGCAGAGAATCCAACGAGCGAATTACCGATATCGAAACCGACACGTGTCCCTTGTTGCTGCACATTCCCAATGATTGACAACGACGACGTCGTTGGCGCAAACGCAAAGCAAAAAGTCCCCACCGAGTCAACCGGTATCAGGTAATTTTTCGCCGGTAACGGTAACTCCCTCCCCTCAGGAAAATGAAACGACACCGTCGGCACCTCCACACTGTTCTTCGATGACAAGTCGTAGCACGTGTCGAACAGCGACATGCCGTTTGCCGTCGGCAACCCCTTCGTTCCCTTCACGAACGCGTCGCGGAGCGCGTCGTACACCTCGCTCCGTAGCCGTGTCACCGCCGTGCCGGAATCAACAATGATGCCGCCGCTACCGGTGGCGTCCACCGCGAAGCTCGAATCAGGTATCGGGAGCGCCTTACCGCCGACGCTGATTCCTTTCAAGCCGAGGTAGTAAAACGTGTCGAGCTCGGGGTTCCGCATGAGCGGCGCGGTGACAGCGTTGCGCGGCATTGGCGAATCGAACTCGAGAGTGGAAACGGCATCGGAATCGCGGTCCACGAGGCAGTATGAAAATGACGTCGCGTTCACCTGCGCCGGAAACGAGAGCTTTCCGCCTCCGAGGCCGAGCAAACCAGCGGCGCCAACGAATAGTCCTTCGTTGTTGTGGCCGCAGCCGATGGCGACACCGGAGACAGCCGCCGTCCCGAGAGTGACGGTCTCGGTGGCGAACTCGCCGACTGTGTAGGATCCGTCGCCATAGGAGACTTCATAGAGGCAGGTTCCGTTGCGGCACTCGGAGAGGTCGAGGGATTTACACTGCGGCGCATTGCAGTGGATCGGCGAGTAGGAAGAGGACGAAAGGGGGTCGAAAATCGGGTCGGATTGTTGGTAGCATTCGGAGCATGGCGCGCATTGGATCCAACTAACGTCGCTTCCAGTGTCGAGAACCACGTAGGCTTGAGTCGGTGGCTTTCCGATTCCAACTCGGAGGAAGTACTCACCGCTTCCCTGACTCGTTCCGGAGACGATTGGGCCCTTGAGCGCGTTAGCTTCGAACTCAGAGCGTGACGCTGCAGGGTGGAGATCCGAGTTGGAGACGCGATTTAGAGCAAGATCTAAACGAGTTTGCAGGGCCCTGACTCGGGCTGAGTCGCGGGCGAGTCGAGAAAGGGTTAGAGATTTATAGTCGTTGTGAGAGGGTTTTTGAATTGAGGCTCGGGAATGTAGTTGAATAGCGAAGGACGATAGAGGCGAGGGTTCTTGTTGTCTTTGGAGAGGGTGGTAATGGGGTGAAGCGACAGCATTGTGCGCGTTTTGAAGGGAGGAAACGACGTCGAGGAGTGTCGTTTTGGGGGTGTGCGGTGTAGTTCTTGAGAGTGTTAACGGAGAGAAGGAGAAGAGAAGAAAAAGTGGAAAGAGATAAGTGAGAGGTCCCATTGGAGTGAAAGTAAGTGTGGTGAAGCTGTGAGAATTTGGGAATGAATGTAAGAAGGAATAGGGGGGGTTTTATTTTGGGATGAGAAGGATTCACGTAAAGGTTATTGGATTAACAAAATGAAGTGAAAATGGGAGAAGGTTTGGATGATTTGGCAAAGCTGGTTTTGGCATTGGATTGCTTGTTTGTTGTTTAACAATGAAAGAGTTTCATAACCTTTGTGCTTTGGGGTTATCATACCAATCTTTGATTTTTTTTATTCCTTCATAATTAGTGTTTCTTTTTCTTGTTTGGTGAGTGTGATTTTTGGTCTTGGGAAAGCCGAAAGGTGGTTGTAATGAGAGGTTCTAGCTAACTTTATCGGTGCTTGATTACGAGACTTAGATTTAGGTGTTATTATTGGGATAAACGCAGATAGTGTGTGACAAAACTGGTCAAAACATTCATTAGTTTTAATTTAATTTTTTCTACCATATGACTTTGTATTAATAGTTTTTTCTTTCTTTTTTATTATGCATGAGTAATGTAATAAAATGGTGGTCCTTTTGTATGGTTGACCTAAAAGATAGATATTAGGGTTTAGGGCACTGAGGATGTTGAACATTTGAGGGACAAAAAGTTACAAGAGTCTGAGGTCATGTAATTGCTATCATGACTAATTTACTTTAGCTTTTATTCGCTAATTTTTAAAAGTAAAAGGTGATGGGGCTTTAAGTAATTATCTAGTTACTCGATCAGTGTGTGATTTAATTAACACTAAAGAAATATTAGTATTGGATCTATGTTAAGTAGATGAAATTAGTATTATTTTTTTAAACGAAGAAATTAGAATGAAGTGAAGAAACTGGTATTGGTTTCATAAACAACTAGGATTTGTTTTATATTTGACATTAGAATTTGGGTTAGCCAGTGCCTGATTCCCGCATAGCCCACATTATTCATTGACTAGTAGTTAGTTCTTCCACTGGCTGTTACTGTGTGGCAAATTAATCTTGATGAAAATGACAATAATGATTCATATATTTATTAACATAATAAAATAATACTTTTTATATAAAACTCATTAATATTTAATCTCTTTCTATTCATAAATATTTAATTAAATATTATATTAATTATAAAAAATTATTTTTAAAACATTTTTATATGAATTTCTACAAAATTTAATTTTTATTTATTGTTATTAAAATAAAATATAAAAATAATTATTTGATCCAAGTATGAGTAAAAAAGTAAATAGTTTTTTAATTTTTTTTTTCCAAAAAAGTAAAATCATTTACTACTTTATATACATATATAATAATAAATAGAAATTTAATAAAAACTAAAATTTAGGACGGTGACCCATTCCCTTGGCTCCGTCACTGGGTTTCATATGTTGTGCAAATTTTTATTCAAAATCACAACTATCACATGTCTTAATCATATGATTGGTAGTCTTAATCATAAAGCCAAGTTTTACACAAAATGTCTTTTTTCTTTTCTGGTTTCTCTAAGCCTTCAAGATGGACTTATGTACACCTGCTAATTGTTCCATCTCAGGGGAAATTTAAAATGAAACTGTTCATCAGCAGCCACCACCTGCAGGTTCAATTGAACTGAGCAACCCATTGCCTCTTAGCTGCATGCAATGATCTTCGGCATCAGCTTGTGCACAGATGATCACCACCGACAACCCATTGTAGTGTGCTTCTTGCATGATATTAACTGCATTATCAAGGGTCATTCCTGGGATGACCTTCATCAGTACTTGAACAACGTATTCCCGTTTATTGTAGTTGTCGTTGTGCAATATTACACGATATGGTGGTGCTGTTTTCCGTGATTTCCTGCACATCTTAGAAAAACCAGAATCAAATATTTTCTTTCTTACATTTTATTCTGCAAAGAAATAAATAGTTACATATCTATACAACATATCACATAAAATTCAGCAATAGGCATGAATGAACAACTCAGCAACCAAGGCACTATAATGGGTTGCTTGGTTCCTTTTTGTTAGGGAGGTTAAGGCATTAAAATCTATTCATATTTTAAAATGACAAATTATTTTGAAGAAAACGAAGAAAATAATAGTTTGAGGCAAATCTATTACCATTGTTCTTCCAGAAGTTCTTTAGCCTGTTTTAGGCTGGCTTTTAATGAAAATGACCACATAAATTCTTATTACTAAGAAAGGGATCCTTCGAAAAAAAAAATCTCTCCATTTTCCATTGTTTATTGGTAAATAACTTCAAATACTAAATGATTTATATTCTCACTCATTGTAATGAAAATTCCCTTGTTACAAAGTTGCAAAACAAAATTTGTCCAATTAGAAAATCTTAATTTGAAGATCAGTAATCAAAACTCGTGCTTACTTCAAATCAAATTCAGACTCACGGCCAGGGGTGACTTTTTCAATAACTGGCTTTTCCAGCACCCCTCCTCCTTTACCAGGTCCTGTTGCCAATACAGCCGTGGGTACGCAAAGATTGGAGTATGGTCCTTTACAAAATGAATGTGTGTCCCCTGTGATGCAAATCTTCAATAAATATAGTTGAAGCACTAAACCATATATACATAGGATACAACACGGTTTCATGAATGCTAAAAAATTTCAATCACAAAATAGATAGTGAAACAAATTAGATATAATATAGGTCAGAAAAAGGCTCTCCCGACTTTAATATTTATTAGGAATGGATTTCTAAAGGCATCACAAAATATGCTTAAACAAGAAAAAAGTACAGGATCTTCCATAAACAGGGAGTGGGAGACATTAAACATAAGCATTGAACTTAGCAAAAGGAAATGAAAACAAAGGCTCTTAAAAGAAGTGCAGTGTATACATCCCTTAAGTCATAAACTATGTAAGTGAGTACCCACCATGAACTTTTAAATCGTTCAACTATTCTCTCGAATTTTGCAAAATGTATATCATTTCATCTGAATCTAAGAATTTATTGGTTAACTGCAAATGAGCTGAACTGAAAGTATTTGATAGGCAAGAATGGTAGCCAGCCTAGTGGACAATTGAACTTCTGACTTCATCATAACACCAAAATCTTAAAAGATTTGAGCAGATGCCAACGTGTAACAAGCTTGTTGGCAGATCTAACAATTTCTATTAATCAATTTATCACTAATAACGTATCATAAGATTGGAATTTATAAAAGATCAATGTTTTTGAGGAACTATTTTATATTTCATATCTTAAAATGATGTGAAGATCAACATGAATGAATTAGGTAAGGACAACATGATTATTGCATGATAAACAAAATTTGTTAAACTAACAAACAAAATGTTGATGGTAATATGAAAGTAGTTCATGGAGATTACTACTAATAGTTAGTGCGGGTGTGTTTATTTTTCCTAAAGAAAACGATCAAATAAATACATACAAGATGGCAGGGAGAGAAACGTCACCAAACATACTAAGACCAGTGCAGAACAAGCAAGGCTAGTTTAATAACATTAAATAATTTCCAAAGAATACATCCCCGATCAAATCCACCACTATTTGATGAATGTCACTTTCTCTTTTGAACTCACATATACAAGACTCAAATTTAAGTAATGATGTTTACTATCTTCTAATTATATGTTCTTTACTCAGCAAAAATGATATGTTTTTCTTCCAAATTCTGATTGACAAAAACACAAGTGACAAATTTTTAGTAATACTGGATAACATTGCCACTAAGCCTACTCATAACCTAGCTGAGAAGAATAAAGGTGAACAAACCACCTAAGGGTCATTCCTTACAAAATCCATTATACACAAAAAAAGCACAAAAACAATAAAATATTAAACATCAAGATTCACAATCATCCACAAGATCTATCATAAAAATGCTATTACTGTCTGTTAATTCATCATTGCAAATGCTAGAATAAAAACATCATGCAAAAAAAAAATATACTAAACCCAGTGTCAATCAATTTATATAAATCATTAACAATAACATCACTCTTTTACTTGGAAGAGTTTATCTAAGTGAAACCTACTCATAGCCTCAGGCACTTGCACTTATAAGTATAACATCAGCTTGATGATTATACATCAATTTACTTTTCATAGATACACCTACTATTTGAGAATATGTAGGAACACAATCATCTGGGACTGCATTCTAGTTCCCACCGTACAATAAGAGAAGCAATGACCTTTTTCCATTCTCGTGCAACTGTTAAGACAATCACACGGGTCACGTTCAGTTCATCAGGGGAACTTAAAATCAATCTTCCCAATCAGTTACACTCCTCTAAAGGTTTACTCTATTTAACCAAAATTCTAAGGAATAGTAAGCAGAACTGTAATTCTAGCAAGGGAAGAACATGACCTATGAAATCAATCACAGTATGCTAACCCAATTACCAAAGATTGTGATTTATCCCTTTCTCAAACAAAGAGTTACAGCTTCAGTATTACTTCCAATTGCTAAAACATTCACTCTAGTCAACAGATTCAACAAACAAAAAGTAGATTTTTTTGTAGGTAAAGAAGAAAATGAAAACCCCACAAAATAATAACCAAACCCCAATTCCCGTAAGCACCAGAAACTCGAGAACCCTTAAAATATATTTCAGTACAAAAGAAAAACATTCACATCAGAAAGTTGAAGAAACCAGAGTGTCGAAGCGCCAAAGAAAACGAAATCTGAGAGAAGAAAGAGAGATGAACCTGGTTTGAAAACATGATTGGGAGAGAGAATTCTCCCACAAATCGCACTCTTCATTTTGCTCTTCTTCCTTGTTTCTGTTCTTTGATTTTTGCTTTTTCCTTTTTCTTTTGGGTTTAGTTTTTCTTTTGAGTATAATAAATAAAGGAAGAGGAGCAAGACAAAAATGGAAAATTGAAAACTAGGATTGAAAATTGGTGGACCGAGAAAGCGACACGTGTATATCAAATTCTGTCTACAAGAAAAATTTAGAGATTTCCACTTTGTTATGGAAAAATTAGAATTTAAAAGAATTCAATCTATATTCATCATCAAAATATTGTTTGCAATTTTTTTCATTCAACTTTATTCTATGTGAATATTTTAGCTTGTCATTTCTGGTTTAATATACATATTTTAATTATATCTTTAATATTCTTAAATTAAAATAAGTCATTTAAATCAGTAAAAATATGAATTTAAGTTTAAAAATTCAATTAGAATTGAACAAAAAAATAAATTTAATTTAATAAAGTAATATTTTAATCTATATTTTTTAATAATATAATAATACAAAATAAATATTAATATTTATAAATAGTGAAAATAAAGATAAAAAATTGTGAAAATAATATAAAAATAGAGTAAAATAACTATTATAACAATACTATTTGTATAAAACAAATAATGAGAAAAATACTACACTTTCTTAAAAAAAAATTGAATCTTTAAACCTTTTTTTTACAAAAAGTAATCTCAAAAAATTAAATCGGTTAAACTCAAGACCCAATAGGTTTTATTAATCTTATTGGTTTTATTTAATTTTTCCAATTTTTTACTGATTTAAAAATAATCTAATTTTTATGAAGTAATAGATCAATTTCTAAACTGATGTACAGTTGAATCTCCAATTTTTTAAACAAGGTTTAAAAAATTTTAATCTTAAAATATTTTTTTATATCTTATTTTTATATTTTATTTATATCTCATTATTGAATGAAGCTAATATTTCTTAAAATTATTTATTTAAGATTACATTTTGTTTTAAGGGAATCTACTTTTCACCTTAAACTATCCTGAAACTCGATTTTAGTTAGTTTGCATAAAAATTTAATATATTTTTAATCTCTGTGTTTACAAAATTAATGTAGTTTAGTTTCTAATAAAAGAAAATAAACATATTTCAAGTAAATTGGACTAAACATTAAAGCTTTTGTAACAAAAAATTAATTTATTTTAATTAAAAAATATATTTTCTCATTGTTTTAATAACTTTATTTATCATGTATGTATTAATTTTATTGATAATTAATTATCTGATCAATTTTTTATGTTATTAATGTCTAAAAATAGTTTATCTTATAACTTTTAACAGAAGTGAAAAAAAAGTAGTAGAGATTTTTATATTTATTTATGATTTAAATATGTTTTTGATTTGTATATTTAGTTTGAAGATGATTTTATCCTTATATTTTTCAAAATATAATTTTTAATTTTTAAAAATACATAATTTTAATTTTCTATATTTAAACTTAATATTTAATAATAATTTTTACGTTAATAAAATTGATAAAATGATTAAATATGATTTTAATTTTTATTTATATCTAAATACAATATTTAGTAACATTTATTGTTATAAAATTAATAAAAAGATTAAAATTATATATTTTTAAAATTTTGAGAATGAAATTAATTCTTTACAAATTATAAGGATTAAAAATAATTTTCAAGATGAATATAAAGATTAAAAACATATCTAGCTATTTTTTATATTAGGACTTTATCTAACTATTGACAGAATCACCAAATTTCAATATTACTTTTATTTATTAGTATTTTCTAAAAATCATTATAAGCTTAATTTTTTTTTTTCAATTATTACTCTGAACAATATCCTAATTTTTCTTTAACAAGTAAATCTCTTTAATCTCTTAGCACATCCACAGATAGATAAAAAAAAGTTTAGACTTAATAATATTTTAAAAAAATAAATGATAAAATGAGTTTCAGTTTAACTTCTCTCCCTAAGAAACTTAATAGTTTAAGAAATTATAAAATAAGAATAAAGAGATTGTTTTTAGAAAAAACTTCTATTTTTTTAGGAGATTCTCTGAATATTATAGTAATTTAAGAGAAGACAAAGATATTTTATATAAAAGTGTGCCTTTTTATAATCCTTTGAATATAATTTATCTTTCTTCTATGTATTGATCCAACATATTAAACATCATAGTATTCTCTAAAAGTATTTTGATACACTCAAAAAGAAAGTTTTGCAAAAATCAAAGTCTTTATTCAGATATTGTAAATTCTAAATTGAAAACTATCTGTTCTATCAATAAGTTAACATCTACATCTCAGTAAGACGATAAATAAACTGATAGAAACAGGACAAAGGCTTGCTGCTTGTAGGAGCATAGACACCATAAATTGGATAATCACCAACTCCAGTCTAATAAACTAGATTAATTGCTTATGCTTACATATTTTTGCAATAATATAAAATATTTTAGGTGTAAAACTTATAAGTAGAGGAATCAGCAACAATATTCCTTAAGCCACCAATAGTTGATACCAACATAATGCACACTCCAACGTATATTGAACCCTGAGAAACACAAAAAATTCAGGGGTCAATGCCAAAAGAAAACAACACTGAACTGTGACATTCTAATTTTGCATTCTCTGTTAAGTGTTGAAATAAATTAATCATTACCCAATTGATGAACCAGTTGATGCTGAATCTCTTTGGCTTCTTGATTATCAGCCACATCACACTAGGAAGCTGAACAACCGATACACCAATATTAATCTTCTATGTTCTAAATTAACTCCTGTGAATTTCGTACTTTGATTTAAGCATGAGAAAATGAGATGGTAAGAGAGACTTACAAAGTATGAAGTTGGAGCAAAACCAAAGCCACCAAAGAACCCAAGAAGATCACCAAAGAAAGGGAATGTTACCCCAGCGAATAATGTAAAAGCTGTAACATTTAACAAGCTAGTTAGCTCAAGAATTTTCATGCAAATGTAAATTATCATACCCAATAATCTGCACTTTAAACTACGAGAAAGAAATAGCTTTGCTGTGACAGCACGGTGATTTTGAAAATCACCTAGCATAGATTAACTTATATGAGATTATTTCAGCTTAAATAACCGTATCAAATTTGAGTCCTGAGTACATGCAGTTATGTTAAATACTCTGAAGAAGAGTTTTGTCATCTATAATTGTCCTACCCAGTTCGAGCAAAATTGTTTAGGTGGAAGATACCTGTGTCCTTAAACCAAAAAATAGATGGTTTTGAAAATCTCACCCACAAAAGCTGATCTAGCGACAAGTCTAAGAGATAATCCTGGAGGGAAGTTCAATTTTTTGACCATCAACCCTTCAATCAAGGCAAAAACAGGCATAGCATAAACCTGGAATCCAATGTTTCCACATTGATAAGGTCAGATACTAGAGTAGTTTAATTTGGATAGGAATAGCATATCCTTGTGTTGTGTTGGTACCTGGTAGCTACCAACAACATGAATGAACACCATCAAGTTAGCTGAGGCAATGAGCCATGCAGGTTTTTCAAATTCCATAAGCACATTATCCTGAACATCTCTTCCAAATGCCCAATATCCTACAAGTGCAAGTGGGAAATAGCATATAGCATTGACGAAATATGCACCAATAACACCTTTCCACATTGATATCTTTGAGGGCTTCTCAGGGGTTGAAGGAATTGTGGCCTGAATTTCAAGGGCCACTGCATGGCCAGCAAATGCAAATGAAATTTGACCAAGTGCATTGAAGATTCGGAACATTAAGTCAGTAGAACTGGTTTCCTTGTATGCATAGCTAACATTATCAACACGGCCTCTAGCCACACACGCCACCCAAGCTATAGTTGAATAGCTGCAATCAAAGCACCAAAAGATTAAGTTAGTGCTTTTGAAATTAGAAGCAATATGGATTAGTGAATAAAAGAACAGAAGATAGTGTTATGTCAGGTAGGTGGTGGTTCAATGTTCAACTAGTAGACAGACTTTCTAATAATTTGAAAATGTGTAACATCAGATATAAAGCACCGACTCTGATACGGACACTAACACAAATATCGAAATATGGCTAATGTCCAAAATATAAAACACCATGACCCCGCTAATATATGTTTACGTGTGTGTCTATAAATATAACTAATCAACTTTGCAGAAAATCTTAATTAAGATTTAAGAATTATATATAATTAATTCACATTGTAAAAGTAAATATACTAGAATTTTCTTATAATAACAATCCTCACAATAGAATTCTAATTAAAAAGAAAAACATATGTCTTGTTAGTAGTTAAAATAAATTCGTATTGTTAAAATGTGTTGAAAGTGTGTCTGACAGATGTTCAAAACTTGTCAGACATGATGACATTACTATTCTACATATATTTGTGCTTAGGAGCATAAACAAGCTTTTTTTTGGACATGAACAAACTATGTAAGGTATTAAAGATTTGATAAATTACAACCTAATTAGATGCCCTGGATTCACAAAAACAATGAGTGTCAAAATAGTATATAGTATATTTTATTTCAATTAATCCAATCCAACCATGTTCTAGCAAAGATATTTTTCTGAAAGTTCGATTTTGTCAACCGACTCTGCAAAGTTTTAAAAGTCATGTGACTCTGCTTGTTCACAAGCATAACCAAAAGGGTAAATTTGTTTATATCTTTCTACAAAATGTTATGCTTCCTATCAAATTCTGATCTTCAGGGACAGGTTATTATTCTTTCCATTTTGACATGGCTAACTTATTCTGGGAAGAATCCTAACAATATTTTTCCCTGGAATCTTCCTTACAGGGGTGCAAAATGTCAAGCCAGCTATGCAAGCACTCAAAACTGGTAAATATTGAATAATATTAATCTTCTCGAAAGCTAGTGCTAGAAAAGTAATGACATCGGTGGCTTTTCCAATGGTCCCAAAACTTATAAAGGCCAAAAATGATCATTGCATCAAAACCATCCATTTCATATCAATTAATAAGATAAATAGTTTATAATACAAAAGAGTGGTCTTGATTTAAGCTACTAATGGTTCCTAGTATCTAGAGAACATTATGGAAATTCCCCTAGTCATGTGGAAATCAAGGAGTACCTTAGTGACATCACAGCAGCTGCTAGAGAAACCCCTGCAACAGCATTGAAATTGGGAAGCTGAGACAGGAGGAAATGGATGGCTCCAAAAATGACAATCCAGTAAGACTGCTTGAGTTGAGTACAATTGGTGCATGCAATCTCCATAAACTTCTTTAGGCACTTCCCTCCAGTGACCATATAAACAATATCACACCCAACTTGGACAATCAGTTGCTGGGGGAGCACAATCCATGGTCCTAACTTTGGTCCAAAAGCATGTCTACCAAGATCAATGTAACGATCAAAGCGGGTTCCCGGAACACACTCATGGAGTTGGGTCATTTGCCACATTGAGTTTAAGGTCAGGCACCAAGTTAGCAACAAAACCAAAGTCCCTGGCACCCTTCAAAGATAAGGAAAAAAGAAAAAAGATTTAACTTTCAGTTACATAATACATATTGCTCAAGTGGCCACCTTTTCTGTGGCCAGTCAAAGACTTCGAGCCGTAGGTTGCACTTTACCATCCTAGGTATGCCATGGCATAGGGCAGGCTGAGAACACCAGCACCAATCATGGCTGTCACAGTGTGAAAAGTTGAGTACCACCATTTGGCATTGCGAGAGGGACCATTCTCGACACATTTCTGATCTGATTGAACTTCCTACAAACATGCAACAAGCATAAGAAAAAAACTGACATTTAGTTTAGACTACAAATATTGATCAGACTACATTGATAACAGTATAGTACCACTTCCTTGGAAGGGGGAGAAGAAGCTGAGACCATTTTGCTTTTGACTGATAAATTAGAGCAGAGAAAGAGGACCCCCTTGACTTGAGGACTTCTGGTGAAATGTGTATAAATTTTTATATGAAGCGGTTGATGCTATATAAACCGAGTCAAGTTTATGCATTTATGATGGACCGATCAGCACCTACGTTATATGCTACATAGTCAATAGTCAATATATAAGAGCACTGTGGGAACCGTTTCGTAGACACAAAATACCCCTCTAAATTTCTGACTTGTTGAGGTAAATCCACTAACATTAACATCAAACCAGGCACAGTTTTCATCACTTTCTTCTGGTAACATCTTTGTTTGTACCTAGTTCAAATCCTGGCCACCTACATCATTGAAACTTGTAGAGGAATATATATATCTCCTCCATTCAAAATGCTAGCAGTTACAAAAAATTTCACACATAATAAACAGAATTCATTAGTCAACATAGTTTAAAGAATATATATATATATATATATATATATATATATATATATAAAACTAGCAGCATTGGACAACTTGAAATTTTCTTAGAGTTAAAATCACAGTTATTTTAAAACATAGGAGTAACTTTTTAATGGATTACTTTTGCTAAAAGATAACAGAAGGAATCATTATTTTTATGAAGGAGCATCATTTAATCACTCTTTGGTGCGGTTAGGGGCCAGCCAGAAACTTCTTAACTTTTTAGTGGGGTGAGTAAATTGGTAGAGGATTATATATTGGTGTAATTTAATGGTCTTTCTTAATATACATAATCAAATTTAAATGTGAATTTTCCCCTGATGCTAACAGCTTCTTAGTTCGAAAATTATTTCCAGCAACTTCAAAGATGATGTAGTAATAAAAGTTATTTAAATATTATGAATATTTTTAGCATTGGAGATGCCTTAAAATGTTGTTTAATTTTTAGAATTGACCACTGATGGAACATTTTTCTGGTAGTGAAAGGGATCTAAGATTTCATCATTACCCATCTTGACCAAGGCCTTGTGAAAAGCTTTTTAATTTTCTGGTTAATGATTAAAGTTTAAGCCAAAGTTGGTGGAGAGATTCCATGGGTTGAGTGTCCTTGCCATAACAAAAAGTTTTAATTAAAAAAAAAAAAAAAAAATATATATATATATATATATATTCTTTTTCTAATGTAAAAAATATAATTATTTGAATTAGAAAAAAAAATGTAAAAAATAAAAAGAAATAAGTGTAAATTTTATAGATAATTTTATTATTTAAAGGAAATAAAGAATATATAATAATTATATAAAATATAGAACGATGAAGTAAAAAGTGAAAAATATTAAATAAAAATTAATATGAATAAATATTTAATATTATTTGTAAAATTAAAATAAAAATAATTTTATAAATAATACAATAATTATTAAAAAAAATTAATATTAATAAAAGAATAATTTGTATATAACTTAAATTAAATAATAAATTTATCTTTGTTAAATTTTATCATCACAAGACTGATAATAGAAAAAATGTAATTTCATTCATGTAAGAGATACCCACATTTATTTAATAATTTTTTTAATCTAATAAAAGAAAATCATGACATACAAATCTTAATTAAAAAAAAATTATTCACAAAGTTAAAACTAGAATGAGTTAAAGAAAGTAAAACACAAATTAATATGAAAAGAAAACAGTTCTAACAAATTTCATCTAAAATCCTTTCAAAAAATTTATCACTGAAAATAAAAAACTTAATCATTCAATATTTGGTTTTTTCTTACTTTTTGGATCGTAATCTTTTGCTCTTTAACAAATAAAGCCCGAATAATTCTTTCTTTTAACTTAACACATCTTCATATTCATAATTTACAATTTTTCTATTTCTGAGTAATTTTATACCTTATATTCTACCCACTTAAATATATTTGAATTTCTTTCCATACAGAGTAATGATTTTTATCAATATAATATTTATTATATTTATGTTAAATAATTAATATTATATTATATTTGCATTCAAATGTTAATATTGTATTATATTTATGGTCAACAATTAATATTATATTATATTTGCATTCAAATGTTAATATTGTATTTATGTTTAACAATTAATATTATATTATATTTATGTTTAACAATTAATATTATATTATATTTATGTTTAACTATTAATATTATATTATATTTATATTTAATAATTAATATTTTATTATATTTATATTTAATAATCAATATTATATTATATTTCCATTCAATATATATAATACAATTAATTCAGCAAAATTAGGAGGAATTTTCATTTCACATATTTGTGCTTTGGTAAACCAACTTATAATTAGGGTTCTTAACGCCATAGTGACATAACTATGGCGTTTGCAATATTTGAGAAGGTGCAAAACATTTCAAATCAAAGATAAAATAAGATTTGCAATCACAACATTATTTAATATACCAACTATCCTTGAAAAGTTATCAAATATCAAATTTATATGTTAATTATTGGAAGAATATTGTTGATAAAACTGGAAATAATATATGGTAAAGTAAATGAGTGATATTAGTTGGTGATGGAGATGTTTGGTTGGAGGATCCACTGTCTCTGTTCCCTTTTATGATTTGTTTTTCTTTTTTATTCTTCTTTTCATGAAGAGGAATTTCCAAAAGCTATTAGAACATTTCGTGCTAGCTTGTTCATATGTTTTTCGCAGGAAAAAAGACATCATTTTATATAATCCAATCAACCTCTATTTTATGAACTTTTAGAGCAATAAAGTTAAGTACAACCATTCACAAAATTGTATTTAAAGAACCAAATTGAAGAATATTAATAATGCTAAATTAATATCTTCTATACTAATTTATGTGCTTCTTGTTAAGTATTCAGGACAGAGTATTACCGGAAAATTTTTATTAATAAGGTAAATTAACAATTATATAAATAAATACAACTTTACTTTTTACCTAAAACATTAAGACTAAAAGTTTATGTGTCTTTTTCACTTATATATGTTATTCAACCTTTCCATTTCTATTCAACTTAAAATTTTAACTCATCTTAAATTCTAATACTTTCTCCAATTTAAAATTTTAACTCATTTTGAATTCCAACACTTTCTCCAATTTGAAATTTCAACTTAGCTTGAATTTCAATCCGTCCTAACTAAAATATAGTAATATAACTAAATATGATTATAATTTTTTAAAACTAAAAATATTTAATGACTTAATATAATTACTTTTTTCTTAAAAGTTCAATAACTTAAAAATAAATGAAGCAATAATGATATAGTGGATATTAAATTACAACAAGTGACAAGTCCCCTCATAAATTCTATTTAAATAATATGTACTTTCCCATCTCTATTATAAAGTAATTTAGACAAAATTACACATAAAAGATAATTTATTTAAATTAATTTTTCATTTTTATTTTTATTAATTATTTTAAAATTAATTAAGAATAATATATAACCATATTTTAATAGAATTATATAAGATAAAAACACAAATTATATTTATTAAAATTGTGAAATATCTTATATTAAATATTAATTTAATATATATATATATATTATAATAAAGATTTGAGAAAGTATTATTTTATTTATAATTTGATTTTTTTTAAATATTTTTATGAAAAATAATAATTAAAATATAGGATTTTTAAATATACGATTAAATTTATCATAATGAATAAGCTTTAATAATAATTAAAGATATAAATTAAGAGATGTTCCTTATATATTCATCAATATATAATGCTAACTTGTTTTTAATGTATAAAACGGATGATGAAGATATTTAACTCTTATTTCAAGTGAATTCTTCTTTATATATTAATATGTAATATATAGTTTAAAAAAATTATGTTGTCATATTTTTCTAAAAACTAACATATTTAAATAAATCTTTTATTATTAAAATTATTCATATTTCGTGTAATTTTTTTACAATTTTGTCATAAAAAATTCTAAAATATGATTTTTTTTTATAAATTTTATAAGATTAAAAAAAAAAACTCATAACATATAAACATTAGTTTCTTAAATATATGTTACTATTATCGTTTCAATTTTTGAATTAGAGATTAAAATGAAAAAAAATTCATTCTAGAGACATAAATAAAATTATATTCATATTAATTAAATGTATTTTTTTAATTAAAAATATTCAATCACTTAATATTTATAAAAAAAATATTAAACTAGAAGCACATGAAAATAAAGGAAGAGAATAATGATAGTGGAGATTGAAGTACAAATTCTTGTCCCTTAATAACTCAACAACTTGTTCATTCTTTTCGGCCACGTAACTTAATAAGCTCATGACACATCAAAACCAAAACTATAATATTTTATTGATTTAAATATTTTTTTAATTTCATCTTTTTTGTTTATAATAAATATATATTTTATTTTATTCTAAAATCCTATCTAATTAGATTACTGAATTGATTAATTTTTAAGTATATGAAAAAAAAAAATTCAAAATATATATATATATATATATATTTAACTTTAAAAAATTGAATATAATTTTTATGGGAATTTATATTATATTAAATTAAAGTAAATTAAATCTCAACAATTTAATTTTATTTAATCATAATTATTTATTTATAATGATTAGTATATTATAACAGAAATATCTAGGTAGAGAAGTAAAATTGTAACAAAAAAATGCATGAAACTTAACGTAAGAAACTTGATCTACTTAGGGTAAGTGAATTGAGAACCATGAATGAGATGAGATGAGTGTAAGAAATATTGCAGAAGAAAGAATTTTCTTCCATTTTTCCTTTTCATAGCAGACCAGTATGATGAATGAGAAAGTTAAAAGTGGTGTAAGAATGAGTGCATGCATGGATAAAATTAGAAAGAGAGTTTAGATGAAATTAAGAAAGCATAAGAACCATATACGTTCAGAACAATCCAACTCAAATTAACAAAGAAGGAAGAATCCTTTATTCTCTTCTCTCAGAACCAGCCACTGATTAAGAAGGCATCAAATCTGCATAACTTTTCTTTAATTTCTTTGCTTTTCAGAGTCTATGGATGAAAATTTTTGAGGACGAGATGTCGTAAAACAGGGATCTATGCTCTCACATTTATGCTTATTGTTTAATAATGCTGTTGTTTTTAAAGTGAAAACCATAATCAATAACAAAGTAAAGAACAACAACCCAGGAATCGTGTCTTTCACTGATTGTTCATATCAGAAAAAGTAGAGATTATAAAGCCTTATGAGCCTGTCATAACAATCTCAAACCCTAATAAATCCATTTGAAACCATTTTGAAAGCCAAAAAATTAAACCTACCATCCAACAACATAACACAAATAGTTTAATATAATTGAATATTTTAAAATAGTTCATTTTTTTTATATATATATATTATAAATGTAAAAAAAATTATTTCAAACTTGTTACATATGGAGTATATGTGAATCCTGTAAACCCTCTTTATCATCATTGTTCTCTAGTTTGAGTTGTTGGAACTTTTTATGTCACATTATTGTTATAATAATTGTTAGTGGATAAAGAAAAAAAAAACAGTTTTCTATTAGAAATTTGACTACCTCCTGGTCTTTTTTGGTTCAAAAGATTTTTCAAATTTATGGAAAAAAATATAAAAATGTTTTTAAAATAACTTAAAACAATCAACATAATGACAGCGTCAAAGAATAAATAAATATCTTTTAAGATCAATATAAAATCTGTGAATATTTCAATGACAAAAATGAAAAAAAAAATTTACTATAAACTAAAAAAATTGTAAAATTTTCAAAAATTAAAAACATATTTTAGGTTAAATTTTCATTAAAACTTGAAAATCATTTTAAATTACATTAGAATTATATCTTTATAAAATTAAGGATATGTTTAATATAGGTAAATTATCGACAACCTTCTAAATAATTCTAATATTACTTTAGTTATGGATAATATCTCAATTATATACTATAGAAGAAGATCGTTTCATCAAATCTAAATTTAAGAATTTTGTTAATCAGATTATCTTATTTATACTATCCTTTAATTTTATTTTTAATTAATATGAGATTTTTTTAAAAATTTGCTTATTATTGTTTGAATAGTATGTATTTAGGACAAAGAGAAGTATTTGTGTGCACGTAAGTTAAGGATCTGCATAATCCAACACGCAATTTTCATCATTGCTGAACAAAAACTTGATGATGAACATAATGTGATAATGAAAATGGTGAAATTAAACTTAAACACAATTATAGGAGTGTAATTAATCTGTGATCATGCTTGAGAAAAGACAAGTCGCAGGAAAAGAGTTATATATAATGATGATGTATGTATTAGTCTTCCTTTTACTTGCAAATGCTTTTGAAAAGATAAACAAAATGAAAGTCTTTTTCTTTCTCAAGAGGAAAGAAGACAAAAACCATCAACTGTCAACTCACCATGGAAACTGCAACCTGCAAGCCACAAAAATTATGGCTTTTCTATGAGACCTGGGAATCCCATAAAGTGTATTAGGGTATTCCTCAATTATAAAGTAAAAGATTAATCTTTTAAAACACAAAAATTGATTTTGAGATGATATTTCTTAAAAGGTAGTTTCTTATGTGTAGAAATTTAAAATCGAACATATATTTAATATCAATGTTATCTATTAATTATATCATACCTTTATTTACATGAATTTATGACCTAACGACTAAATAGAGACCTAAAACAAAAGAGATGTGGTGGTGGCAGTTGAGAAAAGAACTAGTCTGGTTTTTTTTTTTTTTTTTTTTTTCTAAACTGCCCTTGGCAATATGAATATCTGTGATTTGCTTTTTGTAGTTAAGATAATGGTCATTCAATAATAAATTTAACTTCCTCTTCTTTTTTTTCTTAAATATATACATACACATATAAACTTTATATTTATTTATTTACTTTTTTTCTAATTTTATTTTATTTTATTAATTATTTTTTTCCACTTTTAATTAAAATTGAAATTTTACTCAAAATTATAAAAAAAATATAAATATTAAATTAAAAGATTGTAAGGATACGAGGTATAAATTTATAAAATTTATATATATTACATAATTAAATTAATTAAATATAAATTATAATATTTAAAAAAAATAAAAAAGTATTTAATTTTTTTTAATTAAATTTTAAAATATAATTATTGAAATATACAATATATATTTTTGAAATAAATATTAATAATAAATTAACATTTTGAAAAATAAATAACAAATAAAAATAGAAAAATAGGATAGAGAAAGATATTAATAATAAATTGAAATTTGAAAAATAAATAAAAAATAAAAATAAAAAATAGAATGGAAAAGGATAAAAAGTGAACATTTACCAGTGATATAGTAGTACTTAAAGAAATAAATATCAATAATAAATTAAAATTTAAAAAATAAATAATAAATAAAAAAATTAAGAGGAATAAAAATATTGAATATTAGAAAATGAGAAAATTTTTAAAGAATAAAAAAAGTTATAATTTTTTTTAAAAAATAGAGAAGTCTTTAATTTTTATTTTTATTTTATTTAATTAAATTTTAAAGAGGGATGGTTGAAGTATACGATATAGATTGTCAAATCAGATTAAGTGAAATTAGAAAAAAAGGACAAAACCCTACATCTAAATCTAAAAAAGATTTGAAATTCTATTTGGTACATTCTTACATGCGCCGTCCTCGACCCGCACACCGTCCTCACGATATCCTAGTTCATCCCATTACATAATGTCTTTTTCAACATACATCCTGTACGGTGACAGAGAAGATGATGTACTCGATTATTCAACACAAAACATTGATCTTTTAGGTACGTAAACTCTAAAACTCTAGAGAAATTCAATACCAAAAATAATTGTTTTAAAACGATTTTCGATTTTTTTTCTGAAGATCCTACGTGATCTGAAGAAAAATATAATATTTTAGGTACATAAATTCGAAAACTATAAAAAAATTGTAAAATTGAACTATCTTATTTTTCAAATTACGATTCTAAGAAGCATGATGTGAACTAATTAATAAAAAACATTAATTTATTTTATCATGGTTGAAATTTGTTGATATTTTTTTAATACACTTCATTTTGTAATTTTCAATAAATTTAGAACAATTAAAGAGTTAAAGGAAGTATGATAAAGAGATATTGCTAAGAATCCTCTAAAACTCTCCTATTTGTAATCCAACGGGCAAACTTATTCCCATAGTACATCCAAATTTGTATATGTTTTTAAATGATTTAATTATATTCAGTTCCTAAGATTTCAAATAAATTTGATTTTAATTTTTAAATTAAAAAAAATTCTTCAAAATTTAAAAAAAAAATTATAATTTTAGATCCTAAACCTTAAATTTGAAAAATTAAATTAAGTTTTCCTTTTTGAAATTTACAGATTCAAATATAATATTTAGTGACTAAAAAAATATTTTTCTAAATTTAAAAAAATTAAAATGAATTTTTTTTAATTTAATAGACTAAAAAATAAGTTATTCTAAAATTTAAAAATTAAAAACATAATTAAATCTATTAAATTATAACTATTAAAAGTTTGAACCCTTCTCACTACCCCACGATCTCCTCTGCTCACTTTACCCTTTCTCTCCCCCTACCTCTTTTTCATCTCCATTTCTTTTGCCACAACCATCACAACTGGCCCGTTTGGCAGAGATATGTCAAGATTAGACAACAGATGATTTGCATATTTCATCTTTACCCAACAATGCATAGATCATTCCATGTCCCTCGTTTGTGAAGATTGTGCAACTAGCATTACTCTCGAATGAGGTACTTACAAAGTCACGACTTTCAACACACTCTGCTGTTGATAAACGCGGTCAATCCTACACACGTCCCAATTACCTTCTCCAGTTTACAAGTATTTACTTTATTAAAATCAATTCTACCTAACTTTAAAAGTTACACGCTCAAAATATTTTAATGGCTAAATTGCTGAAGAAATCAAATAGACATTCTAAAGACATATAGAGTGACAAATTATGAGCTAAAACATTATAGCGCAGAAGTTTCATTCCATACAAATACATACCCTGCGATATCTGTGCGAAAACCTATGAAAAATTGAGCTAACTCATGAAGCCACCTCCACCAATGTTTGTTGTTCCCTGTGAAGAAACTTGTCCCTGTGAAACCAGCTGTGACCGTCCAGGGCCTTGTACATAGGCTTGACCCATTCCTGCCCCAACCATCTGTTGCTGCTGAGGCTGTAATTGCTGTAATTGTGGAAGCTGCTGCTGTTGCTGTAGTTGTGGAAGTTGTTGTTGAAGTTGAGGTAACTGCTGCTGTTGCTGGATTTGTGGAAGCTGTTGCTGTTGCAACTGAGAAAGCTGCTGCTGTTGGACCTGAGGAAGCTGTTGCTGCTGTTGTAGCTGAGGAAGTTGCTGCTGCTGTTGTTGCAGCTGAGGAAGTTGCTGCTGCTGCTGTTGCAGCTGAGGGAGTTGTTGCTGCTGTTGCAGCTGAGGGAGTTGTTGCTGCTGTTGCAGCTGAGGGAGTTGTTGCTGCTGTTGTTGCAGCTGAGGAAGTTGCTGTTGCTGCATGTGAGGAAGTTGCTGCTGCTGTTGCAACTGTGGAAGATGCTGCTGTTGTGATTGCATCTGCTGGTGCTGTTGCTGCATTTGTTGCTGCTGTTGACTGGACAATTGTGGCTTAAATACAACCATATCCTGCCAGCATTCAAGGTTTCAAGTAAATAGGCAAGGTATAACAGACCCATGATTATAATAGAGCCTCAACACAGCAACTAAATGTTACCCCAGGAAAAAGCATCCCAATCAAGCGGAAGGCTTTGTCAGAAACAGATAGTAGCAACGTCTGTGATGGTAATTGAATAACTGCACACTGATATCAAACAACAAATTCAGCACCACCAAAAATTCCTCCAGCAAGGAATGAAACAAATGGTCCACAGACATATGGTAATTCTTCATATAACAGTGTGTTGATAGTAAAGGAAAGCAATCAAAATTATGGGATCCGATCTCTGCTCATAGTACGAAACCTGAATTTCTTCTATCTTTCATGAGCAAAAAATTGCGAGAAGACATCAAGGGTAAAAATTGAGGAAATAATTGAAATTGACTGAGTAAGAAAGGGGCTTTACAGGAAAGGGAAAAAATAGGAACATCCAAAGATAACATACCAGCTTCTTTTCCTGCAGCTGACCAAGAAATCCATGTGGGTTCATGGCCCGAAAAACTAGGAAATCTGCTTTTCCAACATATTGTCTAGAAGAAAAGAGAACATCAAGGACCAATATTAATGAGTGACTTTGTGTGTGAGAAAGATAGAAGAGCATGACAATAGTTGAAATAAGGAATTACTTGTTATTCATGTGATCCTGAGATATAAGCCGAACAATTTGCATTACAGAGGGCCAGTTTGCTGCAAGTCTGAGATTAAAATCAATAACATGTTAGAAAATCTACAAAATTAATGAATTTAACAGAAGATATAAAGCATTTCAGTCAGATAATGAAATCAAAATCAACGATTCATAGATTCTAACCAATATATAACAGAAGATCTAAATTGATAATCAAGAATTGTATATACACCTTCGTTTGATAATGAATGTGTCTCACAAAAAATAGACATACAATATCTTTTATATTCTACGTCAACATTTTAGAATTTCCAAAACTACAATGACTTTATCACTCATGGAGTCATCAACTCAAGGATCGAAGCCCAAAAATAATTTCTTAATTAAATACTTATTGACAAGTGTGGAAAACCTCTCGTACATGTGTTTGTGTTGGAAGCATGTGACATTTCAAGCAAAAGAAGTTTTGTATATTGTAATCGAAGTTAATTTAGAATGAAATTGAGAAAACTTAATATTATTGTACACAATTTATTGCAATATTTTGTGAAATTAAATCTCAGTACTGAATTTGTAATGCTTGAAAATATGCTTTTGTAGTGTTGCATATGCATTATATGCGTAAGTGTCACTAACGAAATATATCAGTGACAATTTAGGTTGAACAATTTTATTAAGGAAAGGGGCAGCCAGAGACAGAAGAGTATAACAAAAAATTTATGACCTCATTAGAAATCACTAATGACAAGCATTTAACAAAACTGAAACATTTGGCAAAAAATTTTCATTTTTCCAATTAAATGGAATATTAAACATAAAATAATCATCCTCATAAAGAAACACTAATGGATTTATGAAACAAATAATACAATAAAAACAACAACTGCCAAAGGATGGAAACAAGACAATATCTATCTTAATGCTAACAAGAAGCATCTCTGTTGCCAAAAGCCTCCATCAAAAAAGCTTTTCCACAAACTTATAGTTATCCTAGGATTATCCTTTAAATAATACCTAGCACACAAATCAAGAACAAGGGTTAAAATATGATTTTCTATATCATAAAAAATTCATTTAAGACAGGAAGAATGGAAAGAAAGATCAGGAATCTACCCAAGAGCATCCAAAATAACCATAATTATCAATCCTCTGATGGTGCACATAGTCGCCAACCCTAAAAGTGGAATATCAGTATAAAGCAAAGCAGGATGGCCACTATTAGAGTACTTAGATGTATTTGTAAAGCTGGACATAACCAAAATCTGTTAGAGTTTATTAGTGACAGTCGAATCTTAGTTGATTAGTTAGCAAATGTGGCTAGCATGCTTAGACTGACTTTGTCTCTATATATATAAGGGTCGGCACTCTGTACAATTATCTTTTTCATTCTTCAGAATCAATCAAACTATGAAGTTTTTCTCTAAATGTGAGAACTCTAATATGGTATCACAGAGCTAGGGTTTCTTCCATCCACAGCCTTTCACCACCAATGACAAATCCTTCAGTTGTTCCTTCCACAGTTGCTACCTTCAGCACCACTGCAAATTCTGCTCTGCACTGACTTTCAGCAAGTGTTTTGTTCTCTCACTCGATGACTGAAAAGCTTGATTCTCAGAATTATCTCCTATGGCAACAATAGGTTGAACCAGTGATTTAAGGTCACCATCTCCATCACTTTCTACTTAATCCTGAGATCCCCATTTGCTTCCTCCATCACCATTGAAGATCATGATGCTGGTCGTGTTTTTGAAGCTTATCATGGCTTCAATCAACAATTTCAAGATCCATACTCATAACACTCTTGGCAGCTACGGGACAAAATTTATAATTACTTGCACCAACGTGAAGGCACAAAAGCTTCACACATAATATCTGAATTTCTCTCTTCAATTCAATCTTTAGTTGACTCTCTTATAGCCAGCCATTGGTGACATTGTCTCATCTCAGTGAAAGAACACCTTGATGTGACTTTGGAAGGCCTTCCTGAAGAATACAAATAAACTGTTTCTCTTATTAGAAGCAAGTTTGAGGCACTTACAGTTGACGAAGTTTAGACTCCTTTTGTAGTATATGAAGCGTGAATTGAAAACTTTTGCAAGAATGCAATAGTCTTTGTTAATGTTGCTTCCTTATCTATCAAAACTTCTTCTCTAACCGAAGCACTTCCTCAAGTCAATCTAACATAACACGACAACAATCACTCTACATATCCCAATTATCAACAATCAAGTCCTAGTCTTTCTTGAAATTGTGGTGGCCACTATGGTGGTCCCTCATGTAGAGGTGGTCAAAGTTCTTTGCAATGTCACATTTGCGTCAAGTTTGGGCACAAGGAGTCTACTTGTTGGCATTGACCTAAACAATATATAGCTCATTCTATCCTTCATCATATGCTTCTTCCTTCTATGTTTCATTACCATCTCAACCCTATTTCCTCCTGCATATGCACCTCCCCTTCCTGGTTTTTGCATGCCTCCACAGGTTATGTTAATAATAGGCTCTAGCACTGCTAGTAATGCTTCCTCTAGCACTTGGTACCCTGACTCAGGTGCATCACATCTTGTGACCTCTAATGGCAAAATCTTCACCAAAAGATTCCATTTGAGGGACCAGATCAAGTTCTTGTAGGAAATGGTCAAAGTGTCCACAGGTCCACTACCTTTAACAAGTTTAAACTAACTCTCAATAATCTTTTGCATATTCCTCAAATTTCCAAAATCTAATGTGCAAGTCAATTTATAAAAGACAATGTTGTTTACTGTCTTTTAACTTCATTTTTGTTTGGTTTAAATCTTGGGACTCCCATGAGATTATTATCAAAGGATATCTTGGTTCAGATGGCTGTACCAGTCCCTCCTTGATGCAACCTGGTGCTGCATTTGGCTCTTTTTTTATTTCCAATAAATTTACTTTTTTAAATTTTGTTGCTTCAAATTTCATGTAAAAAATGTTGTTAATTCCATTTATTACAGTAGTAGGCACTCTAGGCTTGGTCATCCAAATACTGCTGAAGACTTCCATTGTGCATGTCGTCTTGGTAAAATACCCAGGTTACCCTCTCATCTATCTACTACAACTTATTCTCAACCGCTTGAATTAATATTCAGTGATTTGTGGGGACCAATCCCCTTTGTCTCCTGTAGTGGCTTTACTTATTATGTTACCTTTGTTGATGCTTATACTCGGTTTACTTGGATCTATCTTCTTAAAAGTAAATCTGAAACTCTTAATATGCCTAAACAGTTCATAACTAAAGTTGAATATCAATTTCATGTTTCTATTAAATCTGTCCAAACTGAATGGGGATTTGTTTAGATCATATACAAACTTCTTAAGCCAACATTTGTTCACACACTCATCATCAAATGAGTGTTGTTGAGTTTAAACACAAACATATAGTTGAACTTGGTCTCGCCCTTTTAGCCCAAGCTTCTCTCTCTCTTCTAGGATCTCACCTTCCTCACTGCGGTCTATCACATTGATAGGTTACCAACAACTCTTAAGATGAATATTTCTTGTATCAAACTGTTTCACTATAATTTCCTTCATGCATATTTCCCTCTTCTTAGGCCATACAATAAACATAAACTTCAGTTTAGATCTCAGGAGTGTGTGGCTTAAGATTGAAGGTTACAAACGTCTCTTCTGATTGTCACCTCGTTATTTCCAAGGATGTTCTTTTCAATGAATCTTGGTTTCCCTATACCACTCTTCCTCCCCAGTCTATGCATCTATTCCTTTAATCTCAAGTCAACAACCTGTTAAAAATTGTCTTCCCTCATCCTCCTCGAATGCTTCATCCATTCAATGCAACTCCACTCCTTTGTCTTAAGCTAATAACTATAAAGCTCATTTAGTGGCAAAGGGCTCTCACCAACAAATATGGAACTGACTATACTGAGGCTTCTTCACTGGTTGTTAAACCTGTTACTGTTCGAGTTTTCTTACCTTGGTTGTCACCATGGCATATTCTACAATTGGATGTTAATATCAATGAGATTCTCACAGAAGAAGTTTATATGCAACTGCTGGTTTTGAATCCTCAGGGCCCTGCTTACTCAATGGCACAGAGGCTGATGAATATCACAGTCTTGCTCTTGCTACTGCAGAAGTGTCTTGGCTTCAACCCTCGTTGCCTGAACTTGGAGTGAAGTACACTGCTCCTATCACTGCGATAATGAGTACAGTATCTTCTGATCCTGTTCTTCATGCCCGAACCAAACATATGGAGCTTGAACTATTTTTTGTCCGGGATAAGGCTATCAACAAGTCAATCAAGATTGTGCATGTCCCTGCATTTGATCAATATGGTAATATATTGACTAAAGCTCTGTCTCTGATTCAGTTAGACTTATGTGGTCCAAGCTTACAGTGTATGATCCCTAGTCTCTCCCTAGCTCTCCCCCACCATGAGCTTGGGGGGGAGTATTAGAGAATACTTACTCGGATGTATTCATATACATGTCTCTACAATGTACTGTTTTTCTTTCTGTTTATGTTGTTAACTGACAGTTGGACAGTAACCAAAATCTGTTAGAGTTTATTAGTAACGGCTGGATCTTGGTTGGTTAGTTAGCAAACGTGGCTAGCACACTTGGACTGACTCTGTATCTATATATACGAGGGTCAGCACTCTGAAACTATCTTTTTCATTCTTCACAATCACTAAAACAGAGTATATAGTTTTTCTCTAAATGTGAGATATCTAAGAGCCACTATTCAGCACAGTAAAAGATTAAACAATCTATTTATTATATCTAAATATAGATGCTCAAACAACAAAAGATTTATAAAATTTCATGACATATTCCTTATTAACAAAAAAGGGCCATTTGTTTTAAGTAAACATGCAAGTAAATGACAATAAAAGTCAAGGAAACAAATAAAATTCTGAAGAAATTCATATTTCAAATACAAGACATCTTAATCATTCAATAAAAGTGAGGGTGAGTGTTGCTCGGTGAAAATAAATGAAAAGAGGTTGATGTTTCAAAGCTAAGAACAGAGATGATTCAGAGTAGAGAAGATAATAAAGGGTGGGGTAATAGTATTGGTCTCACAAAATGAAAGGTGGGTGGGTGTTGGTTGCACAGTCTGAAACCCCGCCCCCATCTCAAAAATAATGTTGTTTAAGGGTTAAATGGGTTTCTAAAAAATATTCACGCTATAGCTCTTACATACACTATTTTGGCTGGAATTGTGGCCAATGCGGCTGCTATTCAAAAACAACTATAAGCTATATTTGATGGTTGTTCCAAATATTCCCAAATGTTTTGTTTAAGCTAATAAACATAGACAAGTATTCTAACTTTCGGCAGTTTGTCTTGGACGGCTGAAACTCAGTTGAAAGGCACATCTAACTTAATACCTTTACTTGATTTAAACCAAAATAATTAAACCGGAAATAACAATATTTTGGAAAAATTTTAGTATAAATTTCAACCATACAATATTTTCTATACTTCTGGGAAGAGATAATACAAATTCCTGAACTTACGTTTCAGAGGCAGAAGAATTCCTGTAACCCTGCCATAAAGAAATCATGCATCAGGATCATACAACAAAGAGCTAACTAGTTGCTATAAAATTACATCAATCTCCATTACAAAGAATGAGACTAAAAAGGCTATACGGGATACGGAAATAGGCTGTCCAATTAAAAACAGAAATAAACAAATAAATTGAGAATAAAATAATTTTGTAATGCATATGAGAACATACTTCAAGCTTGGTGATGAAGACTGGTTGTCCTTGTCTCTGCCCAGACAAGCTTCCCTGCACAAATTTCAATTATTAAATATACAAAACCTATGTACAAGCACGTCAGAGTAATCCAAATTATTGTTACCACTTCCACACCTCCCAATTTCTTCGATTTAGAATTATAAAAATATAATTATAACCAACATAGAGTATAATATGATGTTTTCTATACAGTATCTTATGATTTAAAAAGATAAATTTAATGAATATGTAGAAAATTTCCTATTGGTAATTTGAGGTAATTTTTAAGAACCAAGGAACTGGGAATCACCTGTTCTGGACCATAAACTAAGGGAATATTAGACTAAGTGTAGTGGTGTAAATGCAAGAATAATACAAATATATGGTAAGGCACATTAATAATGAACCTTCCAGAAACAGTAATTATCTGCCCACAGCCACTTACTCTTAACATTGTCTCAAAACATTGCATTTAAACCAGTTTCTCATTAAAGAACATAAAAAGAGGTTGAGAGTTTGTCAAAGGAAAGCTGGTACAAACAATGATTAGAATCATTCATCCAAGTTAAGTAATTAACTTGAACTAGCATTTCACAAAACCTCCGATGTTAATCTTGCTCATTTCAACCATAAAAAGAGGTTGAGAGTTTATGTGAGGAAATCTGGTAAAAATAGTGATTAGAATCAGTCATGCCAGTTAGGTAATTAGCCTGAACTAGTAGATTTTTCGCAAAACCTCCAATGTTACTCTTGCTCATTCCACCCATGACAACTTGAGGTGCCATTTTTAGATGGAGTGCAAGCATTTATATAATAAGCATACAGTTTAATATAGCAAAAGTATTAAAAAGAGCACAGCAAAGCATGTTTTTCTTAATAGTATTTATTAGATATAAATCCATCCATGCACTTTAACCCAATAGCTTAAGATAACGGGATGGTTGTCATCTATTATATCAAGCAAATGTGCTTCAGCCAAACATTTCTATGCAAAATGAGTATTTGAATTGGTTTATTTTCTGTTCAAAACAGCTAATAATGAAAACTTACAGATAAAGCCTTTTTATGAAAAACAATTATTCTCCCAAATCAACCCAAAATACTATTTCAACTTATTTATCAACATGTAATCTGTTCTCTCAGTTTTCTTTTAATTTCTTGCTTCCCTTTCCAATTTTTTCATTCATTTCTTGGTGCTCCAAATGTAAACTTCCTCTAGGTCCCTTTCTGATTTTTAAATAATTTTTGTTACTTACTGGAAAAAATTCAAAAGTTGTCAATAATATCTGCAATGGAGTAGAAACAGTTCATGAGAAAAAGATCACCAACAAACAGTGGTTCCTCCAGGAAAACACAGATTAGGATTGCCTCAAGTTTTAGATACCATGTGATAAGAGAAAAACGAGACATAAAAATTCTGTTATATGCTAGGAAGAACTTCTATAGAATATGTCGACATGATGACCACATCTTCAATACGTGCCCAAAACCCCTCAACCATGTTTAACTAATGTTTTTGACTTGGACATCTCTTGGACACAACTTGAGCACAATTAAAGAGAGAGTTGACTAGCTAAACACTTCACAGCACTAGTATCATGAAAAAGTAAAAAGAAATAAAAATCAAATTATCTTATAAATATTCCAAGTCTCAACATTTTTTTCTATAGGTTTTAACTAGTTATTTTAATTAATAATATATATGTTTCTTAATATTTAATTTTAAGGATAGTTATAATATAAAAATTGTGAAGCTTACCAAATTTTCTTTTTATCAGTCTTAATTCTCAATTAAGATTTTTTCATGTTGATTATATATATATAAGTGGTGTCCCTGTATCCTATATTTTGGACATTAGCAGGGTCACAATGTCTATAGTGGTGTGGTGACAGGTGTCTGTGTCAGTGCTTCATACCATATACAATAATCCGAAGGATCCTTAATATCTTAATTCTTAATAACTATAATTATAGAATATCTTAAGAAGCCAAATGTTACTATAGGGAATACATAATATAAAGAGCAATGCACTGAAAATAGAAATCACAATCTGGAAATAAGTGCAATGCTGTAAAACATAATTTTGACAAGTGAACTTCGATTGCGAAAGGGAACATACCTCCCAGACCTTCACATATTTGGATTGAGCAGATTGCATACCACCTGATGTCTGCTGTGATAAAGGCATATTAGCAGCAGCATTGTTCACATGGGACTGCATGCTTGATGGTACTTGCTGAGACATTCCTGAAGTAGGAATCATTGTGCCATTCCCAGAAGAGACAACCGATGGACCAAGACCACTCATTACATTTTGGTTCATGGGAACTCCACCTTGCACCATTTGGGGCCCTGACAGGTTTCCTTGGCTCATACCGGACACCTGTGGTCCCATACTAACAGCCCCTTGAAGATTACCCAATGGTTGTGAAATCCCAATGTTTGAACTTGAAGACAAATTAGAAGTGTTTGAAGTTAATGAACCAAGACCTGCGTTTTGTCCAACCTGTGCAGGAACAGAAAGAGGCCCAGAACTAGTTATTGATGTTATTCCTGACTGTCCAGATGAAAATACATTTTGAGCTGCAGGTACAGAAGATGTCATCCCACTCGATATCATGCTTGACATGTGCACAGCAACAGGAGTCTGACCCATTGACGGAAGTCCCATAGAGGTTCCACCACTTAAGGAAGCGGAGCTCATCACCTGCCGGGCTTGAGACAGATTGTTCAAAATGTTTACATTTGCTTGAGTGGGATTCACTGGACGAAGGGGCTGCAGCATTGACACTGTAGGCTTTGTATCCTGTGCATTTTCATTATTTGCTATAATATCTTGAGAAACTGAAGATGGAGAAGATGTCTGCAAGCTTGGAACTCCTTGACTAGTACTAGTAGCACGTGGAACAGACGAATTATGAGGAAAAGCAGGTCCAGATACCATGGAGGTTACAGGAACTGGCTCCTAAAGATTTATTATATAAATCAAGGATCATGTGAAAAATTGAGTCAGAAAAAAACTAAAACCGGTCCCATAGTTAAAAACAAGTTTATAGTAGTCTCAAGGATCTTAGGTTTACCACTTTTACAGTAGCAGGAGGAGCCACATTCCCAGCAGGAAGTGGTTGCCGATTTGCAATAGATCCATTAACTAAAAATCCATAGAAAATTCATGTTAAAATATAATAAATCCTTAATTTAACCAGAACATTAAAAAATAATAAACCACTTACATCAGTTGTAAACTGCTGACCAGTGACCAACTAAAAATGATAAACTAGTAACCTAAAGCAACTACCTGAATCCAAATTCTACAAATTAATACACTAAACATAGATCCACAATGAATTTTCTATTTAAATTAGCTGTGCAAAGTGAAAATAAACAAGAAATATAAACAACCAAGCAAGCAAGAAATATTGCAGTACATGAAAATGGCTTTAATAGAGGAAGCATATACAGAACATAAAATGACCTGATGGCATAGAAGTTGGGGGTGCCCCCGTAACTGGCGTTACAGAAACAGCATCTACTTTAACAGGACTTTGATTTGAAGGCAAACTAGTGATCCCAGAACGACTCAAAGCACTGCGGGCTTCCCTGAAACCTTCTGATATTAAAATAAGAAAATGAGGGGCTTTAGCCTCAAGTGGAGGATCAGCTGCTCTACTATTTCGTTTTCCCTATAATTCCAAAGGAGTATGATCAACATTATAAAAAAACTGCATAGAAGTAAAAAAATAGATAGTTTATCTTAGAATATTTACAAAATATTTCATAATATGTGTATTCTATCTTCAAATAGATTAGGAATTTATAATATCTTGTGCAGTCTATAGAATAAATTGTGTCATATTGTTGATATTCATCTTAATGCCATAACCCATTTTTGTGTCAAGTGTCGTGCTTCTTTGAACCAACAAAGATGGTATTTAAGTAAAAAAAAGGTGCTGAAAACGTTCAGTATATAAGTGGCCATCAGATTTTTTTTTCAGTAGCAACCTTTCCTTGTGAAAATTATTAAATGACAATGGTCTTTTTAGTATATATAAATTATTTTTTACAAATCCAGAATTTAAAATGAAAATTATTTCAAACATTACAACTACAGGGCATAAATATTTTGTAACTCAATTCAGTGCTGAATCAAGCACACCATTGTTTTAGAATATTACACAAATAAAGACATTAAGATTTTAGTTGAAGAGTGATATGTCATCCTTACCGCATTATAGATGGCTTTAATTTTGGGAAGTTGTTTTGGGCAGATGACTGACAGGGAAATTGAAAACTGCATGCACAAGATCTCATGCCATTAATAAAAGTCAACAGACAGAGACTAAATTCACAGCAAACAAAACCAGAGTTCCATTAATATAAATAAACAAAGAAAACCTGAGGAAATGCTTTGGCCACAGCTTCAGCATCATATAAACGGTTCCCTGAGTCTGAGTCAATGGTTTCACTCTGTTCTAGGTTCTGTGGTCGCGGAACGTAAACTGGTGTCTGCAACGGATAAGGATTACTGGCTGCAATAAGGATACAATGTTTGTGCATATCCACAGTCTGCTGATTAGGGCCTCCGCTTTGAGAATTTGGGAACATCTAAGCATTCCAACATTAGGTGTGAGGATCTAAATTCATCTTTCAGGCAAAAGAGCTGCCCATAAAGTTTCTACTTTATAAATAACAGTTTTAAATCATGTACTTCACTTTAGTAAAACCTACTATAGATTACGAATGGTGGTATGTGAAAGACATATCACACTACAATTGCTAAAGACCTTCAACACAAAAATACATTCCAGCTATCATAAATATCCAAAATAAGTGTACAGAGATCCAGTTATTAGTCTACTAATCACATGCGTACTGACACAGAAAGGCAGTAAAAGATATAGATACATGCACTACATACTAGACTATCCATAATTGGAAAGGAAAAAGAACAAATTCAGGAAAACTGTAGCCTCAAGCTCTCAAACAAAGTAGTAGCCACAACGAGCAACGCTTCAACCTGCAGTCTAAAGGGAAGTACCAATTAAGGTTGCTCAACATTTGTTATAGTTTGTAAGGAAGTTTTTCTTCTGTAACAGGATAAGACATTGGACTGCTTTGATGCACTGTTTGGGACTAGAAAGAGCTTTGATGCCTTGTTTTGGATTAAAAACTTATTGAAGAGAAAGAAATAAAGAGATAGAAGTCGAAAAGGTTGGAGGATAAGAAATCCACAACAACGAAAAGAAAGGAGGGGAAAAAATAGAGTCAAACTAGGAGCTTCTAAGTTCTAACACCTTGAGGGAGGGAGGAAAATAGCACAGATCTCACAAAAGAAAAGAAAGATTTAAAAACAGAAGATTTTTCAATATTACACACATAAAACCATACTAATCAATAGTGCCCTATAGCAGGACAGTGGAATGGCCATAGGCTGTTATGGGATTCCAATAGGGGAGCAATTTTCAATAGAAGCTATAGTGGCTGCAAAAGGGGCCAAAATAGCTGTGCTACCATGATATAAGCTTCAAAAACCCATTTTTATCCCCAGAACATCATTTTTCTGCGTAAAATATCGTGCAACTTATCCTTGTGTTGATCGTTAGTGGCACATAGCAGCCAGTTCCAAAGATGCAATTGCGACATGTCATATAGTGGATTAGCAGCTAATTTTTTAAAATTTATAGTTTATACAATGTATACTAGCTAATAGCTATATATAAATTCTAAAAAGTGATAGAAAAAAAAACTCAAAATTAATAACATTCATAATTAACAATAAAAAGTCACAAGTATCTTGACTCTTAAAACAAAACATATACAAGTAAATACCAACATAAGTCAAATACAACTTTCCTAATTAAAAACTATCAATCATCGTCTTCTGTCTTCCTTATCATTTACTTATTACTTATTTATTATTTATATATATATAAACAACATAACTCACCAAATTACAGGAACAATATCATACAAGCAGTAATCAAATTCTTAATGAGGAAATAGCCAGTGATGCTTATGGTAAATAAAGTTAAGATGACCATAATTTTTGTTTGTAATATTTTTATCCATGTAATTTTTCTCAGCTCTAATTCAACTCATAGTTATTAATGTTGGATAGTGGTACGTAGCAGCCAACCCTAAAAACAGTAGTGTTATATAGCACAAGACAGGATGGCCACTGTTATGATATTTTTGATACAGATTATATAATTTATACTATACTATATACATATAAATACTCAAAAATAAAAAGAAAAAATACTCAAATCAATTATATATTCATAATTAACAATAAAAAGTCATAAATATAAAGAAAAACATAGTAAATAACAAAAAAGGTCCTTGTGATGGGGCCATAACTGTTCACTGTTGCATGGAGGAGAGGGGAGAGAACAGAACAGAGGGTGTTGAGAGTTCGGACTTATAACAGAGAGAAGAGTGAAGGGTGGTTTTCACCAGAAAACTGTACAAATCGACACAGTTTCAAGGGTCAAAAAGGGTTTCCCAAACCCCTTAATATGGTAGCACTATAACACCATGAAGGACTGCTCATGGGGCTGCCATTGTGGTCACATGCCACAAAGACAGAACATACCACGATTCAATATTTGTAACTGCTGATGCCTGATGGCCACTCCACCATCATAGCACTGTGAGTGTACTACTGTTCAGCTATAATGAATATTGCGAACATTCCAACTCAGCTTGTTGACTTAAAATATAAGAATTAAGGAGCTAAATTGTTATAAATAAGCCAATACGAACTGATCAAGCCAATTTAGCTCCTGAACATACTTAATTAGATCAACTTCATTAAATTAATTTTAGTTCAAATATATTCATCCACCAATAAAAGTGCACAGCAATATCAATATCACTATCACTGTGATCCACCATTAATGTACTAAAATACTTGAATTATCTGAGATATTATATGCACTTCCAATAATTAAACATGGGGGACTTTCCAAGTACCAAAACTCTCATGAGTGATCCAGAACTTGTCCTATATTCCCCAAATGTCAACCCACATTCAATCTATCACATAAGACTATTTTGATCAAAATAAATAAATCCAAGACAGAGTAAGAAAGCAAAGAAATCCACATGTGGATTTCTGTTGAAACAGAAACAAACGAAGTAAAGGGAAACAACATACAGGAATAATCCAGATCAGGTATATATACATCAAATGAACACTGAAAGAATACGGGCAAACAATAATCTAAATGTGACAGCATGCATACCATCAGAGCTTCAGAAAGCCCTTCAGCAATTGCTGCATCATTAAAACCACCACCATTAAAAGGTATAGATGATAACCACAGGAAGAAAACATCCGGGTCTCTAGTCCAACCAGTCCGTTGCACAAGGCAACCTGCATGCAATGATGCTCAACTAAGTGAATATACTCAATAGACTAGTCAATTGAATAAAAATTCACCAGTGAATAGGCTGAACTCAAGCAGCATATTCCAAGAGATTATATTTTCAATAAAAAGTGGGTAGATAAACTTTGCCAACTTTCTAGTTTAACTTCCAATTAAGAAAAGCACACACACAATGCACAAATTTTATATTTAGAAATTATTTGTCCTTCAACACACAAAATCAGCAGAACTCTTATATTCAGAAATTATTTGCCATTTTACTTTTTTAATAGGTAACATAAGAAGTTATTTGAAATGCAAACCAGGCATGAATAAAAAAATAATGAACTGGCACGGGATATATGCAACAATATTAGTTCCAAAATATAGCAAAATATTTAAATGAAGAGATTTAAAACAGCCAAGATGTAACATGAAAAAACAAAAATTAGCAAAACTATACCAGAATAACATCCATGAGTATTATAAGTGACTAGAGCAAACTCCACATTGGAAGCAGATGACTTCTGCAAAAGGAAGGGTAAAATGTAAGATTAATTGATGAAATCATATGATCCTCATTCAGTAAGATAGAAAGAATATCACATCTACAAGTATGATAATGATTTCAAAAAATTTATTTCTCATAAACAATCAATAATGACATAACAAAACCTTTTTATTGTTAATAACTAATAATACTAATATACATAATAGTGTTTTGCCACATCAAGAGAAACTTTAGGCTTAAAGCATAGCTACTAAGGTTGGCAGCCCATAGGAAAGAATACTTTTCTTTGAAGTTTATGAAAATAGCCATCACATTCATCAAATAAATATGATATAAGACAACTAAATCAGAAGTGTGCACTGACAAATTAGATACTGGTATATTCTTTCATTTTTGTCAAAGATTGTGAAATTTTCTGGAAAACAAAAATGCATATTACCTGCCCATTTGAGTCATTTCCACCAAAAGACCTACACAAATACCACAATTGGTTAAAACAGGTGCTTCGTAACATCAATGACAGTATATAACCTTTAAAATAACTTCACCATCAAGACATGAGAAAACTGAAATTTACATATAAACAAAATGAAAACTTTTGGTATAATGGCCAATGTATGGTTTACCAAAGTCCTGAGCAGGTGAGGAATAAAGACTATCTGTTTTAAGCCAAGACTTCTGTTATTACAGTTCTAAAAATATTGTTTACAAGTGCAGGACTAATAAATATATTGTCCTACTCTTTGGTACTTGATCAGACACCATTACCTAGTTACCATAGCAGAGCATTTGCTTTCATTCAGAAAAAGATCATTTGGATTTTTAATTCTTGGTTAATTCAGTGTTGTAACTTGTCAGAGTTAGAGCAGTTTCTTTCAGGCCTTCAGCAGAAATAAGAAGAGCATTGATTTCATGTCCACATGCTACCTATTGGTGTATTTGACAGGAAAGGATTGTTTGGATATTTTAAGTGTTCTTCTACCTATCTTTAGATTTCTTAAAGGGCAGGATATTTTGACCTTCATTTTGAAATTTCTGCCTGTGGCCTCTAAGGGACAGGATCAGAAAGCATTATTATTAGACAAATATGAAGAAAACGTAACCCAGGAGAGGATAAGAAATCCTCCAACAGAAAAAAAAAAAAAAAAAAAAAACAAGATAACACAGACATTAAAAAACTTAAGAACGTAATCAATTTCTCTAAGTCTTAGTGACAGCAACCTCCTTGGAACAATCATGACCTTCAGCAATAATAAGGCAAATAGAATCTAATAAGGGCAAAAAATCCCCAATAAATAAGTAACCATTCTGCTCCAACTGAATAAGCATAAACAGCACACTTCTTTTTACTTCTGTTCTAAAGCCTCTGTTTAGGAGGTATTTTTTCAACCATCTCTTTTAAATACTATTCCTCCAACAAACCTTCAATTGTCATCAATGAAAAGAGAAAAGGTGTTATTGGTCACCTATGGTCAAAGAGGACATTTACATAATTTTTTTCTTGGCTATCTACACTGATAATATATAAAGAAAATGCTATTTTTTATTATTATTATTATAATAACATAATAACAATGTAATAACTACATTTTTTATGGTGATAATTGATGTGTTGTTTGTGATAACTTTTTTTTATGTAAAACTGGTTTTTTTTTAATTGTGTAACTTAAATTGTGGACACATGCACAATAGTGCATGTGTTTCCACTATTAATATTATATATTTGTGCAGCAGTAAATTTTATAATCTCTTGTTTGTCAATATGAAAGTATTAATATTAAACAATAAGCTTGAAAAGGTTATGGTTTATAAATTCCTTTGAGCAAGGAAAATTTGTAATCACTACTATTAAGGTTTAGTTCAACTGATAGGATCAAATAGCATCAACAAAAAGGCATTGTGTTGGATTCAATATATGGTGATCTTTTTCACCGATGGTTGTCTAAATAGTTATGTGTCAGTATCCCGTCTTAAAGCTGGTGGCAAGCCCTAACTTGGAACTGGACAACCTCCACCATCCCAAAACTTATTAATACTGCAATCTAATCCAGTGCTAGAGGGAGAAGCAAACAAACACATCGACCGCAAAAACAAAAGTATTGTACTTCTAGCAACTTGAATGAAACACAATTAAGAAAGAAAAACGGTTGCTCAAGGATCCTGCAAAAGATTACCAGCTTGCCCGAATAGACATATCGTAACGTATTCAAATAACCTAAAGAAAAAGGCATCATCATAAGAACCTCACTCCTCGACGACAGTGATGAGCTAAAACAATGCATCAGTATTTTATTGTCACTAAAGGTTAACACGAAACAGAAATTCCAAACATTGTGAGACTAATCCCCTACATTCCAATTTGAAAAAAGCAATAATAATATTAAAAGCAGAGTTTCACCAACAGTAACAACACTTATGTCCTTGGTTCTATAGTTCTAAATCATTAACAATCAAACCAGAAGGTACCACACTTTGAGACAGCTCCAAAATCAAAGCCTTAAACAATATGAGAATCAAAATCACAACCTCCACACACACAGAAAAGAAAAGAAAAAGGAAATCCCTAATTTTGATCGAAATGAAAGAAAAGAAAAGGAATATCGAAATTAATATTAAAATTGGTAGAAAGGGAAACCTGATCGTCTTGTCCAGATAATCCATGAGAATAGTGTCCCAATAAGGTCCCATAGCAGCTGTGCTTTCAACAGCAATGATGAGCTGTTTCTCCGCCATGTTCAAAACTCTAGGTTTCGGTTTGTGTCGGGTGGGGAAAGTTTAGGTCTCAAATATCAATTTACGTGGGAAATTGTGTGAAATTGATCACTGCATGTTAGAGAGTTTATCTGAGAAATTGAACACTAGAAATCTCAAAATGAATATTCACACTATTTCCGTTAAGAATTAATAATCTTTCTCTCTGAAAAAGTGAAGAATAAGGTGGTGGCCAGTGCAGTGGCCACCAAGGGAGTGTTTGGTTGTTACCTGTTTCTGAATCCGATTCGTCACTTTAACTTCAATGCCCAAAGATAAAAAAAAAAACATAGTTTATATTTGATGCATGTTTCTATTTAATGTTTATTAAATGTTTCTATCCAATGCCAGTTACAAATTATGTGATTTTTTCTGTTTTATTTTTTTTGTAGTAACATGATTCTGATGGATTGTAAACCATTAAATATGATTTTTTTTTAACTTTTAGTAAAAAATATATAGTGAAATTGGATGATTGGTTAAAATAATGACCAAATTTATTTTACTTTTTTTATCCTTTCTTTTCCCAAATTTGATATAAAATATTTTTCATTTTTAGTTATATTGATAATTTTTTAAAATATTAATATGAAATATATTTAAATAGAAGACAAACTAAACATGTTTTTAAAAAACTTAAAACTAAAGAAAAATGTGAAATAGATTAAATATTTTAATATATTAGCTTATTTAAATCAATCACATGTAATCCATATTCTAAATTAACTTACATAATCTACATAATTTTATTTATTTCTTTTAAATTAAAATAATCATATTATAAAAGTTATTTTTAGGTTGTTTGTATGTATGTATTTTTTTTATTAATATTTTATGAATTTATGAATGTTATGTGAAATAATTTATATAAAGAATATAGGAGATTGAGATGGGATAACAATTTGTATTTAGCTATATTTTTATATAATATACTATGAATTTTCTATATTTATTAATTCATAAAATATATTTTTTATATAAATTCATTTCGAATCCTATAATTATGCATAATATATCAAGATTATTTTTTACAAATTATTATGAAACGGATAAAAATATACAAAAAAAATTATATTATCTAAAAAAAATATTTTTTTAGTGTTGGGTTTGTAATTCCTACGTTATTTATCATTGGAATAAGAATATATTATAATTATAAGTAAAAACTATAAGATTTACTTCACAAAATTCTAATCCAAATTAAAACAATTCAAAATCTTTGATGTAAAAATTGTCAAAATTTAAAATTGATAATTTTTTTAAAAATAGATAAACATACCTCAAGAACAACTTTAAAATAAAGAGAATGTGTTCCTAAGAACAATTTCAACTTTCATCAATTTTCAACCCGAAATCATAATTTAAAGTATTTTTTATTTTATTTTACTAAAACCGTGTTTTTACAAAGCACAGTATTATACAACACAATTTCAATTTAGTTTTTTTAATATAGTTTTTAATGTATTTATATTTTGATATTATTTTTAAAATTTTATTTTATTGTTTATATATTGTAAATTTATTTTTAATATATTTTTTAGAATGATAGACTTTATGATTGGTTAGGATTTTTTTTTTCCAAATAATTTATTATAATTTTTGTAAATATTTTCTGAAAAAAAATTATTGAATGATTAAATTATTATAAATAATTGAAATTAATTGATTTATTATAATTGTAATATTATAATTTAATTCAGTAGAATGATAAATAATAAAATTCAATATAAATAGAAAAAACAAATTTATAAACAACAATTTAAATTATATATATATATATATATATATATCAAAGATAAATATATATATCAAATTTTAACACTATAACTACAAATAAATTAATTTCGCAAACTTGTTTTATAACGATTTTATTTTTTCTTTAAATTTAGTTTTAAAATATGTTTTTAATCTTTGTAAAATTAGAAAATTTTAAGTTTGATCCTTTGTAAATAAATTATATAAAATTTTATATTTAAAATTTATCTTAACAAATATATTATAATATAATCAAATCATAAAATAATAATATATTAATAGATATTTGTTGATTAAATAATACAGTTTAAAAAATAGATTGAAAAAATTTAAAATAATTTAATTTTAAGATCAATTTTGATTTTTTTTATATATAAATAAATAGTATATCTTCTCACTGTATGACTTGTTTGACCCACACATTAAACTAAGATTAAGACTTGATCCACTCATTAGACTAATATTAAGAGGTAAACGCGGATTGTTGAGAACAGTTCAAACGGAATAGATATTTAAAGCCCATGGGCCCACACCAAAGCCCACCCATTTCTTCATCCTTATTAGTTAAGGAAACTGAATGTGAAAGAACAAGAAGTTGTAACAGAAGATGACTATCAAATTAATTGGATATAAAAATTCTCAAATAATTCAATTATTATAATTACAATTATTATTAATTTACATAAAATAAATATTTATTTTACCGAACCAAAATTAATATATTAATATACCAGAAGAAATATGTACCTAGTCTTATAATAACATAAATAGAATTCTGGTTGAAGTGAGTGGTGAACTTCACTTAGTCATTCACAATTCTGCATTCTATACATCTCCGATTTTTTCTCCATCAATTTTTGTTCCTAGATTTTCACTGATATGTTCTTTTTAATTAATTAAATTTTTCGTCCTTTTACTTTCTTTCTTTTAAATTTTAAGCCTAAATGGGGAAAGCAAAGTCCTTGTGGAAATTCAACAATATTTTGGGTTTTCTTTATTGATTGTTCTTTGTTGTGTCGATTGGATCATTGGTGTTTACAGAGTTGAAGGGGTTGAAAATGATGCTTCATTTTGTACCACCATCAAAGCTCAAAACTAAAAAGGTATTTTGACTAAAAGAATTATTGTAAATAGTTTGGAGTTTCACTTTATTTGATTTCTGGGTCAGTGATATTGGTTTCCGATTGTTTGATTAGTATGTGGTTTATTAAGTACTTGGTAATTGGAAAAATAAAAGGGGTGAGGGAAAAATTGGCAAATTTTCCTTGATAGTCTCTTATGGTATAAGATTGTTATATTGATTTCTGCATAATGTATAGTTTCTGTAGTAATGGAATATTGTTATATTGTTTTGATCTTGTTTTACAGAACAAAATAGGTTTAAGGAAGGGAGTAGGGTCTCAATTTATTTTGAAGTTATCATTGTTAGTTAGTAGCTCTAATTGTAGATTTTCATGCTGTCAGATAGTGTTTGAGGATGTATTTGCTGCCGGTGGTTCTGCAACACTTGAACTTCTTAAGGAATTAAGCTCAAAGCGTAAAGCGATTGAAGATTCAATTAATGAGAGCAGCTTCATCACAGAAGCTATTGCAAAAGAAATATCTGGAGGGTTGGAATCTCGCTATGAACAGGTAACTGTTTATGAAGTGCTGTCTGTATCAGTTCCTTACCACCATTTTTCCTTGCAGAGTATGCAAATGTCTGTATCTTCTCTTTGACCTTCTAATTTAATTCTGTTAATTATCTTTTTCTTTTCGGTAAATAAAGCTCTCACAGAGTCTTGTTGTTAGTGAATGTAAACATCAACCTTGTTGAAAGGGAAGGATAGAATAAATATCTAGTTGCCTGATCTTTCATTATGTGTATTTTATTAGGTCCTTATGAAATGACCTAAGATAGTCTTATTATGGAATTGATATATTTTCTGAGCATTGTTTTCTGGCAATGAGCAAGTATGTAATGAACTGTGATCTGGTGTTTTTGTGAGGGACCAATTAAGATTTATACCCAAAATTTGGTAAATCGTCAAATTTCTATTAATATTAACAAATTGTTCTTATTTTCTATCAATAAATTTATTTTATTTTTTCTGTCTTTACAGGACATTCACAAAATAGAGCAGTATCTGACATTACTGGAAAATTTGTTTCCCTTTGCCGATGATCGAATCCACTCGGTTCCACGGACAGTGGCTCTTAAGATAAGCTGGAGTAGTGCCCTGAGCACATCTTCTTTCTTCAATTTCAAGGGCCCTAAGTTTTTCCAAATTGATAATTTGCTATTTGAGCTTGGTATGGCCCTTTTTCTTTGTGGTGGAATCCTGCGAGAGAGGGCTTTTGCAGTTCTATCAACTGGTACGTGTTGAGAAACTCAAAATCCCATTTCGGGTGATGAACTTGTCCAGTTGAATATGTTTTACATGCCATCATTGCTTGTTCTGCAGATTTGGTTCTATCCGCCACCATTTTCAGACAAGCTGCTGGCATTTATCATCACCTGGCGCAAGTGGTTCTTCCCCCCTTACAGCCTAAATTGCCACCAGAAAAGCCCCCAGAAGCTCTGGCTGCAGTATCCACCATTATGAGTCTCATTTGCTTAGCTGAGGCCCAGGTTGGTGTTGTGCCATTTTCTGTTTTGTTTCATTTTGTTTCAAATTTCATATTGCCATATCATGAAACTTAGCTACATTACTTCTGAAAAAATCATGTTGTCCCAGTTTCTAAATATGAAGTTCATTAAGTTTTTCAGTTGTAAATAACGAATTTGTAATAATTTTGCAGGCAGTAACTGCAAGGAAGGCTGAACAGAAAGGTACTTCTTCAAGTCTCCTAGCAAAGTTGCATCATGGTGTCACACTTTTTCTTGGAGAGGCTATTGGAATTTTCCATACCGTTGTCACACAGTGCAAAGACATCTCACCACGCTTATTGGTATGGATACCTACCCTACCTGCATATGTATATATATATATATATATATATATATATATATATATATATATATATAATATATATAAGCTTATTCCATTCCTTATATCTCGAGTTTCAGTTAATGCAAATTCTGACCTGTTTGGATACAAGCTAAAAGAGTATTTGAGAGCTTCTTTCCTGGAAGTATAGGTTTTTTTTAGTAGAGAAGCTCTCGAAAGCTCTTCTAACTTTGTATCCAAACAGACCCTAGTACCTTTCATTATGTCAAAATAACATATGGTCTGTTTTCCCTTTATCCTTAATTCATTTTAAACTATTTCCCCTGGTCCTTACTTAGAGTCAGAGAATACTAGGAGGGTAATGTAACTAGTGAACCTTGATACTCCTGTAATGGTGATCAAGAAGAAGATTGTATTTGTAGGCGGGAAATTGTAATGTTTCATGTCAAGCATAACCTATCTAAGATACTATATCCTAAGATTTTTGTGATGAACACAGCTTCTTGTTAAGACGGCTGTCCTGTTTTTGCCCATGTTAGTTAATAATTTGATATTTGTTTTCCCACTTTGATCTTCCATTATGGTATTGAAAATTCTCAAGGTACCCTTTTACGTATGCAGGAATTTATGGATTACTGTAAGTGTTTACATGAGTTGAAAGGTAAGCAATATCATGCAGAAAGCCTACAGGCTTGTGGTCAAATAGGAGTTGCGATTGGTGTTCTTTCTTCTGTGTTGACTAATGTTAAAAAGAAGATACCGAGAGAACAGACTTGGAAATCTCTTTACCAGAAGCAAATTCAAGATGCTTCTGAAGTGCTCAGAAAGTTTGTACGTGAGAATGATTTTGTTTGGCGTGAGAAGATCCCTTCAAGACATGAGTTACCCTTGCTTGAGGGTAATAAAATAGTAAATCTTATACCATATAGTCCCAAAAAACTGGAAAAACAAATTACTTTCGTGATAGAAGAGTAGAGAATAAAAAAAAGAAAAAGAAAAAATGGTTGCTTGGAGATGACATAAGAGAAAGAGGTTCTTTTCCAACGAATATAAAGGTAGGTTTGAACAAATGTGATGAAAAATTATTATATGTGGAGAAAAATTATTTGAATCAAATATGAACATAGATGTTAAATGTACAAGCACTTTTGAATAAAGACATTAATTCTTTATATCTTTTATTTTAAACGTATTATTAATAATTTGTATTTTATTATGGACATTTATGGGATGGGGTGTTATTATAGATATATACCTTAGTAGTCTTGGACAAAATGGCTATGGCTGGTCAAAGATTTTTGTTTTTCTTTATTCCTTTATATTAATTTTTATTTAAATATTTTTTCAATTTTAAATCTGGTTTAAATTTTAAAATTAAGTGTTTTAGATTCCATAATTTAAGAAAACTAGTTTTAGATTTTATATTTTAAATATCTTTTAAAGATTTCACATACTTTACTAATAAATTACAATAACTCATTTTCATGATAATGTACTTTATTTTTGTTTTTCTTTCATTAGATATTTGATTAATTTTTATTTTAATGAAATATTTTTTTTACCACATTTGGATAAAAGATTGATTAAAAAGATCACAAGTTTTTTTAAACTATGTAATTTTTTTAAAAATTATTATATAAAATAATCTTAATCTAAATTTAAAAGGTTAAAAATATATTTAACTATCGTATGAAAATCAGACCAAATAAATTGTTTGGATCGAAAAACCATTTATAAGGTAACGAGTCCAAATAAAAGACGAAACCAGCTTAAAAGAAACTAGTTAAAGAAAATGATAAAAAAAAATCAAACCAATAAATAGTTGAATGAAAATAAAATTAAAAATCATCTTTTCTTTTTAAATCTCTATATATATATATTTTTATTATTATTAATATATATTGATATATATATATATATATATTTAATTTAAAATTTTATAAATGTGAATAATTTGTAAATTTATATTTTATTTTAGTTTTTAATTTCATAAAATTATGATACTATACATTATGAACCAGGAACGAAGTGGTGATAGAGTGGAAAAGGTAGAGTGTGGTGTAGCCATGCGACATGTGGCACACTCAGGACCATATGATACACGTTTATTTATTTAACTTTTTAAAAAAGTTTCATGATAATAATTCTCATAAGTTAATTATATTGAGTAATTTAGTTGAATTGAAAGTTTATTATTTACAATAATTTTATCTAACAAAAGTTTTATTTGGTTTGCTTAATATTAACAGTAACAGTGTTGTGTGTTGATTCAGATTAAATATTGGTTAATGTGAGCATTAAGATTGGAAAAAACTGATCCTAAAAGGTAAACAAAATAAAATGTATAATTAATTTATAAAAAAATAAACAAAGAAGTGAATATATGATAATTTTGTAAATATCACAATTTATTTGAACAAATTTATAATATTGATACTAATGAAAAGATAAAATAGATTCACTGATTATACAATAATTATACAACAAATAGAAAACATTACATTGTAAATTATTATATATATAATATATCAATGCTTGATTAAAAATATTCTAGTATTTATTTAATTTTTATAAATAAATTTAATAATTTTATTTGATATAAAATAGGATTCTGTATCATCTAAATTTGTATATAATAGCTTTTTTTAAAAATTTCTTGTATTTATACAATAACAGACAAATATATAGCGGGTGGTGGGTGAGGAAAGCAACAACGGTTCAACCATGGCCACGATACAGTGCAACTGCAATTCTCTTGCGCTCATCATACCCTGTTACTCCAGAAGAAGAAGGCCCTTGTTTCAACCCTTTTCTTCATCTACCCGTTTTGTTTCAAGCACTTCAATCTGCACTCGTTCCAGTGCTTCAACTTCAAGGTCAGTTTTTTCTTCGTGATCAGTTTTCACTCTGTCTTTGTAGTTTTAGATTAGAGGACTATTCAATCAATGATGCTGTTTATTTGCAGGTGGGGTTGTGTTGTTTCTGCTGTTGTCTCGGAAGAGAACGCAGTTGGCTCCAGTTTCTCTGCAGCTGATCTCTTCAAACTCACATATTTAGAGGTGACATTTTTTTTACCTGTGTGACATAGCTCAAAAGAAAAAGAGGAGCAAGAAAAGTTTGAAAATTTGTATTATGGAGGAAATTATATTTTTAAAATTGTTCTTTTTTCATTATTTTGTTTTCTTTTTGGTCCAAACGTAGTGTTATGGTTCTTGTTATTATAAAGTATACATCCTTTTTTTTTGCTTTATTTTTTGTTTTAGAAAGATTTGTGGAAAACTAGTGAAAACTACTATAGGTGTGTTGTCTGTCCTCAACCTGGTCTAATGGTTTGCTTATTACAGTACCACTATGGTTCCCAGGTTCGACAGTTCCTTCACTCATCCGAAAAGGGTGTGTTTGATTCCTAATTTTGAAATCTGTTTTAGTTTTGAAAATGGTAGAGAAAAGTTGTTTAGGCGGTTGGTGGAGAGCGGTGCTAGGCAGAGAGTAGAATGTGGAATTGAGAGAGAAGTTTAACAAGATGGTAACATGAGACGATGAAAAGACATCTATCAGTTGTTTCTGTTTTTGGTTTTTTAAGTACTAGTTTTGAAATAGTTTTCTAAACTTGATATGTCGGATGAGAAGTTGATTGTTGAGTAATGTGAACCTGTTTTAAAACAGTTTTTAAAACCAAAAAGTGGTAAGAGATGAAATAATTTGAAAATAATGTAAAATTTTTGTTTCCGATTTTTCTTGTATAAATCTTTGAATAGAAGAAATAAATTAAAAATAATGTAATATTTTGAAGTTTTTTGTGATAGTGATTTTATTTTTTTTTCAAATTTAAGCAAAATCTTGCTTGTTTTAAGTTGGTTTCTTTCCACTTGCCTTTGACATGGGTTAAGTGTTGGATTTAGGGAAACAGTTGGCTCTGGAACGTGGGTGGGACAAACATATTGGTTGATCCAATTTTGGTGGGTAACTTGGATTTTGGAATTCCTTGGCTATATGATGCTGCTAAGAAAGTGTTAAAGCAGTTCCAGGTATCTTTTGATGGATGCTAACTAGTTACTAGTTGATTGTGATTACCTATTTGTTATGCCTGTGTGTTGTGATATCATGTTCTTTAACTTCACCTTGTGGAAACTCATGATCTTGCTCTAACTGTATGCTTCTATAGTGCAGCTCAGTGATCTCCCGGAAATCAATTGCTTACTCATTACTCAGAGCCTGGATGATCACTGCCATTTGAAGACCTTAAAGCCCTTCTCTCAGAAATTCCCAAATATTAGAGTTATAGCAACCCCTAATGCCAAGGACTTGTTGGATCCTCTTTTCAGAAATGTAAGTATATTTTATTTTTTTACTAACTCCAGTGTGTGTATTTGTATTTGAACCTTTGGCTTAATTACTTCATATTACAATCTATATAGTTTGATTGTACATAGATGTTGGTTAGAGGTTTTTGAATTGTACAATGATTGATATACTTAAGTAAATTATATATCCTAATGAAGTGGTTTAAATTGTTCCAAATGGAGCCTCAACTGATCCATGATTTATTACACTTTGGAGGACCTTATATGAGAACATTTGTTACAGAAACTCTTGCTGGTTCATTGTTCAATACCAAGACAAAGTGCTGGAACCTAAACCTAGCACATTTGAATGAAAAACTTACTGTTTCTGATCCTTAATTATTTCATAACGAGGCAGATATCCCTTTTTTGAATATTTAACCAACTTGGAAAGAAATTAGGCCTTTCCATCCTTTTTCCCATTTTATATCTCAAGCACACTAGAGAGAATCTTGCACCAAGGTTGTTAATGGGAAGAACAAAATAAGTAGAGCATTTACAAAAATAATAGATCCACAATCTATCAAAAAGTATGTGAATTGATTGGAAGATACAGGAAATAAAGATGTGCACTTTACCATATTAAATATGAATGCAGGAGCACAAGTCCCATGCTAGATGGAAGGGAAACACTATCCTCTGACTTAAAGTGGAGAACTCCTCTTTATCAACCTGGCTTTTAGGAGGGGTTCTGTCAGAACCCAAACAAAAACAGTAGAAAAGCAATGTATTATTCGAAAAAAAGATGAATGTGTAACCGAGATGAAATCTGCACTGCCTGCAGAGCAAAGCTTTTGATCCTGAAAACAATAGCCAATGCTCTCCTCAATTCCTTTTTTTGCCCTCCTACTCCTATTTTTATTTCTTCTGCTATGTCTTTCAAACCCACGACTCATGACTAGTTGGACTGGGTTAGGTAATATTTGAAACCTGACGTAACAGCCCCCTTCAACAACCACCTTGTCCTCAAGGCTTACTTCAGAAATTGATCTGTAATAGTAAATGCATCTTCCCAAGTTGTCTCTGATACAAGTTTCCAGTTGATCAACCTGTAAGGAACAACAGTCACATTTTTCTGCCTTTGTTGTTTTTCTACGTTAGAAAACATTTAGAAACTGTTCAGAGAGAAAGTGAGGTAAGAGAGAAGGAAACTGGATAGTTTTTTTTTTCTGAATGAAAGAGAGATACAATGAAGAATTTATACAGTGGGTAGGTAGTTATAGACTGTTACTGACAGCTGTCACCAATAACTATATAACTAACAAGAATAACAAACTACCAAGCACAGTAGAGAACTTCATCTTGTCAATACTACTCTAGTACCCCCCCTCCTTCTATGAAACTCAAAGTGGTTGCATCGCAGAAATAGAAAACGTGATAGAGGTTTCGTCAAAACATCTGTCCATTGATAAGAGCTGGAATATGTTGAACTATGATTAAAACTCTTTCTCGAACCAAAAAAGATATCAATGTCGATTGTGAGCAAGTACAACTGCACTCTGATTATCCCAAAATACAATAGGAATAATAAAAGAAACAGCCAGTTCAGTTAGCAAAGTCTGAATCCACAAAATTTTAGCAGTAGCTTGGGCTAGACTTCTATATTCTGCTTCAGTACTTGAACTGGCAACCACCTGCTGTTTTCTGGAACACCAGGAGATTAAATTTGGACCAAATATATCGCTGCACATGAGGTTGATCATCTGGATCTAATGCCCAGTCAGTGTTACAGAGAACTTTAGCAGAAAAAACTGTTTGAAATAGCTGCTTTAAGATGAAACTCATTAGGTACTGGTCCTTTTAAATATCTTAGAATTCTTTTAACTGCTACCCATTGAGACTCAAGAGGATTTGTCATGAATTGACAAACTTTTCAGGCCTTGTAATAGTGGTATATTGAAGAGCTCCAACAGTGCAATGATATATAAGTTGGGTCTGAAAAAATGTGAATCTGTTTTGTTTAGCTTACAGTTAGATATTTTGAAGATATAATTTGATTAAATTGAATGTAAATGGGAAAATAAGATATATTTAGTAAATATTTAAGATTTTATTACCTTTATATATGATTATAAATAGAATAGGTGTTTGTGTTCATTACACACAATTCTTGTAATTCTACATGATATTAGAACCTATAGCTCATCTTAGTCATGCCTACTCTAATAAACTCACTTGATTTAGCAAGCACCTTTGGAAAAGGTATGTTAGGGAAGTCCCACATCGCATGTCTCAATTCTTGGGGTGTGACTTATATATCTATTAGGTCATATTGTTTAATTCTAATTAATTTTAAGTTGAAATTTGACATGGTATAAGAGATAGGTTCATCTCACCATTTAGGTACTCGTGATTAAAAACAAATGCAGGAAGTGTACCAATGTAGAAGAGACTCACATTTGAGGGGCAGTTTTTTAGTGAATGTCTCTTTAGATACCTAACAATAGTATTGTATTAGAGTTCGAATCCCCTTGTGATAGTCCACGGTGCCATCGTGCAACCAGTCTCGTAGGTTTTTTCTTTGTTCTGAATGAAAGAGTGGTACAATCAAGAGTTTATAGTGGATATGTAGTTACAAACTGTTATTGAGAACTGTCATATTGTAATTGACAGCTGTCATCGATAAGTATACAATTAGCAAAAATAACAAACTAGCAAGCAGATTCAGTTAAGAATTGCATCTCTTCAATACTACTCTAATATTCTAAAATTTGTTCAAGAGTTATTGTCAAACACTTCCACTACCAAACCTGCGGATAATGGCTTGGTAGTTGCGAAAGCTATCAACCTTTTTGAGTTGAGAAATATGAAAATTGGGTGATTTTTAGACTTAGAGGAAACTTTAACTAATATGTTACTGTTCCTAACATCTCATCTTGGGGAGGCCCATAAAATTCAGCAATCAATTTGGGATTATTTGTGTCACACTCTGTTATTTATGGGGCCTTTTTAGCTTGAGAAAGACCCAATCACCCACCTCGTAGGATTGAAAACTCCTTTTCCTGTCTGCATACTTAATATGTCTGTGCCAGTGATTTCTTAAATGTGCATACAGGTGATTTTTTCCACTTTCTCTCCACTGTTTCTATAATTGTACATTTTTCTCCCCAATCCTTCATTTAGATGTTGTTTACCTGACAATCACCCACTTTAATTCTGCTCATCACTATATCCTGTCAACATTTACAATTATAATTGAATCATTTGGTTTGCCACTCAAGTTTTCACATAGTTTTGATTATTTTCAGGTTACGTATTTAGAACCTGGGCAGACCTCTGATATTGAAACAAATTATGGTTCCAAGATCAATGTGAAGGCTACAGCAGGACCAGTTCTTGGACCTCCTTGGCAACGTCCTGAGAATGGGTAAATACTGTTAAAAGTTTTTCTAGCATATTTTTCCTTTTTGTCTTTGTGTTTTAGGTTTTCTATCCACCATATTTGTTGATGTATCCTTTTGTATTTTCATTGAAATGCTATTTAATAGAATTTAATGGCTTTGTGCTACATGTGTCATAGGTACCTTGTTACATCCCCACAAGGCCAATTGTCTCTCTACTACGAACCCCACTGTGTATATAATCAAAGTTACGTTGAGAAGGAAAAGGCAGATATTGTCATAACGCCAGTCATAAAACAGCTTTTGCCCAATTTTACCTTGGTTTCAGGACAAGAAGATGCAGTGAAACTTGCAAAGCTGCTTCAAGCCAAGTAAACTTTTGTATTTACAGGAAGCATGACGATAAAAAACTCTTCAATTTAAATGTCATTGTAACAGACCCAAAACAATTCATTCACAGAAAAAATGAAATATGAAAAATTGTTACCTTCTGATACTAGAACTAAAATGACTAGATTTACATAAAAATAGCAACATTCAAACAAAGTATTTGCATGAATAAGCTTTTAGGAGCTGGAGAAACAGGAAATTCTATTCTAGGTTATTTCCAAATTATGGACACCACTCATGAAAATTAAATGACATCAATTAGTAGTTTCCCTCAACCCATTCTTGAATATGTTAGCTAGTTAAATGGTTAATTGTTCCTACATGAGAACATTTTCAAGAAGTCATTTTGGTAACGTCCCTGTAATTTTTGTTCCCTTGGAAGAATACATTTGAACTTCAGCACATTAGTGATTTTGACCTTTTATATTTTCTTGTTAGAAGTGTAATAGTATTTCATATTCTTCATCAACATAAATGCTCTGTCCTTGTTTGATAGGTTCATTGTGCCAATGAAAAATGGAGACCTAGATAGCAAAGGGCTTCTTGCAAGCTTAATTAGTGGTGAAGGAACAGTCGAATCATTTAAGGTTAGATTCTTTTTCTAGAGATAGAAAAAACATTTTATTCTTCTCAATTATTCATAATAACAGTAATTAAGGTATTTATGCAGAATTAAATGATTGGTTATGCTACAAATATGCAAATAAATGGAAAAAAACAAATCTCCAAAAAATAGGAGAGAATAAAAGAAATAGATGCAGCTAATTCTAAACTTATATGAGTTGATTTAATTTTGTTGCTCTAGAAAAGATCCAATGAATCTAGAAAAATTCTTCTACCAGATTTGACACCCCTTCAAGTTGGTATGTAGATATCTGTCGTACCCAACTTGCTCATAAGAAGCTCATGCTTATGTCTAAGAATTCCTTTTGTGAATATCAACCATTTCTTGTTAAGTTGGAAATGGAATATAAATAACTCTTTCATCGAACTTTTGTTTGATAAATTTTTAATCAATTTCCACATGTTTAGTGTGGTCATGTTACTGGATTTTGTGTTATGCTTATTGCTGCATTATTGTCACAACATAGCTTTAATGGTAGAGAAATAAGGGTTCATAACTCCTCCATGGTTCTCTTCAGCCCAACATTTCACAAACTCCGTTTGCCTTATATTCGACTTCAACACTATTCCTTGCCACAAAATTTTGTTTTGAACTACACCATGTAATTAAGTTACTCTAAACAAATGTACAATACCCTGATGTAAATCTCCCTTCCCAATCAGCATCAGTGTAAACCTATGTGGTTTGATGTGTAGTCTTCTTAAAGAATAAACCTTTGCCAGGTGCACTCTTCAACTATATTAGAATCTGATAGACAACTTCAAGATGTTTCTGATAGGGTGAATGCATGATTGCCTTACTAGAATGACTGCAAATGCAATATTTGGCTGAGTATGTGAGATATATATAAGTTTCCTACCAAACTTTGTTCTAGAAGTGTACATAGGCGTTCCCTCCTTTTGAGAAGAACAGGAAAAATGTTTTTCTTTAGCGTACTATTTCCATTCCAAATAACTATCTTAAGGATCCTATATCCTAGATCCTTTATCTCAAATTTTGCCACAAGAGCCTCTTTTGACCTATTCATTTTTGCTAAGTCATCTCCTATGTTAATAATCTCATCCACATACATACTCAAAATTGCAATTTCTCCATCATCCATGATACGAATTTTTAAAAAATATGATTTCAGGAAGTAGACTGAATCACTGCAGTATAAAACAAGTATTGTATCCACAAGGATTTGTGTATATCCAATAAAATTTATAATCACTTTCAAAATTTAATCTTTTTATGGTAAAGAAAAATAAAAAATAATAAAATAAAATTTAAACAATAATGATAAATGTATTGAAATTGAATTTCATACATGCATCAGTTTATTAATGTTATTGAAGTTCCTGATTATCCTTATAAACAATGTCTTGTCATAGAGTTTCTAAGAGTAATTATTATCACAATTGATGTCTCAAATCGTCATAATAACTACCTTTCATTAAATTCAAGACTATTTCAACAAATATATTCAAATCTATGTCTAACATTTAAACATATAGAAAGATTTAATTCAAATTAAATTTAAGATTTATTTTTCGATAAATCCCTAAATCATGAATCAAAGGATGAGTGCTAAATTCACCTAAGCATTAAGAATAGAATTAAATCATTAACATTAAATAAAAGATGATATAGAAATAAATAGAGTAATACGGAAGAGTTTGATAAATTACATTCAAAATTAACATAAAGGAAATTATCTACTCATTATCATGAACAACCTTGACATAAATATGGATGATGGCGGAAAGGAATAAGTCTTGGAATAACCTTTTCAATCGCCACCATTGTTCGACACCTATATTTTCATCCCTTTTTGCTCCTTATATTGATAAAAATTAGGTTAAATCTCCCCTTGTCCCTTGAATCCCGAAGAGAAACAGAACAATTTATTCTGTTACCAAATACTTTCAATATTTTTTCTTCTGTTTTTTATAATTGTTTCTACACAAAAATAAAAAAAAGATTTATCCATTTGAAGAGGTTATTAATGTTCTTTTTTTATGAAGAATTTAATAGTTAAGTGATTAATAAAGAGTTATATTTTATTAACATTTGCCACTTAACAATCCTTTAGCTCTCAAGTCCCAGGAGTGTTTCCATGTACACCTCCTCTTACATTTAGGAATGCACAGGAGTGCTTCCATGTACACTTCCTCTTCCATTTAGGAATGCACTCTTTCATTTAATACACCGAAGCTAACCTAGTGTAGTTATCAATAAAGCTAACACGCCATCATTTTTCAAGCTCTCAAGTCCCAGGAGTGCTTCCATGTACACTTCCTCTTCCAAATCACCATTTAGGAATGTACTCTTTCATTTAATACACCGAAGCTAACCTAGTGTGGTTATCAATTAAGCTAACAGACCATCATTTTTCAAATAACATGTAAGATGATGTTATATCTTATATATTATAATTTAGTTTTATTTATAGTCGATGTGAGATTTTTAACTGAAATAAATCCAGATTCAACACTTTTCAATTGTTATTGATAAATTACTATGGATACCTTTTCTATGATGTCCATTAAAATTTTATCATTTTTTGCTTCTAACAATAATACTATTGGAGCCTGGAAAGAAGGCGGGCTAAGTGAACAATGATGGAAAAATTGCTTGAACAGGGACCATGCTCTGGCTTTGAGAATAGATGTCACTTTTTCCATTGCTTCTAGCATGAACGTGGGATCCGTTCTGTCAAAATTACTTATTGTGGGTAACCATTGGTGGTTGTCTAGAAGAGCCATAGGAAGAAAGTCTGTGACAATAAATTTGAGGACACTTCTCACATAATTTTCTAGATTTTGCTCTATCGTCAACTAGCTTGATCATTTTTACCTTTTCCCTTCCACCTAGCTCATTTCCCCAAGAAACAAAAGGCTTGTTTGTGGGTGATTTGGGTTGGTTCTATAGAAGTTCTTTGGAAGAAGTGTCACACTTTCTGAACTTATCTCCTAGCTCTTCAGTTTATTCTTCAACTGATTGGGGGTAATGATGATAGTGACCTGCATCTATGAGAAACTTTTGGAATGAATCACTCATCTTTGATTGTCTAGAGAGGGTGAATATGAGAGAAGGGTTATCTTACTAACATGAAAAATCTCATTTTAATAGAGCAGAGTGGACATATTTATGCCCAGTTTTTTCTAACCTTTTTAACTTTTCCTTATTACTACCATGTTCATCCTTGACAGTTTTTAATTCCCTTGACAGTTCATCCTACTAAATTTTGTGTTCTTTTTACCTAAATTTACCTGTTTAAGATTTTCTTTTGATTTGAGTTGTCTGAATTATTTCACTCTACAGGATTCAAATCCATGGTGATTTTACTTCTTTAAAAATCTTAAAACAGACAGATGATAACGTTTATCATGTACAACAAATCAAGTATTGAAAAGAAAAATAGAATAAGTTTCTTTATAAATTAAGATTAATTTATGTATGTTAAAAATTAATTTATGTATAGGTTAATTTTATTTTTCTTTTATTTTCTTCTTTTAAAAGTATTTATAGAGAACTTATTCAAATAAATACTTAATCCATTAGAAATGGCTTAGGTGTGATTGTGGGATGAAAACTAATATTGAAGTTTCTCTACATTGTGTACTTGCTTTCAAGTTACATGATTTCTTATGGTTGTATGATAAATGATTCTATCTTGGAACAATTATGAACGCAGGAACTTTTATCAAAAGAATTACCAGATGCAAAGGTTGTAGAACCTACCCCAGGAGTACCAGTTGAAATTTCAGCAAATTAAAGATGCACTTATTCTTGTCCCCTTTCCCCCCTCTCCCTTCATTTTTCTATAGGAGGGGGAACCAGATGGAACAACAGTTTTTTCAGGCAAAGGATACATTGTCTTTATTCCAATGATTACTTCTTCTCCTATATGATATGTTTGGTAGTTTATATGTTATATGTCTGACATGTTGAAGATAGAATTAGTTGCTATTTTGATTAGGATATAAGGTTATAAGATATATCAAAGTTGTTTGCTGGTATATCTCTGAACTGCACTCATGTTAATACCTTACCCAAGGTATTATTGTATGTATAAAAAGAAGACACAAGTAGTAAAAATCCACTGTCTTAGTTGGGTATAAAACATTGTTAGAACTTAACCAAAACCTTGCAATGAGAGAGCAAATGGAAATAAAAAGCTTTTGGAAATCTGATAATAGATATGGAATAAACTGAGACGGCATGATTTACCACTTTAATCAAGATCTATTTTTCAACATAATTCAAGATTATTCCTTTCCAAAATATAATTAAAAATAACATTGTTTGACAATAAATATTATTTAATGCAAATAAGATTATTCTCTGTGAACTTTCCTCGATCCTAAAACAATGCTCTTCTTCTCTTTTGGGTTTTCTTTTGGATTTATTTGTAGAGTGTTTCTTCCTACCCACAAATTTCTTATACAAACCTCCGATTCATTTCAAGAATTCATTTTTTTTGTACTAAAAAGTGTTACAGCAGGTTCTTTTAGTAAACCAAAAGGATGTAACTTGAACAAAAATGAAAATATTGTTAGAAGAAAATAATGCAAGATTTGGTTAATAGTTAAAGAAAATATTTTCTAAAATGTCATCAAATAAGATTAGGGTTAGTGGTAACTAAGAATAGAAAACAAATTAAAATCCTTTTACTAAAAAAGTAAACTTATTATCATTTAATTAGGTAAAATATTATAAGATATACCAAATTTGTTTTAAGGTTCTTAAAATGTCTAAAATATCTTCAACCATAAGTCAAAGACTTTTTTTTTTTTCAAAATATATAAATCATTAAAAAAAAATTTCTCTCCAAGTATTCATAAATTCATAACAACATACATTCTTATATTAGGGTTATTTTGGTTTTATTTTTTATTAAATATTGATTTAAATTAAACATAAGAATCAAGATTTTATGATTTTTGATATTATATAACTATTAAATATTTTACTTTTGAACATGCCGAGATGAAACTTTTATAAAATTTGAGGTGTTTTAAGAATTGAGAATTGGATTGGGACATATCACAACATAAAATTCTATTATATATATGCCACCTTCATAAATTTAATTGCAGACTTTTAATTTTCAGTAGTGTTTACATAAGTTTTATAAATATTGGTAGATGATGAAATATATTATAATTTTGATTAAAACTGGTATATTCTTTCTTGACCTTGAATGGTAGAGAATATTTTTCTAACCTAAAGTTTTATATTAAAAAGATTGATACCTAAGAACTGTGTTGACCTAAATACCTAATAACAATCACAAGTTGTGCTAAAGAATAGAGATATATATCTGAATATATCACCAACTAAAAAATATTTACACAATTGGTCAAGTGGTAACACAAATACACTATAAGAAAAAAATAATAATTGAATAGTGGGTGAAGATAAATTTAACATGTGAATTAATGTTAAACATTTCAATATTGAATACTTAAAATAAGCAATGGATTAATAGATTTAAAGTAATGGGGTATAATCTAAGTATATGAATTAAATTAATTATAAGGGTGATTAGGAGAATCAAATTTAATGGCTCATAAGAAAAGAGAGGGTGAGAAAGAGACAAGGGTTTGCATGATTCTTGTATAAAAAGTAGCATGTTTACGTGTCTTTTAACTCAAGGAAGAAGAATATTCCTTATCATGGTATTATGTTCCTTATAATCATCAAAGTGAAGATTAATATTTGTATTATCACAAAGAATCAACCAAATAAACCCTAAGAACACTTTATTATCTTCTGCACCTAGTGGACCCATTGTTCTAGTGGTCCTTCGTTATAATAGGTATCTTTTAACTATTTTAATTTTTATATTTTTAAAATATGTGAATTTTTTTATAGTTTTTATTAAGTTTAATTATGTTTACAGTTTATAATATTTTAAATGAATCAAGTTTGGGTCAAAATAATTTTTTTTTTTTAATTTATATATATGAAGATTCTTTTATTTCAAGTATAAGATATTTATTTATTATTAGTATTTCATAATTTAATGATTTAATATAACAATTTATTTTAATTAAATTAAAAAAATTATGATAAAAATAAAAAATAAACCTTTTCTTTATATATATTCAAAGGGTAATTTTCATTATGATTGAAATTATTTTTGGCTAAAAAAAATGTAGAAATATATGAAATTCGAATAGTTGATGCATACATATGTATTGTAGTTTAATGTATCATAAAATTCGAAGAATTGCATTTTAATGTATCATAAAATTAATCAATAAATTGGAATATTATAATGTAGCAATTAAAAATAATAAATATATGTTACCTTTTATAAATTAATTGAACACTTTTAATTTACACTATTTATCAGTTTTACAAACATTCTTCCAACCATAACCAATCTTAAAACCGAATCTATTAAATGAAAAACAAATTTTGATTGAGCCCTAAGTTATAATAAAAGTTAAAACTAAAAAAGTTCTAAACAAAATTAAAGGATATAAGTTGATTTTAAATTGTAAAAATCAAAATCGATTCGTTTTTTTCTTCTTCAATTTATTTCATTTTTTTCACATAAGTATTCTTTATTATTATTTTTTTTTTTTTGCTCTAAACTGCCTCTTACTGTGTCTCAAAGTGCTTCGAACAAGGATCATAATGTGATAAGCTCTCTTCAGAAGTTACAAGGACATAGAAGTTTGGCTTTGACCATCAATTAATGACTTTGGAATTTCTTCCCAGAAACAGTAATGTAATTAATGTATAAACAATCCTACTTTTTTTTTTCTTACCTTTTTGATGAGGTATGTTTCATTCATTAATGAAAGATGTTGATTCTTTTTATAATTATTCAACTTATGGAAATCAATGCATTTTTCGATAAGGATGAAAATGAGTCAAGTCTCATTCCTTATTCAACAAGCTTAATTTAATTCTTCAATATCAGATTTGATCTGACATTTCTTAAAACTCTTGTTTGATTTGAATTTTCAATATTATTATAGTTAGAAACAAATACAAATTTATTGTGTATTTTATTTAAATATTTTTTATAAATTTATTTTTATAAAAAAATTTTATAAGAAATTTTTTATAAATTTTCTTTTTAAAATTTTCTATTAATTGTTTATAGAAATTTTTTTATAAATTTATTAATAAGAAATTTTCTATAAATTTTTTTATAAAAAATAATTTTTTATTAATATTTTACCTATAAATTTATAATAGTGAAAAATTTATAATAAATTAATAAAAAAAATTATATTTCTCCTTTTCTTCCTAATATATATATATATATATAACATTCTCCCATCTTTGAGGAATCATAAAGGTCACCTGTCCATAGCTTCACTCAAGGGGCAGATTTAGCAAGACTCTCTCCATTTTTATACAAACCCTTAATACAATAGTCCATGTACAAAGGATCCAAGTAATACCATTTATTATATAACACCATGAACTTTTCAAACACAATCTTTCATTAGCTAGACCCAGCATGCATGTGGTTCAATTAATTATTAAATGCCTATCATTAACTCTCTTCAAATTATTCACAACTCTCAATCAAATATATGATCTACTGTTAATATATATAGAGTCTAAACATGGCAAGGTTCTTGTTATACCAACAATATCATTATTATTAACATACATTGCTTTTATTAACAATAAATCACATCTACAATACAATGTAAATGCTTTCATTTTCTTTCACTTTTCTTGTGAATACACATACAAGGTTGAAATCATAACTTCTATTCATATAACAAATGATCATTTGGAAGATCTGTGCTTGAGCCTCTGCAGTTTCAAGATTAGATTTTAATCAGTTATCTGCTAAACTAAACCATGCATGAAGAATGTATCAGAAAAAAAGAAAGTATTTAATGGAATTTGCATTGGGAATATCCTTTACTTATCAGACATCATATTGTGTATATGTGGTTGCTACCTAATTGATAGGTCCCACAATCACATGCACCAGAATCGTGGCACTCTTAAAATTCCAATTTAAGTTATATTTCTTGAACAGATGTAGAAGAATCTTGGAGGAAGGTTAGGTTAGAGAATCGGATGGAACAGTTCTGGTTGTAGGACCATTGCACAGAAGAAGATAATATAAACAAAAGAGAATATACTAGCACATTCATTAGATAAGTTAGAGGAAAATAGAAAACAATTTGGCCCTTTGTTCTGGAATATTCGGATATGGATCATAGCACATTGGTTGATTAATGGCAATGTTCATGATGCTTCGTTTTCCTCAGTAGATAGCTAGCTATGGATATGCAGGCAATAAACTATATGCAGAAGCCTCCAACTGCAGCTTTTGTCCTCTATCTTTTTTATTTATTGCTATTCTTGACACCACCAAGCTAAAGAGTCGAGCTTTTAGAATAAAAACAAAAATAATTATGCACATAGATTTAAAATTAAGAAAATTCTACCGATAGGTATCGATATTTATCATATCGGTCCTGTCCCATGATTTTTGGACTGATAAAGTGTCGTCCAAATCGAAGACATTTCAGTTTGTTCATATTGGAATTTAGTTACTGTAATTCTTGCGTAATGGACAGTCAGTTACGATCTATTCAAGTAATTCGTTACTTTCTTATCCTATTATAAATTAGGGTCCAGGAGATAAGGTAGCACTACTTAATTTGATCTCTCTAATCTCATTCTTTACGTATTCTTAAATCTTGTTGACTTATTACTGATTTGAGCGTGGAATACAATCACAGATATCCCTCCATTCGTCTTACAATTAGAAAAAATACTCGAAATTTGAAAGATATATGTGAATTACTCAATTCGTATAAGTACACAGATAATACGTAGAGATGAAAAATATTTGGCGATTCATGCATCAGAAAATCAAAATTCAACATTTGACATGCACTTAATTAGACAATAAAGTTTAGTTTAGGCTGAGATGGATTATACTCATTTCAGTGCTTTGTTTGGCTTTCTGGTCACTACTTATTACCAACCCAGATCTCAATCTACTCAGCATAACCTATTCAACACGTAAATTTGTCAAAGTGAATAATCAATTAATTATGGAACCCCTCGAAACTAAAAGGGTCATGAAAAGAAAAAAACTTTTTGATAATAACACTTAATGGCATTGTAAAATCACTTCTAATTAGACAATTTAATTCTCAAACACTAGCCATTATTATTATTATCTCTAGCATGAAAATTGTCCTCCATTATTGACACACACAACCCCTACTAAGAGTTGAAGTTCAGTCTATGAAAAAGGCTTATGTGTAAGGGTTAATCTCCAAGTACTATGAATAAGAATATATTGTTTGTAAATTGAAATTGGGGGGCAAGTGGAATAATTGCAAAAGTCTAAAGATCACGTTTTGTAAATAAAACCTTTGATTAATACTAGAGATTGACATTAATGGATTAAGTAAAAATCAATTGGAGAAGATTTGGGTTTATCCATGTGATAAGAGGGAGTATTAATATTGTTTTGAGGCTTAAACCATGCATGGGACTTCAATTTAAAATGGAATATCCCATAAGTAACCAAACCTAACACGCAAAATATTTTTAGAGATATATAGGGTCATTGAAAGTTTTGACTGTTGGTGTTGTTGAATTTGTGTAAGTACATTTGATTTTTTGTGGTTTTGGAATAAAGGTGTGTGTGCAAAGGGTGGTGAGATTGGAAAAGAAAAAGTTCAAAGAAGGTAGAAAATGTGGTAAAAGATGCAACCCTGCAAAATTTTCTTGCCATGGTAGTTTTTTAAAGAAATTCTTCTAAATATGATGATGGTAAGATCTCCCATTTATTAAAGATGAGATTTATTATAAATAAGGAGATTTTTTTAAGTCAAACATAGTTAATTGATTTATCTTTAAATAATACGAGATCTCTAATATTTTTTTTTTTTAAGTTAAGATTCTCTAAATTTGAATGTGAGATTAGAAATTTATGAGTGATCCAATAACAACTTGATAACAAATAATCTGATAGGCCCAACAATCTTGATATAGTAGACTTTGATATTATATTAGAAATAAATTTTAAGTTTAACTAATTATCATAAAATCAGTTCAATAAGGTGAGACTTTCACCCCCCTAATATATTTTAATTTGACCTTATCTATAGATTATGTGAGATCTTCGACCGTAGTGACGGTTAATAAATAGAGTTTCGTTTAGATCCAATAATCTTATTAATAAATAAGACTCCTCAAGTATAAGATATATTATAATCTGTTAACACGTGATCTAATTTAATATTAACACCTTATTAACCTTACTCTGATATCATATAAAAAATAATTATAATATTTAACTCATATAAAAAATAATTATAATATTTAACTCATATTTAAAATTGGTTCACAAGATTTAAGTTTATTTTTTATTTATATTATAATTATCTTCATGTTTAATTAATGTAAAATCTTCCTTATTTGTTAACTATTTATTAGGCTATAATCTGAAATACAATTATGTAATAAAATTGACATTATTAAATTAAATCTATAGAAGGCAGCACTTCCAATTTATTTAATTCTCGTGATGCACACTGTCACAGACATGAGAGGGTAAAGAAAAGGAACAGATTAATATGTTATTGTGCACTGATCATGTGTTCAAATAAAGACAAAGGAAGTGGTTTAAAGAGGTTCTGTGCAATATATTCCATGAAGAATCTACCGTATCATCATATCAAATAACTTTAAATAATCTATCTTCCCAATTTTTAATTCCTTCGTGTTTTAACTTGCAAGTTTAATCAATAACTACTGTCAATGTCTCAACATCATAAAAAAAATTAAATAAAGGAGACAAATTAAGGACCTTTTCAATATATAATAACCAAAAATTAAGCTTTAAGTTTTGCTATTAAATTCATTCTTAACCTACCAAAAATGACTTACAAAGTTTTTTTTTTCTGTAAAATAAATCATTTTTATTTTTCATATATTTTTTTAATATTGGTAACATGTATTTGAAACTCGTCAAATCTACTAATTGAGTGAAATCAATACTGCTAGTATTTAATAAAAATTTATTTCATTCTAATTCTCCTATATTGACCATAATAAAGAATGAATTTAAGATATATATATATATTGTAATTTTACTTTTTATATTATATTGTCTATTTTAGTGATGTTTTAATTTATTTTAAATACCTTAAGTATGTTAAAAAATATTGTAAGATTAATAGTAAATGCGCAACAATGTATAACACTTATAAGTGAAATAAATATATATAATGAAAACAATTTATCTATTATTAAAATCATATTTTGTTTCACAGTCGCTGATAATTAAGAGTGAATCACTATGAACAAACCCTAATCTTTGTTGCTGAAGTTATTTTGAGAATTGTTGTGAGTGAAAATTGCATATTCTGTGGGATATTCTGAGATTCTGTGTTTTAGAATCATGAAATCAGTAGAATCCTCTTAACCCAATCACACTCACTACATAACAAAACAAAACGACAAGAACTTGGACCACCCCTCCAAAATTACAAGCACAATATTAATAAATGTGTTCAATTAGATATTAGTTATCCATGTTTGTTATATGATATTTTTTTTAAATGCCTTTTCAGTATTGAAGGTATAAATCAGTGTTAATTTAACTTTTCAAAATTTAAAGTTGTAAAAAAAATGTGATAATAAATTTGTTAATTTTATGTTTGTTTTTCTCATAATTTTTTTATTTGGTTCTTAATGTTTTATTCTATTATTTTATTATTAACATGATCATTAATTTTTTACATTATTATATATATTTTTATTTTATATAAATAATTTTTTTTATCTCTAATAATTTTTTTTATTGAGTTCAGATATTTTTTTTATATATTTAATCTCTATCATTAAATTTTTGTTATGTTATGTTAGTGTTGATGTGAGAATTATAAAAAAATTAGACTAATACAGAATATTTAAGTCAATGGAAAAATTATCATAAAAAAAATAGAACATAAGTAAATTCCATATATATAGTAGGGATTGGCCTAAGATTTTAACTTCAATGATAAGATCAAAATTGATAAGAATATATATTAGAATTTTTATAAAAAAAAAAGTTTATTTCGTATAATAATTTATTATTTCTTATTTTAGATATCATTTATTTTATTATTATAAAATAAAATTTTATTGAAGTTCCTTTCTTTCTTTCTTAACTTAGAAAACATAAAATTCTTAACTTTCTTTCTATTGAAGTTCACTACATAAAGTTAAAAAAGAACCATTATTTTCTCAATCTAAATTAATCTACACAAACTCTACAAGAAAATGAGGGATTACATGATAACAAGACCAAGACTTTCTTTCTTCCTTTCTTTCTTTCTACTACAATATTGATTACAAAATTTTTTTACACTAACAAGTTTGAAAAGAAGAATCAAGTGGCATGAGAAGGAGTTGTGATGGTGTGTGTGGAGGATGATGAAGCAGGTGAGTTTGAATGAACACTGTGAATATTATTAGGCCTTTCTTGTGAATGTGAATGTGAATGGTTCATAATTGTTGTGTGTGTGACAGGTGGAGGATGTGCAGCCACTGGTGCATATATTCCAGTTGGAGCAGTAACTGTGGTCAATTCTCCTCCAGAAGCTGTTGAGGTAGCCACTGCACCATATTCTGGTGGCTGCACAAAAATGTTACCCACAAGAAACAAAGGAGGACCTGCTTGTGAACTTCCATTGTTGTGAATTATAGGACTTCTTCTGGTGTGCAGACGAAATTTCTGCACAGAACAAAATAACAAAATATCTTAGACCATGATTCATTCAGAACATGTAAAGTATAAACTCAAGAATATTCAATGAGAAAATAGAACAAAAATTATAGAATGTATTTCAAATCTTCAATCTTGACATAGTCTTCTCATCTATATTTTAAATAGAAAGATTTAAATAATTTTTTCTTAAGTCCAACATTGACTTGTAATGAAGTTAATTTTTACATTTTTTTACTATTTTATATTCAATATTTAATAAATATATATACTTGAAAGAAATAATTGTTTTATTATTTTAAAATCAACAATGTTTACATGCTAATTTTGAATATAATTAAAAATAATAGAATTATTATGAGGACAAAATTAACATATTTATTAAACTATAAACAAATACAGAGAAAATTTAGAGGTATTAATTTTAAAAATACCAAAAGATTTATTTAATCCTTTCAAAAAATTATAATTTTGATTTTTAAAATTTTTTGTAATGATTATTGAATTTTGGTTGAATTTCCTAGATTTATGAAAACGAAGTCAATCAATTACAAGAATTATCATGAACAAAATCAAAAATTTTCTAAAACAATTGATGGAGGTCAAAACATATTTTACTAAAATAAATGTTATTTTAATAAAGATTTTGAATTCTGAGTTAAATAGAAAAAGTGTGATAAAGAAAAAAAAAATCATCCAAATATTTTATGAAAACAAAAAATACAACACCCTAATTATACATTGGAAGCCAAATCTCAGATAGACAGAGTCTTGTTACAGTACCAAAAAGGGAAATTAAGCAAGATCATGGAAATGGAGCAAGAAATTGAAATGATCAAAGTAAAAAGACACTAACCTGTAAATGGCTTTTGACTTCGTCATTGGTGAGGCCATCAACCTTCATTAGCTCCCTGATCTGTTTGGGAGTGGCAGCTACAGCAAACACCAAATTATCAAACATTTGAAAGAAAGTTACAATTGCATTTATTTATAGCAGAGAACAAAAACTAGTTCCATAAGATACTCACAATCTGCACCTCCAAGTTGCTGAAGTGCATGCAAGAATCGCTTGTGCAATTCCTGTGACCAACACCGGCGTTGCTTTCTCTGAGCCTGTCCTTTCTCCTCTTTTTTGCTGTCTGTTCTCTCTGGTTCTGTGGAACTTGTAGCAGGCACAGGTGGTGAAGAGGGTGCTTTACCAATTGCTGATGCATCATTATTAGCCTTCCCATTAACTGCACTTTTTTCATCTCTTTGGAACGGTTGAAAGGCTCCACCGTTTCTCTTAACTTCAACAACATTTGCTTTTCTAGGCACATCCTAGATCCCCACAAAAAAACCAAAATAACATCTTTCAAAAAATTTCTCAATAGAAAGGCAAATAAAACTAAATAATTCTTTGGGTGGTTTTTCTGTTTTTACCTCTTTGGTAGAAGTGGGATTGGGATTCCACAACTGAACGGATCTGAGCCAATCTGATTTCTTTTTATCAGAAGTGGTTTTCTTGTGCTGATGAGAATGTTGTTCATCTTCATCTTCTTCTTCTTCTTCTTCAACAACAGAATCTTGAGATGCCCTTTTCTTAATAGGAATGAACTCCTCAAAAACAGGTCCTTCATCTGTTGATGTCTGCTCCGAACACTCCGATTGGCCATTCAAATTGTACTCCGCAACCGTTCCAGACAATTGCTGCCTACACCCCTCAATTGCTGCATCAAATTCACACACACACAAAACCAAAAAAATCAAAACTCGCTTCTAAAAAAATGACAGAAACCAAAACAACACACTCAAAAACCAAAAGTAAGAAACTTCAACTTCACATCACAAAAGGGTGTCCGATTATGCATTTTTTTTCCAAGGTTTACCTTGCGTGACAAGCTCCAGCGACAGAGGAAGCTCTTTGGGGAAAACTTGAATTTTCCTCCTTTCTTCTTCCAATGCTTCGATGTAGTCACGAAACCCCATTTTCCGGGGAAGCATTTTCTCAGCTAATTGCATTGAAAATTCGAAACTTTTGTTTGTTGTGTTTGATGATTGTGTGTTGAAGGGTTTTGAGTTTTGTGGGTGTGAGAGGGAAAACAGTTTGAGGAAGAGGATGAGGAGGAATATATAGGGAATGACGTTTTGTCAAAGCGTGGAAGGAAAACGGATCCAACAAGGAGAAATTGTAATAGTGGGATCTAATCTGAGCAGAATCAAAATTTGGAATAAACTTTTGTAGAGAGAGAAGGTGGGGTGAGCTAGAGAGAGAAAAGAACTGGAGAGATGAACCGAGGTAAACATCGAGGTCGGGGCGTCGCGTACAAAAACGATATTTGATGCGTTTTATATTCTTGCATATACCCAGTGTCTTGTTTTCCCTTTTTTTACTATGTCTCACTCTCTTTCTCTCCTTGTTTTTCATTTATGTTTTTTTTATTGTTTAAATTGTTTGGTCTATGAAAATAAGTGTGAACAATAATGCTTTAGATATTTTATATAATAATAATGTAAAATATATATATATATATATATTACCATTCAATTATAGATAAATTGTTTCTTTTCATCTAGAAAATTATATAAATAATAATATTTTATTAATAAATAATATATATAATTATAAATTTTAAAAAAACTAAAATAATAAAGTGGTATTTTTGAGAATTAAACATAAATTTATTTAAGAAAATATGAAAAAAAAAATGATGAAAGGGAAAGAGAAAGGGTATAGTTTTGAATATTCGAGAATGTGATTCCATTTTCTTGACTGTGGGCTGGCAAATGTGTCAGCATTTTCTCTCTCATCATCATCTTCACTGCCTCTTTCAATTCATTCATAAGATAAGATCAAAGAAAGACTATTCAACTTCTTCTTACATTCTCTCACTCTTTTCTCATTTATCCCCAATGATATTTTATTTATTTATCTAGGGTTTAGTAATTTTGATAAATTCTTTCCCTTTCAATTAATCAATGTTCGGGATTTTAGGTTAAGCTATACGACAAAAATCATCCCCAATATGTATTTCATTTACATAACTAATTCCAAAAGTATGAGATTTATTAATAATAATACATTTATTTAATAATTTCAATATATTAGGATATATATAAAAGAAATTGCATAAAAATTATTATTTAGAGGAAATAAAAACAAATCAAATTATCTAAAGTAATAACATATATTTTATTATTTAGAATGAAATAACAATACAATGTTTAGGTTTTATTTATTTAGTAATCCATTTTCTCCACCTGTAAAAATATAAAATGATTGTTTTTTCATTCAATTATAAAAGTATATAATTTTTAATTATATTTATTAAATAATATTATATATTTATTAATTAAAAATAATTTATTTTTAAATTTTTTATTATATTTTAAATGTTTTATTTTTATTAATATTACTTTTTTTTATATTTTTATTATTATATTATATTTTATCTTCTATATGTTCGTAAGTTTATAAAATATCAAATTTTACTTCTTTTTCTTCTTTTTCTTTTTTTCTTAATCATAATTTTTAGTTTATTTAAACTTTCTTTCAATTAAGAAATTATTTTTTATCCATTGGTAATAGGAGAAATTTTCTAATTTGAAACTTAGTATGTCATTCACTCTTAATGAATCTATAAAATAAAAACAAAAATTGAATGGAACTATTAAATATTACAAAACTCATTAATTATATATATCATTTATAGATTTTTATCATTTATATTTTTATTATAGTTTTCTCTTTTTGTTAGTGAAATATTTTTCATATAAATATTAAAAATGTTTTATTAAATAGTATTATGAAAAAGGATATCCTAATAATACTTCTTTTAAATGTTTTTAGTAATTTAGAGAAGACGTGTAAATAAAAAATCATATTATATTATAATTATAATGATTATGTGTTTTTGGTGAAAGATATGATATGAAATTGTATATAATCTAACCAATTATTAAATATATATATATATATATATTTAAATATAAATAATAAATTTTTATAAAAAATATAATTTTAAAAATATACTATATTAGCAAGAGATTATTTTATTATTGTATGGTTACATAAACAAATTCAACATCAATATTTCGCAAATGATTTATAAATATTAAAATAATAATATTTATTTATTTAAAATAAATTTAAAATAAAAAAATAATTTAAAATTTTAGAGAAATTAAAAAATATATTTACAAAAATAAAATTGATGTTAACTTATTTTATAAAAAATAAGAATTTTTAATTTTAAAGAGAAGAAAAAAATAATCAAAATCTAAATTAACATACATTCATTTTATAAAAAATAGAAATATACTTATTTTTAAAATTAATAATAGAGGAAAAAAATATTTTAAATTTAAATAAAGGATAAGTCATTACAAATTTATTATATATATATATATATATATATATATTTTACTAATTCTAAATATGTGTGGAGTGTGCATAGTCAAAGGGGTGTTTAATATTGAGCTTGGCTTCTTAAATGCATTCAACCTTTTTAATTTAATCTCCTTCGTTTTCAGTCTTTTTCTTTTTCTTTTTAGATTTGGAGGATTTTGTTGGCAAATTATTTAAACAAAAAATTCATGAATTTTGAGAAAGTCATACTCACTCTTTAAAAATACAAGCTATGTAAAATTATTAGATATTTTAGCAGATTTATAATTAATTAATAATCATATTAGATAATTTTCTACTAAGTATTCATGTACGGTTTGGATAGGTTTTTATATGATATTAAGTTTTTTAATTTATAATGAAGAAATAATAAGTGACACTTATATAAATAAATAAAAAATTATATATAAAATTAGTAAAATTATAACAGTCTTATATAAAAATACCTCTTTTCTTTATAAAATATCAAATCTAACCTTTTTTTTCTTCCCCCCATTGATGTGTCAAATGTTGTGACATTTGTAACATTTGCAGCGATCCACAGGCGATATTATTTATGATTGAGCTTTTCAAGGATCCACTGGCAGTACTATGATTGTGTTGGAATAATAAATTTTCATTTTTAATTAAAAATAATAAAAAATAAATAAACACAATTTTCTCACTCTACATGAATAATTTTTAATTTTTAATGTGAATAAAGAAAGATTAATAATGATATTTAGGTTATTGTAATTTTAGTAAAATCCAAAGGATGAAGAGTTATGGTTGATTAATAAAAGTGGGTGGAGAAATGATTGAAATTGATAATGAAATTTATTGGCATGTGTGAAATATGCAGAGAATATACCTCGGTGTGGTTGGAAAGTAGAAGGAATCTAGAAAGACCGCGTTACACGCTGCATGAGATTCGCTAAATTCGTTGGTTTATGTTGGATTGTGATAAAGATAAAGTTGCCTTTTTGGAGTCTCTAATGGCCAAACACAACCATATTTTCAATGCTCTCAAAACTCAACTACTTTCTCTAACATTCTTATCCATTTTTATTTTATTTTATCAAACTCAAAATATTTTTTTCACTAGCTAATAGTTTAAAATTGTATTATTTTTTTATATAAATTTTAATTTTTCTTTTAAAATAAATTATCGAAATAAATTTAAAAAAAAAAAAATATCGATGATTAGAAAAATACCTTGATGAGTAAAAATTACATCTCTTTAACTTAAAATAACACATAATCTTAATTAAGATTTTTTAATTGACTTTATTAGATATCTTAAACTATAAATGTTCAATTAAGATTTTTATTACATTAAAAATTATGTCTCTTTATAATAAAAAGCTAAGAAAATTATATTTCAAAATTTAAAAAAAAAATAATGTCTTCAATTTAAGAAATAAAAATATTTTTAATTACAAATGTTTTTATAAATAATGGTTACTTATATAATTACAATATCACATAATATTTATTTCGATGATGAATTTTTTTGAAAAAATAATTTCTTGAACATTAAAAATAAAAATAAAATAATCTTGGAAGATTATTAGTTGTTATTAGTTATGTTCATAATTATTATTTCTTTTTTTTTTTTTTTATTTGAGACACAATTCAACATTAAATATAATTATTATATTGTGAGAGGTTACCTATATCATGATAGATATGCATGTAACATGGGAGTGGATATGCATATGTAGAATATGTGATATAATTTGATTTGATATTTGATTATGTGTTGGATGTTATTTATTAATTATATTGTATCAGTTATGTAATATGAAATACGGTTCTGGATTAGGTTTAGGAGTTCATTTGTTATCATGCTATAAAGTTCTAATATTTATATTTGTTATTAGTTTTTAGATTTTTTTTTAATTTTTTTGTTTATTTCAGCCATTATACTATTTTTTATTTAATTTAGTGTTTTTAGAGTTGTACTTCATGATAATCTATTAAAATAACAATACTAATATACAATGGTTAGTAAGAGAACAAAATAATATTAACTTAAATACTTATTAACATATGACATTTACTAAATATATATTTTTTATTTAATTCTAAACTTCAAAATATTTTTAAAAATAATATAAGATTAATTATAGAATACACAGTACATTAAAAATATAATAATTAAAACTATAATTATAATAAAATAATTAATATTTAAATATTAAATTATAAGAATTTAAAATTAATGAAAAGTTAGGTGGAGAGTAAGGATATAAATGATAAAAAAATAATTAATGTTATTTTGAATTTTAATAATGTCAGTAAAATATGATAATTAAAAAGAAACAGAAGAATACTTTTCTTATGAAGCAAAAAAATATTTTGAGTTTATGTAAGCTTGATTGAGCCTTATTTTAGAAAAAAAAATTAATTTTGTTTATAAATTAAAATTAAATTATATATAAATTAACATAAAAATTATACAAATATTATAGAAATTTTAATTTTTCTTCTCAGAAAAAAATTTATTTAAACATCCCTTTAGATTTACGAAAGTCCTTTATTGTTTTTATGCAGAATTTGCATAAAAATGTGACCCTAAGCATTGTAAGCACAGAGCCCATTATAATAAGAGAAATAAGAGCCCACTATCATAAGAGAAATAGAAGCCCAATAATTAAGAGAAATAGAAGCCCAATAATTAAGAGAAATAAAAAAAAAAACAAAGGAAAATATTGTTTACACCACAAGTTTACTAATATAACCCCTATTTGTATTTAATTTTACAAAACATCATTTTTTGTACGGAAAGCGTTTTTCGAAGTGTTAATAGTTTAAAGCTTTCCAAAAGTCAATTTTCTAAAAAAAAAAAAAAGAACATGGCACCAGTTGTCTTCCAAAAGAATAATATATTAAATAATATTTAAAAAAACTTGATTTTTCAAAATGTATAATTTATAATTAATTTCTAAATACCCCACAAATACATTTATTATTAGGGAATAAGTTTAGTTTAAAATCTTTTCTCAAAATGTTTTTTTTTAAATGTTAAAATTAAAAGTTTCTATGTGTAAAATTAAAAGATAAATTTCCAAAAGTTCCAGCATTGCCACTTCACTTCCCTTATGGTTTCGGGTTTTGTCTCTTTTCCTGCTGCATGTGAATACTAAATATTGTTTTTCCTATTTTACTTTTGTAATTAGTCTCTTTTTATTTTATTTTATTATTATAATAATATTAGAAAGCCCTATATCTAACACTTGAACTATTTTACCAAAAATAGAGCTAACCAAAAAACTAGACTAGATTGAGAAAGTGAAAATATACTTTTGAAAACTAAAAGTAATCAATAAGGTGAAAACCTTGAAATCTAGTTTTCAATTAAACTGGACTAGTTCCTAGAATTGAAATCTGTACCTAAAAAAAAAAACATTAAGAACAAAAATCAATTACAGTCTTAAATAATATATTACATGCATTTTTTTCCTCAGAAAAATGATTTTGTTATTTGATAATTCATTAAATATTTAATCCATTATGTTGAATGCTACATCCTCTTAAAAATGATATATCTTCTTCTTCCTTCATATTGGTGAATAAAATCAATTATTTGAAACAATAATTAATAATTTTAGTTATTTTTATATATAAATAGTTTTGTTTATTTTTTAAAATAAAAATAAAAATAAAAAATTTTAACATCTTTTCATGAGATACATGCACTTGACAACTCATTAATAATAATAATAATAAACATATATCCAAATTTTAAAAATATTCAAGTAATAAAACTCTTCTAAATATACATTTAACATTTTTTTAATAAAATACATATCATAAAAAGGTACAAATTTAAAAATATAATATAAAAAAAATGTTATCAGTGTATATATAATTTTGGAGATGTATATCTATTTTTTTTTATAAGAAATTGTTCTTATTATTATATTATTATTATAATTGCATTGTTATTTTATGAGAGGTTACAACTTCAAAATTCTAAGTATTATAGAAAAGCATGAAAGAGAGGGAGAGTATTAAATTCTTGAAAGATCAAGCTTAAGTAGGGTTTTTGCAACAAAATTCAAATGATTAAGAGTTTAATTCTAGAATCTTTCCAAAACACTAATGGATTCCAAGGGAAGCTAGGTTTTTCAAGTTGTTTGTCTAGACATCATCATGTGTAGTAGTAACCTTATTTCATTTTCTTATTTATTTATTGAGAATAGTTTTTCTCTCAGTAGGTTTGATATACTTTTCTAACTAGAATATTTTGAATTCTTTTTTCTCAGAGTTCATAATTGTGCTGGATAGATAAATAATTGTTTGCAGTTAAAACATTTGCTCATTTCTCATTGCTCATTACTGTCATTTCTCTCTTAAACCATGGTAAAATTTCTTGCAGTGACAGTGCACATGATACCATAACTTTTTCTTACAATAATATTATCTTGCACTATTGATGATAGTGGATACTTTCTTGTCACTACATGAGGCAATGTTGATAATTAAGTATGCAACAACAATATTGACAATAAAGAAGCTTAAACGAGTAATCTAATTAGTCCATGTTTACTGTACTGTCTGATAGAGTAATCTTCTGTGATTTCCATTTTTCACGTCTGAAAGGTGAATCAGGACATTAAAAGCTAAACTTTTACGCACTAAATTGGAGTCAAACATGCAATGTATGACTAGCTAGAAGGTTGTGTGTGTGAGATAGAGAGAACATAAGAGCATTGAATAATGGATAGCTGCAATGGGATAACATAATCTGTGAAGTGAGGCAGTGACGTATCAATGATGGGGCGGCTATGAAAGTCTCAGATGCCACTGTTGGCTTTGTCCGAGTTTCCTTTCTCGTACAAGAACAACAAATTGGAAAACTTATCTTTCTCTTTCCTTCATTCAAACTCCCTCTTATACCAATTTCACAAAACCTTCTCAACATGCATGACCTACAGTTCCTCTTCTGTACTTCTTTGGCCCATCTCATTCAATCAATGTCTTAGAATCCAAAGCCTCTTCCTCTCTCTCTCTCTTCCTTTTTCCTGAACCCTCTTTCAAATTCTGCACTGGTTTAAGACTTTGAGTTTAAAGCCTCCAAAACATTCAGTCCATCTGGGTTTTCAGTGGGCTTATCTCATCTCAATAACTTACCTCAAATAAATGTTGCTTATCTTCCTAACCTAAATGCCCCCAAAAAGCAAAAATTGCCCTTATCCAAGTTTGGACCCTTTTCTGTCATGTGGGATTTGAAGAGAAGTATCATCTTTTTTATTTGGTGCCAACAACATGCATGCATGTGTGTTGAACTTTCTTGCTTCTTTTCACAGATGTGTGTCCTAATAATTCCTAAACCCTAATCCCGTAATGAACATATAAAGCAATTAAGTTAATCTGAAATGACATGAGTGTTTTGACAGCGTTGATTTTGATTCCAGAGGATGTTCCTCTTTCAACTGTTGAGTTGACGGTTTGATGTTGTCTGGGAAAATGTTATTTCCTCTGCTGGTTATGTAAGGACAAACTCATTAAGGCCAGTTATGCTGTCACAGTGTTTAGCATGGTTCAGAGGTTCTGTAATAATGTCCTCCATGTGAATGCAGGACACTTTTGTTTGGGAATTGAGTCATAAATAAGGTAGGTATACATGTTCACATATTGTGACAGATAATCTTATACCTAAATAAATTCATTAACCAAAGCAAAATTGATAACACACTCTAAATTTAATTAGAATTCATTAATAGATTATATAATATTTTTTATAAAATCATTTAATTATAAATTGTATGATAATAAGATGATTAGTTTTGTAAATATTATACTTCAGATGATTTTTAATTAAATGATAAGTACAAATATTTAGTAAAACAAAATTAAACACTTACACCTACAAAATAATATAAAATAATATGGATTTCACTCTCTATTAACTCTCACTCATAATTTGGTGAACATCAACAATAATAAAGTATATTACCAAAAATTTTCTTAAAATAAAAATATGGAATTAACATTAATCTAAATTATGTTGGGAACAGCTAATTTTTATAGCAGTAGCTATCACAATTATATATTTTGTCCTAGTTCAACTCAATAATGCTTTCCCATCATTTTCCAGCTACTGAAATAAACAATAACCATTAGTAACTATTGCTACATGCATTCACCATATAAAATTGAAACAACATGGGTTCTGCAGATGCAGCCTCCATGATCAGCAATTAGCTAGAATTTTCTTTCTCTCTCTAGATACTATGATTTTTATATCATGGTTTATATCACTGATTATCAATTTAGTAAACTTACTTATCTTATTTTTTCAACTTCATTTCCTTTAGCTATTTTCTTCTTCAATTATACTTTAAAAATATAAATGGGTGGAAAATTTTAATTTAGCATGTTTAGTAATAAGGTAAACTAAATTCATTAGGATCGACCAAGAGGTGAGAAGTTTGAATAATTTGTACTGTTCAAATCTTATTATGAATAACTTATTCTGACTATATAAAATGCAATATCCTGTATCCGTTATAATTACCACAAGAATGGATAAGTTTAGAAAACAACATATTTTCATGTATAGAAAACACTTAATAAAAATGTGCATTTTGGAGTGTCTCATACTTATAGAGAAACAAAATGTTCTGCAAATAAATTATCTTCTTCTGGGGTCAGTTCCCAATGTTCTCTTTGGTAGGATTTAGTTCCTAAGTTCTTCAGTGAGGACCTAGCGTAATATGTTAGTTCTTTCTAAATTTAAATGTCCTTCCTAAGTTCCCAATGTCCCCATAGTTTTGTATTCATTATTGTCTTCTTTTAGAATATATTTCTAGTGTGCTGTAAAAGAGTCTGAGATGCTAACATAGTTGTGATTTTTCATTTTCATTTTATTCTGGTGTGAAGAAAAATGGACTAAAAGATGTATAAAACCACTAGTTCTGAGAAAAAAGAAATAGCCCTTGAATTGAAGTAAAATCGAATTATAACAATAAATGAGACGATACAGGCAGAATTATCAGTAGTCCTTATTTTGTCATGTTCTTATTAAATGCAGTGAGTGTGTCTGATTTGAAGTAGAAAAGCAAAAAGTTAAGTGGCTAAACAATAGATAGTGAATAGTTTGGCAAGGTCAACTAGGCCATTTAATTTGATGGTGATTTAGTTTGACTGAATTGGTGTTTGCAATGGACATTAAACAAGTGAGAACAGTGGTGAGTGGAAAATTCAGAGTAACATCAAATCAGCATGATGCAAAAAAGGAAAGGTATCAGTGATGAGTGATGAGTCCAAGATTCACGGCTATTAATTCATTCCAAAGTTTGGATAGTTATGTGTTTGGTAAATATTATGCTATATGTAGTTTCTTCTTATTATTAAACAACTAGAAAGTGTAGGAGAGTGGAAACTGAATATAAGCCATAGATAAAAATAGGGTAGAACCCTACAAGAAACTAGGCATAATGAACCTAGCTTAGATGAAGTTCTGAAAGTGGAAGTTGTACATGACCTTTTACTAGCCCTTTTGGTGGACTCTCTGCATGAAAGCATAGAGAAAGATGCTTGGTGATGGGATGGGTGTGACAGTCAATCAAAGGTTTTATTTATGTTTTGGGCTATGTCCAATCAAGACATGGCCCACACCAACCATTTCCTTCGGCCCATTAATGTTGTCCCCTTCATTTCTTCATTTTCTTTCTTCTTTCTTTTTGGTTATGGTGAAAAGTTGCAAACTGTTCACGTAGCGTGCTTGCATTAATGGATTGAGTAGGCAAGACAAAGAATCATCCCATATTTCTCTGACTTTTTGTCCAACATTGAGAATTTCTCCATTTGTATCCCGTGATGGTACTTATGCAAAAAGATTCTCAGTGGTGCCAAAACATTACAATAACTAATATCCAAAGTAGGGTTACCAAAATATCACCCCAAAACTTTACTATGTAGGCGTGCCAACACGTGAACTATTCACCATTTTTTTTTCTCTTTTTATATTTTGACACACATTCCACTGTTCCAATAATCACTTCCGAGATCAGAGAAAAAAAGTGACATCTTTTACTTTCACTTTCTGTAAACTATATCAGTTTGTCTCTCTTCTCAGATAACTTTGCCCTAATCTTGTTCTCTTATATTCCATCACTATAATAAAACATTGTTAATGATTGTTTTAATATAACAAATTATTAATGAGAAAAATACAAATTTTCTCTGCATTGTTATTTATGATTGGACTATTAACTGAGGCCTTCTAGAAGTTTTACCCATAGATTTGATGGTACACCTACAGATTCCCACATCCATAATGACGAAGATTCTTGTAATGATTTTACTTTTTGATTTTCACATGTTAGAGGAAATTCTATTGGAGAAGTGGTTAAGTATTCAAGGTATGTTTATGTGTTTAGTAAAGAAAAAAATAAGTAAAATTAAGTATTCAATGTATGTTTGTGTTTCATCCACTCTGAATTATTTAAGAAAAATAATAGTATTAAACTATTTGATTCAAAAGAAAAGAGCAGAAAAGAAGTTAAATTATTAGAAAAAAAAAATACCCTTTACATGATAAATCATTGTTTATTTTATCTAAATACTACCCATATAATAAATTATCTCACAACATTAATCAATAATTTAAAAGTTAAATATCATAAGAGGTTAACTAATTCTACAATAGATAAATAAAGTATGTTATTTAACATACATTTTGAACTAGGAAATTTGTTCAAGTGGATCTCATAATTATTCTACAATCTTCATATCTATTTCTCCATTTTTACATTTTCTTTTATACTCATTTCTTTAATAAATCATACCACTAAATAGAATTCAAAGATGGACATTTCTTTGAATCATGAAACTCCTTTGTATTGATTTTATTTACAGACTCATACTTTATTTGTTTCTTCCCATATATTGAATCTCATAACCCTTACATCTCTCATATTCTGCTTTCTTTTTCTATTATGTGATCTTTGTTTCTCTGAAAACCCCGTTTTGCATGGAGTGTGAAAAACAACATTATTAAAATACATGATTCAGCTTTTTAAAATCTGTGACTGGATGAAGAAGAAGAAGAGGCATGGTGGTAGAGAGACAAAGGTATTGGTTTACATGGTAATTACACAGTGGAACTATCACTTCCGTAGCATTAGCATCACTATCAGCATCAAGATCAGGGTCGCTATCAGCATCTCTTCTGGTAATAACAAAGTGGGGAGAGAGAGAAACACACACGCCTCCACCTTCTACAGTTCTCCATGTCTACTCCCTGTGTTCTTCTTATACCCTCTCACTTTTCATTGTGATTTTTCTGAGTCACTCTGAAATGGAAAGGGACTGTGTCATCGCTCACTCACTCTCAACTTTTGAGAGAGAGAGAGTAAATGTGGGCACAACATCACAGAACCCTACATGAACATTATTAATAAGGCCTCACAATTATTAAGCTAGTGCAAAGTTTAGGGCTAGAATATGACATGAAAAAGTTTATATCTGTATTTTTATATTATTTTCATAATATAAAGATCTTCTCTTAAGATTACTATTATTTTTTAATGCATATTTTTTTATCGTAGATTGAAATTTATTGAAATTATAAATATTTGTGGGGCTGATCGAGTTTCTCCAATTATTTTATTGTTTTCAATTATTTTATTAAGTAACATTTTCAATACTAAAATTTAAAGAAAAAAAAAACCTCACAGTCAGTTCTCTTCTTCAAAATAATACTACAATGGATTCATTATTAAAATTATTTATATGTTGTATTTGAATTGTTTGGTATTGATGATTTTCCATATAAATGTTGAAGAAAATAAAAGAAAGTAATACTCTTTTAGTTAAAAACAAGAAGAAGGAATAAAAAAGGATTAAAAAGATTTTAGAGAGTCCTATATCATATAAGGTTTTGAGAATATAATGTTGATGATATAACGTGAAACATTAATATATACGAGACAGTGAGAGAGAAATGAAGAGGGGATGGCAGTGCTGCTACTATAGTGTCGTATATTGGTGCGATGTTCTATGCATTGCATCCTCCTTTGCCTCATTGCTACTCTCACACTTTCCTCCTTTGCCGGTGCTGTGTCTCCTCTATTCCCAAACACGCCAAAACGTATCATATCACCATTTTTCCTTCATTCCACGTACGCACACACACTCATGCCATTCCAACATCATACTATGCTCTTTCTCTCTCTCTCCCTCCCTCCATTCTATCTCTTCTATCACACCAGAACAACCAAATCCATCACATTTATAATATCAAACAAATTTAACCAACTGAACATGGTACTCCAATCAATGCATTTATGTATTTTCATTTATTTTTTCCATGCTTTGCTATATGTCAGTGTTTTCTTCTTAATAAGGGATTCTGTTATTAATATGAAATGTTTATTAGTTTCATAAAAAATCCTCTTTTAATTTGTTTATTGAAATCAACAAAAATCTTACAAATAGGTTCAAAACCAGTTTGTTGGGAGCAACTAATTGTTAGAGTTAATGTTGATTTTGGAATAGAAAAAAGTATGTGATATCTATTTTAAGGACAATGTCAAAGTTTTTAAGGATGTCTGTGATTACTGCATGACCACGTTTTATCTGCAGTTTTTCACATGAACACAGCAAAATCACAATTTTAAAAGTTGGTACATTATAAGCTGTTTTCTTGATTAGAATAACTGTTTTTCAATGTTGAAATGCCAGAAGCCAAAGTTAACATCCACAAGATTTGTTTATTTATTGCCTCTCTCGTCCCCACTTACATTCTCACACCACACAACACTCACAAAAACCCTCTCTCCCTCTCCCTCCCTCACTACTCTAAACTCTCCTACCTAACTACCACCTTCTTCACCATATCATACAATAATCAAAACACTCCATCAACCATATCTCACAGATCAAACCATGCAAACTCACCCTTTCTCCTACATATCCTCATGTCCTGGTAGTGGTGCCTTCTTGGAACCTCATCATCATCAGGAGGCTGTGGATGAAGCTTCCATCTCGCTCTCTCTAGGCCCTCCTGGCCAACAACACAACCCCAAAGGTACTTCCTCCTCCTCCTCCTCTAACCTCCCTTCCACACTGCACCATTACCAGCATAACCCTACCTCTGATGACCAGAGAGGTGTAACTGTGGCCCTTCACATTGGCCTTCCCAATCCCACCACTTCACCAAACAGTCCCACCCCCATTAGCAAGCCTGATCTTCATTTGACCTCTGCTCCCATTCAGGGCCAGTATTGGATCCCTTCTCCTGCTCAAATCCTCATTGGACCCACCCAGTTCTCTTGCACTGTCTGCAACAAAATGTTCAACCGTTTCAACAACATGCAGGTGATTACTCAACTACATCTGAGAGAAAAAAAAAAAAAAAAAACAGTGAATAATGTTTAGCTATCAATTCCAGCTCTTGATCAATTTTAAGGCCTAGGTGAAAAGGATTTGTAAGAAAGAATGTGAAAAAATAACAACATCTTTTCTATCAAAGATTTAGATACACAAGAAACAAGTAACCATTACACCCTCTAGTTAATGTTTGAATTTGACACCATTAATGTTCCTTCTTTGAATCCTTCTGCTTTTCTTTCTTTCTTTCAAAAAATAGCTGTGATTTCTTTCAAAATCACTTTACACATCTCTTTAGTATTTCTAGTTCTTCCCTTTCCATCAGCTCTAATCATGACTTTGCAATTTAATTAACCCTTTCACAACCCAAAAGAATGTGAAACATTCATGATCAGATATATATCGTTTTTCCCTTCTTATCTCTCCTATCTTTTCAACTCAATCCTCCCCATTTTGAGTGTACCTTTGTCAGCCCTCTTATCAAAATACATAACAAAAAACATTTTTTGTGAGCAGAAATATATTGCCATTGTTTTTGCAATTTATTATTTTTCTTTCATGGATGAGTGGTGCATTTGTTAACAATATGTAATACAAATTTCCCCAATGCATTGTAACAAAGCAGATGCACATGTGGGGACATGGTTCACAATATAGGAAAGGACCTGAATCACTGAGAGGAGCAAAACCAGCTTCTTCAATGCTGAGGCTTCCCTGCTATTGTTGTGCTGAGGGTTGCAAGAACAACATAGACCATCCAAGGTCAAGGCCACTGAAGGATTTCAGGACTCTTCAGACTCACTACAAGAGGAAGCATGGAGCAAAGCCTTTTGGGTGCAGAAAATGTGGAAAGCCTTTTGCTGTTAGAGGGGATTGGAGGACACACGAGAAAAACTGTGGGAAGCTTTGGTTCTGCATCTGTGGGTCTGATTTCAAGCACAAGAGGTCCCTCAAAGACCATGTTCGTGCCTTTGGTGATGGCCACGCTCCGCACACCGTGGAGAGTTGCGATCAGATTGGGGAGGATGACTTCTTAGGTGACGAAGATGATGAGGAATTAGAATTAGAAGATGATGATGAAGATTATAACAGTAATGAAGTGGTATTTCGCTTTAATTAATAATAATATCAAGTGTAGAATGGATTCTCTAATATGGATTGAAATTACCTCTTCTCATTTTCTGTCGCCTTTTCCACTCTGATTAAGATTTAATAGCTGATTTATCTCTTAAAATTATAAAAAATAATATTCTATGTCTGTTATTTCAAAACATCTCTTAAATTTATATACATATATATAACCTTTAATGTCTTTTGATTGTTAAAATGTTGTTTTTATTTTAATTTTATGATAACATTTAAAATAATATATATAAAAGCTAAAAAAAAATGTTTTTTTAACTATATAAATATTACAAGACTAATTAAACTTCTAGAAAATAAACACCATTAGTTTTTTTTTCTATTATTAAAGTAATAAGTATTTGATTACTTATAATACGATTTTTCATCAGTACTTATTATACTATTAATATGCTGAGTCTTGTGTCTATTAATACTATATGAGTTTTAGTATTTTTTTAACATGTTGTTTTCTTTCAAACTATAAGATTATCAAAGTTCACTAAATGATTCAAAATATTTAAAAGATGTTGCAGAGAATATTTTATTACCACGCTTCTCAATATTAAATAGGTGGTATCACAAGTGTAATATTTATAATTAGGAATAATATAGATATAAAATTTGTTAAAAATTGACTTGAGAAAGTGATTGGTGGTTATTTACTTTGTTAGATTTTCGTTGTAACTAAGATTTGGGTGAATGAATTAGACACTGAACCTTTGTCTGTTGTTTCTGAGAGAGAGAAGGGTGCGAGAAGATGGAGACAAACAGTGAAATGAAAGCTAAGGTTCTTGCATTTAATGCCAGAAGTGGCAGTCTTATCTAATTAAAGGACGTTTTCTTTTTCATGCTACTTTTTCCTGTGATAATGAGAGAGAGAGAGAGAGAGTCACGAAGAGGTAGTCAAGAGTATTCAGTGACTGCAGATGAGAGACAGACATGCAGACAAGGGCAGTCACAGATTCTACTGTTCAAAACTTTGCATTTGCATCGCCATAGATATTGCGCAGAGAAAGAAAAGAGAAAGAGAGAGGGAAACACATACACAGTAGAAAGAGAGAGAGAGTATCAAGTTGGTTTTATTTTTGTTTGAGGGGTCAGTGATACTTACTGAGCATGGACTAACACTGCCCTGGTAACACACCTTTGATGGATTGATATTGTCAGTGTGTGTGGGTAACGATAGATGAAGCACTGCTATGTGTTGCTGTTTTTGGGGTTTCACCCAAAGGGCTGCCTTTTGCCTTTTCAGACCAACTACAAACAGATACTTCGAAACATTTTCAGCACTTTTGTTCTTATTATTACCCCCTCTTCAACTTTTTTTAACCCTCTTCCCCACTACTATGGGAATTAATTAATTAACTATTAATTAGTATCTGACATTGTTGTATCAGTATGTTTGTACAACCTCCATCCTAATTCATCCATCACCCTTTTGTTGCTTTTTACTAGATATAACATTCATCTGGTATAGTACTTTGAAAATGTATTGATGAAAGACAATGTATATGTTGTTATATATCTTAAGTTTTGAACTTTATTTGGTTGTTTTATGGTTTATGTTAAGGAGTAAAAAGGTTTTAGTCATAGTATTTCTGCAACAATGTCAATTATTCATCATCATGGTATAATAGTAATCAGAAGCAATCATTCATGAAATAATAATGCATGTGCATGGCCATTTCTGATCTTTGTTCTTTACTCGAGGCTTTATCTTTGTGCCTTGTACTTATATTTTGCCCTCTTTTATGCTTTTTCCTCCCTCTTTCTTCTTTTGTAACATGAAAAGCAGATTGAAAAGAGAAGAAAATGGAAAGATTGGAAAACAAAAAGGGAATAAATTAATACTGTGCATGCATGCTTGGATCTTCCAAGTGAAACTCTTTGCTTTTGCTTTTAGTTTACATGGATCTAAGTAACCTGATTTATTAATTAATGTTTGTCTGGTTATTGGGGAAAAACAATTCTCAAAAGCATTTTAAACAACAGAAAAACACAAGAGATCAGTATAAGATGATAGAGAAGTCGCATTACAGACATAAGTTTCAGATCCGAGGCAAAAGATTCAATTCAGACTAACAACTGCTTTAACTTTTAAATTCTTTAGTTCCCTGTTAAGTAGGCAATTTTACTGTTATGGTAGTTTTTTTTTACTTCTTATTTCACATATTAACTAAACATCAGATATCCTTGGTATAGCAAATAACACATTTTTTATTGATTATTTGGGGAGTGTTGAAAACTGACAGACAATTTTTTTTTCTTTTACAAAGAATTTCTTATAGTCGGAATATAGATATTTCTAATTCTTTCGAAAAGTACAAATTATTCAAGTAAAATTTGTTTTTTTTTTCATATACATGATGAACAACAGTATCCTATTATTTACTAATTCTGGTGGAGACATAATAATTTATTTTAGTATATATAGCGTTAAACTTTTCAACCATGTTAGTCTAGATACATAATTAGCTTATATACATAAGTGATGTTTAAATTGGTACAATAAACCAGAAATGGGTGTTACTTGTATATAAAGAAAGTTGTATGCAAACTTAAACAGATATTATGAGTTAAAGTTCCACCCAATAAACTATATGAGTTTTATATTAATTTGTTTAATGTAACCTCTTAAGCCAATGATTGAATTTTAAAGAAAAACTATCAATGCTTTGAAAATGTTATTAAATAGAGTAGGAAAAGTCTGCAGAAAACAGTAAGCTCATGAGTTGTTGTAAGGTAGTACCCTCTCTAATTGCAGGATATGATTTGCATATATCTATTTCCTTAGGGACCCTATTCAATGGGAGTTTCGTACACTAGGTTGTTTTTTTCCACATATAACGTTTCTTTTTCTTAACTCTAATCTGTTGTGTCCATAAGCGCGATAAGATTAATTGTGTAGGGACATGTCTAAACAAAGCAATCACATACGTTATACACATAGGTTTTGACCTCTTCTCGTATCTGAACATATAAACTAACTCATCTGAAAAAGGTCACGTGCTCTCAATAGTAACTTGAAAACATATATTTATGAAGGTACACAAACGATTTATGAATAGAATAAACAACAATATTCTAACTATTTTAACATCAAGTTAAATCTCAACTTCATATTCTTACACACATTCTGTGAGTATCTTGTTTAGGTAAAAACATGAAACTGTGATTTTGTAAATTTTGTGGTGTTAAGGATATATAGAATATTTGTTATGCTACTTTTGTTTAAAGTTAGTTAAGGTTTAATTTTGTGCATCTTTGTACATTATTTGTCTTTACCTATAATATCTTAGAGGTCCATAACCTTAGCTATTGGATACCTACTATTAGTTTTTTTTAATAGCATTTCTACATGCATTTGTCTTTGTTTTTGTTTATTAATTCTTGTTGAATCCTGTTTTTCTTTCTAAATTTATATCAGGATTTGTATATATAAAATCTTCTTTGCTATGAAAAAACTAGTAAGTATCTTGAAAATGAATTAAAGATAGAGAAAAGAATGGTGTATGATGAGGAAGGAAAAGAAAGTGACTGTAAAAAGAATTAGAGACTATTTTTGTTGTCTCAAAATAAAAGATTCCACATGAGACCATCAATATTAGGTTAATTATTCTTTGACATGATAAAAACAATTATATTTGTGAATATTCGTATATAGAATATATAATAATATAAAATAATTATTTTTAATAAATATATGTAAGTAATGAATATGAATATTTTAATTATCTATTTATTAATAAAGCAAATAAAAGTATCATGTTATGTCTAGTTACACATTTGATTATCCATTAATAATTTTATTTCATTTTTTAGAAATAAATAATTAAAATAAAATTATTAATACGTAAAATAAAAAAATTATTTATAAAATGAAATAAAAAATCAAAATAAAATTATTAATACTTAAAATAGGAAAATTATTTGTAATTTGATTTTATAGATTTGTCTTTTTTATTTAGATTTGTAGAATTAAAGTTTTTTTTAAAGAGATTAATTTTATTTAAAATTATATTTTTATTTCAACTTATTTAACTTTATATTTTAAAAAGATAATTTTTATTTATACTAGTATTTTATAGTATTGTTCTATTTAAATTATATCTTCTGATAAATTTTTTATTTGATTTTATATTTTAAAAAATTAATTATATTTTTAATCTCTAATATTTAGAATGATTTAAGTTTTTATATAAAAAAAATATTTGGAAGAAATTATAGGTAGGTAAAAAGAAACAGAAATAAAGTGACAATAGAAATTATTTGATTGAAGAGGAATAAAAAAGAAATAGAGTAAAAAATTGTTTAATATGTTGTTTAGTTGAAAAGAATAAAAGAAAATATAAGTAAATTTGAAAATAAAATTATCAAAATAGAAATTGTATGCGTATAAGTAAAAATAAATTACTTAATATTAAATTAATGAATTGAAAAAGCAAAATTTCTTGTTATACTAATTATTGAGAGATTAATCGAAATTATAATTGAATAGAATATTGGAAGACATGATGAATTTTGTTTATGAAATAGTAATTATATTTATTACATATTGTATTATAAACATGAATGTTAATATTCCATTTTCCAATAAACTTATTAGGAAGCATGATGAAGAAGAGAGATGTAGTAGATTTTAGTTAAATTGATTTTGATAGAATTTGTGATGTCATGAGTTGGTGTATGTGGATATTTGTGTGAGTGAGTTTGGTAGTACATATTTGTAATGGCATATGATATTCTGAAGCAGAGCATAAGGTAATAATTATGATTGTACTCACTCTTCTGTAAAGATGTGCAATTGCCAATGCAGCCACAAAAGCTTTTCATTGTACAAATATCAATTTTGTTTTTCTATGTCCTTCACTTCTTTCCAAATACATTCCAACCACTATTTTATATTTTTATTATGTCCTATTATTTGTTTTCACGTTTGGAGATCTTTAAATTGATACATAATTAATTTTATAAGAAAAAGATAAGTTTCAAATTTATTATTAATGTAATATTAAAATATATTTTAACAAGATTTTTGATCGTTGTTTAATTATTTATAAATTTTTCAGGCAGTTATTGAATTATTTATAAAAAAATTCTTAAACTATTATCACACCATCTCACATCATCTCACATTTAAGTTTGGAGATAAAGAGCCATTCATAAAAAAAAAAAAAAAAAAAATTTTCGTACTACTATCAGACCATCCATAAATTTTTAATTTTATATTTGAATGAGGAGATAAGGAGAATAAGAAGAATGTGTTAAAAATCATATATTACTTAAAATTATAATCAAATTAATATATATAAATAGTGGTGCAAATCTCATCTCATCAACTTTATAAAAATAAGTTAAGTTTTAAATCCATTACCGTACCACTATATCTATTACTCGTATGGATAAAAATGATTAAAAATAATTTAATTGATAAAATCAAATTATATAAAAAAGAAGTTAACTTTATAGAAATAAACAGACTGATGGGTAAAATCAAATCATATAGAAGAAGAGTTAATTTCTTGAGAAAAAAAAAAAAAACATAGATGATAGTTAATAAAAAGTAAACTAAAAAAAACTGAGAGAGATGCTGCAAGAAATGTTGTGAAGCAACATAAAATATGAAATAATGTACAATAAAATGCAAATAGAATTCAACATACATGTTTACTCATTGGTTTATCACTTATTAATGGTTAATTTATCTATAAGTGATGTGTTTATTTAAATTTTACCATATATCATGTTTCAACTCTTAAATTATCTAAATATAATATTGAAATATCTAAATATATCATCAACAATATTTATATAAAAAAATCAAACATAATCTTCTAATTTTTTTAATTATTTAAATGTAAGTCATAACTACGTAATATTATAAACTTAATTATATAGTATAATCATTCTTAAATTTAAATTATATTATTTATTTGCATAAGTAAGATATTTTAATTAAATGAATATAACTAATAGTTGTAAAACATACAATTTAATTAGAGAAAAATAACAGATTAATAGTTAATGTAGTTTAATTCAAACAAAAATTTTAAACATACCATATATTTAACCCTAATATCATCCAAAATTATCATCAAGCAAATTTTTAGACACTGGCCCATCCCTAAAGGCCTATTTAAGATACGATTGGGTTGACCCAAAATATATATCATATTGAATTGTGATAAATCAATAATAATAATAATAATAATTATTATTATTATTATTACTATTATAGCATTAAATTTTTTTTATCATGTTTTCAATTTTCAAATATTTTCTACTTAATTTTTTCACAAATTTTACTATATAAACGATGTCGTTATATGTAAAAATGGTGATGAAATAACATTGTTTTTCTTGAGATATGTTAGTATTTTGTTACAAATTTGATATATCAATAAATGTTTAAAACTTAACAAATACTATGATAGAAGAAAACACAGATAATAAAATTTTTGAAATAACGATAATTGAGTAATAAATGTATAATTGAAAAAAAAAATGTCAACTTGTGCTTTGGGTGTTTGAAAATTAGATGGAGCATTACATGAAAACTAATAATCTGTTTAAAGAATTCACAATTAGGGTTTAAAAATATAAGAACATAGTCTTTTTATAACCTTCTTTAATACGTTTGTCATATACCTTGGCCTTTTCCTTCACATGTCATGTCACCTTTATATTTAAATAAAGCTAAAATGTGATTTTTCATCTTTCTAAAATTTTGATTTTTTATTTTCTTCCTAAAAAACAAGGAAATTTTTAGTTTTGTGATATTGGATAACTTGTTCTACTTTATCATTTCTACTTTTACTCTGAGTCTTGTACCAAACACACCGTAAAGAATAAAGGAGATTCCAAAAGATATAGATGATATCAACAAATTCTCTAGTCTCATTAAATAAAATTTATTATTTGTAGACCACCTACATTGGATCCGTTTTAAATAACATTTATAGCATGATTGAATTGTTTACATAAAAGTCAACTATAAGCCATGTTTGAATCTAAAAAAGATGATGCAAGTGAGTTATTATTTATGGTAATCTTCAATGCCATTTTCCTTTTTCCTTTCATCCAAGTTGTTTTTCACAGCCACAACCCACATGTCACTCCACATTTGAAAGTGTGCCCTACCAAGTTTCTTCACTTGACTAAGATTTTTCTAGCATTTGCAGTTACTATCAACCCAAGAGTGCAGTGCTTATTTTAAGTCCAATAATATGTACGAATAATTTTATCCCACAAGGGCCACATGAAGATAGATGAAACCTTTCATTAATTTAATGGCAATCAGGCTCTAGCCTAACATAACCAAAAGAAGATTCAGTGATAGTCAATATGCAACACCTACACTTTTGGGATCAAATTCAAAATTAAAATTTTCTGGAAAAGAAAAAGGCTCAGTTGCATCATCAGTTGGTGAAGTTTGGTATACAGGCATGAGGTTCAGCAGCTTTGGCATCTGGAGATGGCTCAACCTTTGGTGAAGGTTCAACAGGCTTCCCAAGTAGTTCAACTGGCAAATTAGGAATACCCTTCAAGTAGAAGGTATAGAACAACTTGAATGGGAACACAAGTTGATGAAGTTTCACTTGTCCAGACACACCTTCAAAGATTCCGGAGCCTCCTGTAACAGCCAGATATGTGTCTTGGTATGTGAGATAAGCACCTTGCACGGATATATGGCCATAGTCTCCAAAGTAGAAGCTGTAAATGGCCTCATATCTGTCACCCTTTTTCTCAGGAACATGCTCAATGAGCACACATAAGCCAGAAGTTATCCCTAATCTCTTTTCCAAGTTTCCAGAGTATATCTTGTTGCTGAAAGGCACTAAATCTCCTAGAGAGTTAACAGGCTTCTGGCTTAGCCTAAGGTATGCAGGACTGCCTCTGTCACGTTCATTGATCTCATAGACAAAGAGTTCTTGAACTTTGGCTAGATAAATAAACAAATTCGTTTGTGAGGAATGATAACTCACTACAAATTATGGTTAGAAAATGCTACTCAAAGATATTACTAAGAGGGAAACTTGTGATTTTTACATGAGCTATGTTATTTAAAAGTGGATTTTGTGTATATATGCTCTAGCAAGAGATCTGAAAAAAATACTTACCTGGCTTTGGAGAATCTTGATGCTGCTTTTGGTTATTGAAGAAGAATGCAGTGGTTGTGGTGTGGTTGGTACTTCTTCTAGAGGTAGATACAAGAGGGGTAGTTGAGAATTTTAATGATTTGGCTGGGAGGGATTGAAAGAGACTAGAACCTAATTTCTTTTGGCTTTGAAGAGGAGAGCCAGAACTTGAATGGGAGAGTTTGAGGGAAGAAATCATTTTCAGAGAGCTCATGGAAGCCATTGATTGATGGTTATGAATGCCTGTTAAAGGATCTTTATAAATGGAAAAAATCATAGAATAATTTTGTTTTAATTTTTAACACGTGGATGTATTTTGGGACGTGTGAAACGAAAGTGGACGGTAAGGTTAAAAAAATGAGGTCTAGTATTGCTTTATTTTCCAAAATAAAGAGTTTTTATTTTTTTACCATCTTCAATGATTTTTCTCTCCCAGGTCCTTTTTCTCAAGTATAAAATAAACGTGGCATCTGCTGCGTTCTTTCCTCCTAACTAACTAGTAAAACGAATGCTTAAGCCAAGTCTCTAGTAAACTTATTTATTAATACGAGTGGTCGTATTTACTAGTCAATATAAAATAAAGTTTATGACACTTCACACTTTTGGCTGCTATTCTATATTTTAATTTATATAAATTCATACGTAAAACATCATCCGACACATCTTTTGTTTTTGGTCTTTTTTATTTATTTTGGTCTTCTTTAGCTAAAAAAAAGTAACTAAATGTCAGCATTAGGTTTTATGGTAGCTTGACATTATAAGAGCTTGTTCTCAATCTCATTAAAGAACAATAAAACAAGATCTGCAACTTACAATATAACTCGATTGAACATATTTCCAACCCACTTGCTGTTCAAAGCCTGTATATTTCTTAAGATTGAGCCCCGGGACTATTACTGTATGGCAAGCAGCACATTAATTTTTTAATTACTTCATTGAGCTATGCTGATTCGAAGCTTCTCTATGTCATTCTGAAATTTATCTCGAGAATCCTCGGTCTAGAACAGTTTTATCAAGTAGTCCCATGGCTAATGTCCACCACTTTATATGAATCTAAGCTTAAACTCTTTCCCATAACTTTCAAACATAAAATTAGACTACTGGTAACGAACAATAACCAAGCTATTCTCGCAAAATAAATTAGACTACCAATTCAAACAGTTATATGAGCATAGAACTCTTAATGCATTCTCATAACTTGGTATTTTTCTGATAGAATATTTACTTCTGAATGTAGCTCTGTAAACTGGTGCCATCATATATGAAAATTCTATGCACTAGAGAATTTGGTATTACAGCTCCTGAAGGCAATCTTTACTTGCCTGAACATGATCTACCAGAAGAAAATTAATTTCAAGGAACATATTTACAGTTTAGACCCAAAGTCTATCCAGATTTCATAACATGGTCAATGAGAATTAAAAGAAGAATTACCATATCAACATGTAGTCAAAATTTCGGCTCCAGTCTTAGTTATCAAAATGGTATGCTCAAACTGTGCAGCCGGACTACCATCAGCTGTTAACGTTGTCCAGTTGTCTGGCCATGTAACAGAATTAATGCTTCCCATCGAAAGAATCGGCTCTGAAATTTAGGTAGAATTGGTAAGGGATCAGTCCATTTCAAGACTAAATACTCAGTTTGATCAATACAGAGCAAACCACATCCAACAGAAATTCAGAATCAGCATGAATATAAAATAAATTACAAATTATTTAGATTGTTATTTTCATTTGAAGACAAGATGTATGGATGGATGTAAAGGTCCCAGGTAATGAGGAAGCCTATCACAAACACAATTATCATCACATATCTGCATCGGCTTAGTTTCACAAAGGAATTCCAAAATCTGTGATACATTCTGATTATGCCACAAGGACAATTTTGATTCTAAATTAAGATGTAGCATTTTTTTATAACCATTTAGAAATGATGATGAATCTCGACAAATGTTTTACCGCCCATAGGTAGAAAGAAAAAGGAATGACTGAGTAAAAAATTTTACGTTTTTGTAGCTCCTAGTGGAAACAGAAAATGGAAACAAATGCATTTCTTAAAACCAAACAAATCCCTACCACTTCTTTCTACCAAGAGAATTCCCCTGATATATCTTATTATTCCAAAACAATGAGCCAATTCAAATTATTACAAAGAATATAACAGGATGACCAACTACCAATAACTCCAAATATTCTAGACTTGCCACAAAATAACATGTGAAGCAAGCTATGAAGCCCGGATGCTTCAAAATGGCAAAGGTATCGTACCTACGTTGGACACGGGTACTGCCCTGATATGCCCGGACACATCTTAGAAGTATCCATTTTTTTATATTTAAAAAAGTATATATATATATATATATATATATATATAGATAGATAGAATATGACAAGGATACAACTTAATTAAAAGGGATACGGTTCCGATACGAACTTAAACCATTTTCTATTTTTTAAATTTTAAATTAATATTTTTAATTAAAAACTTAAAAAAATTAAATTCATAAAAGATAAAAAGAGTAGCAAACACATTATATCCTCTATGGTTAAGTTATGTATTCCCTCCAAAGCAAAAATACTGGATGTCGGCTTCTTCCCTCTTCACACTATTTTTCCTCTCCCTACCCCATATTTACTTGACCTTTAAACTTTGTTCATGGTAAAAATCTGCATATTTACATCCATATATAATTTTTTATTAACGTAGCAACATATCGTACCCTTAATTTCAAAAAAATTGTGTATCCCCAGAGTGTTGTGTCGTATCCGTATCTGGGCTTCATAGGAAGCAAGTATGGCAAAAAAAAAGGGTAGCAGTTATCACCTCAGATTCTTGGTACAACTAACAATGCACTTACCAATTGTAAATGTTTGACCTGCAACCATGCGACCTGGCTTTTCATTGCCTGCCAAGCAATTTTATAAATTAAAAATCTGTTAGGAAAAATTAACACTATAAAACAATTCTTCCTACCTCCAGAACCCTCTCTGCATAACAAGGAAAACAAGAGGGAACAGAGGAGGGCAGGTCTATCCCAATGTTGCATCAACATTTCAGTTTTTTCAAAGAACACAAAAGTTAATTAAAGTTTTGGATGAATCATCTGGTATTGTCAAGATAAAAAGTGAAAAGCATTTACAATTTTGTCATTAAAATTTTGAACTACCAAGCAACTGAGTTACCACAAAAAACAAGGGACACGCAAAAATCAATTAAAGTATCAAACAAATCCATATTTTAAAAATCCAAATAATGTAAACTGGTTTTTAAACTAACATATTTTCTTTTAAACAAATAGTTCAGTTAACCAGTTTTAAAATTAGATTGAGAAGAAAAAAAAGGTTCAAAATTCTGGTTTTGAACACCCCCCCCCAAAATGAAATCCAGTTAAGTAGCAAAATAGAAAAACCAAGAAATAAATGTGCGGTTTAATGTAGGGTTATTTTAGACAGTCATCTTACGGTTGGAGAAAAAAAGAAAAGATGATGATGAAGAAATTTTGCAAGTTAATTAACTTACGACTGTGTATAATAATTGGTTCTGAATGGAACACTGTTCCCACACCATGTCCAACAAAACGCTCCACTACACCATAGCCATACTTTTCAGCATGCTCACTGAGATAATGTTTCAAAAGAAAAGAAAATACTTAAAAAATATATATAAGCCATTAGTTGTAGATTACATCATCAATTAACATACACAAAATTGTATGAGAAAACTATAAATAAAAAAATGCATAATTAACAACTTTAACTCAATGAAAGTAGAAAATTCAAAGGCCCTATATATATATATATTTAAATTAGAATGGTTATCTTAAATGAAAGCACTTTTATGAATTATTATTAAGCAATAATATTCTAACGAATTTTTCTTAAAAAATCTTATCTCTCAATAGTTAAACCACACCACAAATTATTTATTATTTATCCTAAATCTACAATATAATTTGTATATTCAGAAATATGTATTATGGATTTTAATTATAATAAAATCAGTTAAAAAAGAGAGAACTCAGAGACATCTGACTTTAAATTGTGTCTGCATACAGGTGTGAGTTTATGCAAACTCATCACATTGATTATGAATGAATAGAGGATGTTTGTTTCTTCTAAAATAAAGATTACGTTTCTATACTAAAAAACATATATTATTCTGATTTTATCATAGACATACAACGAAGAAGAAGGCACCAAGGAAGAATCTTGTATGGCCTGTATTGTATCATCATGATAGGAGTTTGTGCATTATTATCAGGTTGTGGTGGGCAACATTGATATGTTTGAAGTGGTCACAAGATTGAGGCCTCCACTAGGAGAACATCAAGGGGCCCCACGGGATCATCTTGAGAAAAGATGGAAGTGTTACAAAAGTAAGGGTCCATGTCATGAGAAGAATGAGTAGTCTCAAAATAAGAAAAATACATAAAAGAGGAGACATCAATCGAGATAAAATATCTTTGAAGGGTAGCAGAGAATTAAGAATAACCTTTCTATACCCCATGATATCCTAAGAAGACACATTCGATGGACCGTGCAAAGAGTTTGCCATAAAGAATAAGAATCTGAATAGTCTCAATAAGAGGCATGTTCTTGTACAGCCACCCCTTTTTGTTCAAGGTGGGAGCCCAAAATGTTTGATGAAGATTATCCTTTGGAACCATAAATTGATTAGATAAGTATTCCCTTGCATTATCAATTCGAAGAAAGCATGAGGGACCAAATTAGGTTTTTATTTCATTGCAAAAGTTTTATTCAAGGAAAACAATTCAGACCTATTTTTCATTAAATCATGTACAGTGTGAAAAATCATCAATAAAACAAAAACTTTTAAGACCAAATAAAGTACTAATGTAGGACAAACCCTAGAAATCTAAATGAACTAAAGCAAATGGGGATGTAGCTCTTTTATTGATTCTTTCAGGGAACAATCTATGAGTGTGTTTCCCAGATTAACACAACTTAGTGCAGACTAGACAAATTGGACAGCTAAATGTAGAGTGCACTTGTGGTGGCGCAAAGATATCACAAGAAGGCTCCAGGACAAGGTTTATTTTGTGAAGATAAAGGGAATATCGAAATCTCTAGGTATTGTGATGCTGATTGGCCAAGATCTCCTATGGGCAGACGCTCTACTACAGAATATTGTATTTTCATTGGAGGAAATCTTATTTCCCGCAAGAGTAAGAAACAAAATGTAGTTGCCCGATCAACTGCTAAAGCTGAATATAGAGCAATGACATCTCTAACTTGTGAACTAGTGTGGGTAAAACAATTTTTCCAAGAACTAAAATTTTGTGGGGTTTAGAAAATGAAGATGTATTGTGATAATCAAGTTGCACTCCACATTGCTTCTATTCCATGGATTTATGAGAGGACCAAACACATAGAAATCGATTGTCATTTTGTTCAAAAGATATTGTTGTCTAAGGAAATTTGTACTTAGTTTGTCGGATCTAATGACCTCGAATTCAATTCTGATCTTCCAAGGTTGGCACATACAATTTATATGCTCCAACTCGAGGGAGAGTGTTAGAATAGGAGTAATTAAAAGCTGTTTTTCTTTGTACCTATTTGTATCTACTCTACATATATCCTTACTTGTTCATCACTCTTCCCCTCATGGATTGTAAATCAGATTTCTGTATAAATAAACTAAGGAGAGGCTGTTCATAATCAGCTCTCTATTCTGCCTAATTTTGTTTCAAGTGACATTTATGAATCAGATTTCTTATTATTGTGTATAACTCATGGATGGAAAAGGGTTCTTTTCTTGTTCTTTTTTCTTTCTCCTTCTCTATGGCATCTGATGCCTTTTGTAATAGGGCTCAGGTACCCCTTGTACCGGTATTTTATTAATATCTTGTCTTTGCTGACCAAAAAAAATGTCAGCAACAGTAATTTACAACTACAAGCACCTAGTGCAGGTGTTTTTTTAAGTATGAAGCAAGAAATAATTTACCTGATTTTCTTTCCAATTTTCCTAAAAAGAGCACCATCCTGGCATGCAGCTATTCCCTTCTCCAAACACTCTTCACTTACCTTCCAACAGAAAAAGCATTTACTCAATGAAAAATCTAAATAACTGAACCACTGAAATTGCTTAATGAGGAGTAAAATTCAGTATATGATATAAAAAGCAAATACATAAAGTGATATTTGGTCAATAGAGTGCAGTCCATACTATCACAATCAAATTATAATACCGAAAAGTTTCTTTTCCCCGACAATCAGCTCATATTGTTTACCTTGACAAGATTTTTCAGTTCATCACTGACTTCCCCACAACAAAATGTCTTTGATGTGTCTCCATGATATCCCTGATATAGCATATAAGGGCATTAATTTCATTTAATCATAGAAGGGCATTAATTAAATTGACCATTAACACTAAAACCAATAAACATCAGAGAGAATATTAGTAACCTGCATCCAAAATTCAATATAAATAGACAACAGCTAATCTGTTTGAAAGAAAAGGTAACTACCACACTGAGCATCATAAAATAAATTCACACAATCAAATTCAATAAGAGAAACGTAAAATATCATGAGAAATTACATCCACGAATGAAACGCACAATTTTTTACAGAAACATGGTAAAAAATTCCTACTCCCTCAGTTTCTACCTGGCTTTTTAACCACATTATAAATAAAAGAGTACATTACACTAACACTCTTTGAGTTTTTCAGATTGCATACGATAATGCTCTTCTTTTTTCTATTCCTACACTCATCCCCTTAATTGTTTGAAAAACATTACACAGTGCAATCCTATAAGGGAGGTTTTGTATAAACATTAAAAAGGCAAGAAATCCTATAAATCATGTAAGAAAACTGACCATTTTGATAATCAATAAAGTAGCAATGACATGCTTATTTTAGCTTTAGGCACCACTGCCAATGCATGTTCATCCATAATCAATGAATAATTTCCTTCCTGTTAAAGCATGTTTGCATGGGAAGAAAATAATAGAAATAAGCTGTAAACCAGCTCCAAATAACTAAACATTAGCTGCATGCATTGATAAGATAAACACAGGAAAACGCTGAAAGAGAATTGAGAGGATAAAACTGTAATTTATAAGACAACTCTAAATAGTTGCATAAATAACAGACATAACACCTATACTTGTGACCACTTAGACCTAAATAAAATTTTAGTATGAAGATAGAAGCATACATCCAGGTAGACTGTCACATCAATGTTAATAATATCACCATTCTGCAAAAGGAGACCATTGTCATTAGTTATGAGCAGTATGAATACAAAATATAAAGTTAGAAATAATAATATAGGCTTGCAAAACCTGTAACTGCCGAGAATCAGGTATTCCATGGCACATGCACTCATTAACTGATGTACACACGCTTTTCGGAAATCCACCATAGCCAAGGGGTGAGGGATATGCACCAGCATCAATTATCATCTGGTGCACTGCTTTATCAATCTCATTAGTTGTTATAGAAGGCTGACAATTTAAACCAAGATTAAGTTAGATTAAAATAGCAGCTCAAAGTAGATTATCATACCAATTACCAAACCCAGAATATAAAATGTTGGGTTATAAGTAAAATTTAAAGAATATCTGTTATAGGTTTAATCAAGCTATAAAAACCATAAAAAAATGCTCTTTAACTGATCAAACTTTTTGGATTGCTTCTGGTCCACATAAGGTAATGTGTGTGGTCCACTAAGGTAATGGTGTGTGGTCTACTAAAGGTAATGGTGTATCCTACAGATAAAAGTGGCCCAAAGTCTTTTTACTTCCCCCAACCAACAAAGTAAATGCATATCTAAAACTTTTTAGATAGTAAACTTAGTATTTCACCTATCATCATCGATCAATTGTTACATCATAATTTTGCCACTTCATAACCAATGATCTCCATAGGTAAACTGGTAAACCTGACTAGATGGTAGTAGATGAAAAATCAGGATACATTTTATTTTGTCACAGTATTTGAATTATTGATCACATTAGCAATTAGCAGCCTTGGACTTGAACTAGAAAAGCTAGTGTTCAACCTAATTATTAGTATAAATAGGAGCATTAGGTTAGGGAATTGTATTATATCTACAAATATAGAAATCATATTGCTAAAACTTTATTATGCTATATTCCTTCTGTCCACTTAAACTCACATTAGTATAAATCAAATTAATAAAAAACTGATTGCAGATGAATGTTTTCAATTGACAACAGATTGCTGTAATGATCTTTACTATATTGTATATATATGGCCCAGGGTAGAGATAATTAGTATCTCAAGTTTCAAAAATCCTTCATTCTACTGTCAACATAAAAATAAAATAAAATGTAGATTGACACTTCATTTGGCAGGAAGCAACTGGTTTACAAAATAATCATTGAAGAGATCTCCGAAAACTCATTTTCATGTGAATGATTTACTTGCCTAAAACAGGTCAAATATGCACTAATAGCAGTCATTCTGCTCTGGCCACCATCCAAACTTCCATCCCCTCTAAACTGCTAGTTACCATTTTTCCCCCATGACCTACCACCAAGAGAAGCAAAACATATCCGACCATGTTCATGCACTGATCTTTCCCACTATCCAGCCAACTATCACTATTAACCAAAAGCTATGATTGATTGGCTATTAATTCCAGCACAAGGAGAAAAAGTAGTTAGATGATCAGCACCAGTGTCCAAGTGTAAGAAGAAACTACTGCGGCACTGCTCCTCATATCTAATCTAATAAAGCAAATGCTAACAAATAGCAAAGGTACCATACAAAGAAATTTGTCCAAAAGAGCTAAACTGTAAAGGAATAATTAAAAAAATAATAATGACTTCTATCTTGCAAGAGAAAGCAAACACTAGGTAAATAAATGACATAGGAAGTATGCTTAAAGGAGGAAACTTTACCCTAACCAAAGTTCCTGCATGGTTTAAGACACGTGCTGCAAGCTCACATGCAGCCCTCATTTTAGCTATACCTTCAGAATCATGAATTTGATGCTCACTTGCAATTTCTGGAAGTATATTTGAACCAACATAAGGAGGCCTTGGTATGTGATCAGGGACAGGGAGACCTGGAGACACTCGCCCACGCCTTAATGGTGGCCTTTTCTTGACCTTTGTCACAACTCGAAGTTCACGTTCTCTTCACCAAACAATGAGTAAGAATTTACATTAATGTTGCATCAATTTTTTTTTACTTCTAAATAGATATAAACCTTTATTTGGTTATCACTATCAGAAAGCAAATGCAAGTGTAAAGAAGTTCAAAAACATATTTTCAGAAGAAAACACTTCTATATTGCTTACCAGAGAAGAAAGGGAGGAAGGGATAAATAGATGAGATAATATCTATTCCTTATATTCCAATATCGAAATGATAGGACACTAACTAGGCGTCTAGCAGATAATGAGAAAGAACAGAGGAAAAAAAATGTACAACCCACATATCTCTCAATTTTTTTATAAAAGAAAGACCTCTACACAATTTTATTTTCCATGTACAACATACCACACAATTACAATTCAACATATAATGCATAAAATACAAAATTCAGATTATCAAATACCTCTATAGGAGAGAAGTTCTATCTACACTTGTGTAATTAAGAACTCATAAGAAGATCTATCAAGCATTTAACTATCCAAATACCGTATGCAACGTTGAATATCATAGATGGCAGTTGATTAGCTTGACCTAACCAGAAAAACCCATAGGTTTTAACTCAACCCAACCAACAAAAGGTGGGTTAATTGATTTGATTCATGGGTTGGATCTAAAAAATGTTATCCTACAGAGAATGATTCAGGCATTGGAACTTCCCCAACCAACATTATTCTGTTATTTTTGTAACCATGTGTTTCTCCCAAGTTTTGTGTCCAGACAAATAAAAGTGTAGATATTTTGGTTGTGTTTAGAAAGCGACCCTAAACAGAAATGAGAAAGTACTGAAGCATCATTTGACCATGATGATAAGAATCAGACAGAATGCTTAAAGAATGAGAAGTTTGTTTAACATTTAACAAAGAATTCAATGAATATCTCTGATGATGACTTTGGCTTCAGTTGGCTTGTGTGAACTAATTGCTTATGATTTTAGTTAACACATTATGTTCCTGTTGGCAAAGAATTTCCCCTTCATAGACAATAAGGATCAAAGGTATAAGACACACACAAAACACTACAAAATAAAAGTAGTTTACGTTGTTCAACACCTCATGTCTACATCCATGGAACTGTCTCAAATATATTTCATTATATCTCAACACATTACAAGTTTTTAAGACAAATCTGAGAAACACTCCTTACAAGACCACTAATCTCTCTCCCGTAGGGTGGTGACCACCTCTCTCTCAATTAGGTGTATCTTCTCTCTTCACGTGATCCCTTTATATAGTGAAGGTTCATGACTTCTTTCATAAATAAGACTTAGTAAACTTTAATTATCCCACCTCTTCATCTACATCTACATCTAAATGAGTAGATTCACCAAAAGTCTAGATACATGCATTCTTGGCTTTTGACTTACTTTCATTAATGCTTAGAAATTTGGATTAATTTTCTCAACTTTTGAAGTCAACTTTAGTTCTCCAGCTTTCAAAAGGGTTTTAATTTTCATTCATAGTAAACAGAATATAATTAATCTGTTACAGACTAGCTGACCCCGATTAAGCCAACACTCAAACATATACATAACCAACCAATTTTTAAATAACATTTTTGAAATTTTCAGTCCGCCACTGCAACCACGTCAGGTTGTGACTGTGGACTGTATCAGTCGCATACTACCGCAACAGCAATTTAAAACCTAGAACACTAAACAAGTTTTCATTCTCTCCAAATCCAGATCACTACCGAACATTATGAACAGAAATTTTCAAATTCAATCCGCTTAAATACTATAAAAACCATAACATAACTTCACCACGGATGTGGAATAGTGTTACCTTTTGATATTCATGGCCTCCTCCAGCCCGGAAACCTTCTTCGCGAAAACCCCGAACTGTTTTCTCGGGGTTGATTGGTTCCCTGCAACACACACCACAAAAACATTCCAATGAGAGTCAGTTTTCATTTAATAGTTTATTTATCCATGGTTCCGAAGAAATAAAGATGAATAGAGTCGTAATTGACGAACCACGATGGGAAGAAGAGCGCGAGAGCGTGAGGGGAGAACCAATAAAGGATGATGAAGAGGGTAAGGCTTCGCCATGAAAGGGTATTATTGGGATTTTTGGAAATGCGTTGTGAGCGAGCGAAGCAGTGAGCGCCATTTGAAACACAGGAGGAGTATGTGTGTGGCTTGGTTAGAAGATAAAGAAAAATGGAATCTTTAGGGGTTTTGAGGTTTTAGACATAAACTCTATTTTTTTTTTTTTTTAAATCGGGAAAAACACAACACCTTATATGTTTGTGTCCGCATTTATATTGCATTATTATATTTTTATTATACTCAAATAATAGAAAAAAATTATTGTAAAATATTTAAATTTAATAAATAAATTATTGCATCTACACACTCATGTCCGTACAATTGAGTTATTTCCATTTTATATAAACAAGTCTTGCATTACACACCCATGTCCGTACAATTGATTTGGTTTGTATAAGAATTTTAGAAACATAATTATCATTGTTATAAAATTAATATTTTTTCAAATATATATATATAAATACAACAACTGTGTATTATTTTGATCTGGATTTCTTTGTTATATATATTATTGAAGTTGTTGAGAGTTGTGTAATTAATTAATCCTGTGTTGTGCTACCCAATTGAAAGAAAATATTTCAAATCAACAATTTTCATAGCATGATGTTATGCAGCATGTGGCAAGACATAAACTGCAGAATGAAGTTATTAAAATCCTAATAAAAACAACAGGGCATTTGTTAAGGTTCCCGTGAACTACTTGTGTGGAAATTGTAAGGAAGGTGCAGGCAAATTGAATCGATCATTCGTTACAATTTAAAATAATTTTCAGCTTATAACAATTTTCTATTGTTATACATCTACTACTACTGTGTGTGAGAAAATTTTCATTTTAAGAAATAAAATATAAATGCTGGAACTTTGTCAACTTTAATGACGTAGGTGCTTATTCATAATATAGGGTTTGACAAAAACTTTGTCAACGGAAAATTTAGGCAAAAACATTGTCAACGTTGTTAACCAGCAAGTTAGTTGGGTCCTAACTGATCATATAAATTGTCAACTTCAATAACATTTTATTGTAGTGTTATAGAATAATGCTTATAAACTAACCAAAATATTAGTAAAATTTGACTGTTAATTATCTCAGTAATGATGGTAATCTGGTTGTAATGCCGTCTGAAATTGTTACTGTTACGTGCATTTACTGAAACAATATATATAGTGTTCTTAATTTCATGCAGAACTTGTAAGAATGAAGGAACGTTAAGGCATATAAAACAACTAATATATTCTGTTGAAGTTTAGTGGTAATGGCACAAGTTCAGTCCATTAACTAGGATAAAAAACAGCTTAGACCCAATTAAATATTATGGCAAAATTTAGTGATTAAATCTCAGATTTAAACCAAGATTTCACTCTTGAACTGTGTGAGGATATATTTCTGAAAGGAATAATGAACTGAATCTGAACTGGGTAGCTAGCTAGTATGCTTAGAAAGCTATATTTGAATTCTTTTGATGAATGTATATAGTAGTTTACCAAAAGAATAATATCAACTTGTAGATAGTGATTTGACCATTGGGATGCTTTATGAACTGTTGTTAACACATATTAAGTAATCTCTACAATGACAGAATGAACTATGTTTAGAGCCATAACAAATTTAGAATAATGCGCTGTATGACATTTACTCATAATCTTGTAAGCAATATGGCAACACCCAGAGAGAAAACTGTACTAAAAGTTCAATGATTCGAAAAGCACATTGTCTGAACTGGTGAAGAGAATATAATGAAGAATAAAAACAGAAGAATATGTTGTGTATTAAAGGAATACGGATAAGTTATCTGATACCTGTCAACATTATTCTTTCCGAAATTTGATAAGAACATAAAGGGTAGAGAGAGTAAGAAAAAGTAAATAAGAAGAATTGAATAAAGGTGAATGTAGAAATGGTTAAAGTAAAATGTGGTAGAGAAAATAATATAGAATTTCAGAATTAGAAAGAATGAGGAAGTGAGATGAATATGATGATGATGATGATGATGAAGAAGAAGAAGAAGTTGATTTGGAGCATATGCGAGGAATCGTGGTTCTCAAAATGATATTGGTATTCGGAAATAACATGTCTCGAGCAAAATCTGAGTTCCAGATTCTGCAGTAGTGCCGAATGATGCCAGAAACAAAGCTTCATGTAAAGTTGACCGTTCCAAAAGCGACGTACTGAGAAGGGTTTTTAAGATTAGAAGCAATGTGGGTATGTACAGTGTACACAACACAATCACCATGCCCACTTGCCAACAAGCCTCTTTCTTTATTGGACAAATGTCTCATTATCAACTTGTTCAGACTTTCTTAGCAAAGGGTCCCCCTCTTCTCCTCCATTGCACCAAAACCAAACCCTCTTTCCTCTCTCTACTTTCATTTTATTTAAATATTCATGACAATTCTCACAACCTGCCAAAAACACCTCATTATGATGATTACCCAAAATACACACCACCAAAATTAATTAGTTTCCTCAATCACAACCCCCCTAACCATCATACTTTTCATTCACCAACAAAAAACTTGTTTTTTGTGTGTCAAATACAGATATTTTCGGAAACCCATGTCCAATTTTCCTTCACCCCCATGACTAAAAAAAGAAACAACATCAGATGCCATCAACATAATCATCATTCAACAATTCAACATGTACAATTCAACAGTTATCCTTTTTTTTTTTTTCCTTCTCCCCCATCTTAAAACCTCTTTTTTCCCACTTGTACAGTTTTGTTACATTACACCTAATTTCAGCGTCTAATTAAGTAATATACAATTCACCCTTTGCAACTTGCCTCTTACACCGCCGTTCTTGTACCTTCTTTCTTTCTTTCTTTCTTTCTTTTCATCAGTTACAAAAAGAAAAAAAAAAAAACAACAAAAACAAAAACGAAGTTTCTAACGTAATGTTACAAAGCGCCAATAATCTTAGGTTTCTTGCTACACTCTAAAGAAAAGAGTTCCATTTCTCTTCTTTTGCCATTGCAGAACCCGGGAATAGTTCCGCTTGCATTATTATTACCAGACTCCGAACCGGGTAGTTTCAAAATGTTAACGCCGAAGAGTCGAACCATCTGAATAGGTTCAACATCCGGTCCGACCGGTCCGAACAACCCAACCTCGTTAACATTATTATTCCGGGCCTTCCAATCGATGTAAAGCTGCTTGTCCGGTCCAGTGGACCGGTGAAAACAAACCGTGTCACCGGCTTTCAGATTCTTTTCTTTAACGAACCGGCTCCAACCTTTAGTCAAAACGTAACTCTGACTACTATTCCAATACGAGTAACGGAACCGCCACACTTTCCCTCCGACGTCCTCGAAGTTCAACAAAACGCCCTTCGCCGCCGTCGCGCTAGCGCCGTTAACGCTCTGCAACGGAAAGTGCTTCTCCGCGTGCTGCTTCGGGATCACCAACCGGTTCAACTTCCCCACGTCGCTCGGCGTAACGGCCTTCTCAAACAGCTGCTCACGCGCCTTCATAACGCACGCGCCGGAGATTGAGTTCCCGTTTCCGGCGGCGGCGACTCCGCCGCGCCGCCGGACAACTCCACGGCTGCGCTTGCTCTGCTCCAGCTCGTCATTGTACGTGTGTTTCCTCAGCATGTCGACGATCTCCGACTTGGAATGCGAGTTGAGAAACTCGGCCTCGCCGTCGTCGTCGTCGCCGGCGACGGCGGACACGGGCTTGAAGTTCGTGACGGCGTCCTTTCCGCGGAACCGCTGCGCGGCGATGTCGTAGGCCCTGGCGGCCTCGTCTTCCTCGTTGAAGGTTCCTAGCCACACGCGCTGGTGCTTCTCGTAAATCTGCGCACCCCAGCGTCCGTTGGGTTGCGGCACCACGCCTTTGTACTTGGACGAGGGAAGCTTCCGGGACTCAGCCTCGGTGTTCCCGGCGCCGTCAGGATCCATGATTGTGCTGGCGCCGCTGCCGACACGACACAAGGTGTTGGACGGCGGAGGAGGAGAAGCCTTCTTGGATGATACTATGGGAGAAGGCAAAAGAACCTTCTCCGATGACATGGTGGGAGAAAGGCTTATGGAAAGCGATTCGGTGGTGGTGCTCTCATCCATGCAGCTAAGTGCATCCATTTTATGGTTTTATTTAGTTTGTATGGTTTTGAGGAGATGAGAGGGAGAAAGAAGAGAAGAAAAGAGAGGGGGAGGAGATGAAAGATGGTTTGTTACTTTGTTTGTTTGACTAAGAGGTAGCAAGAGAGATGTGTTTGGGTGGGAATAGGGGTTGTTTGAGGAGGGAATATATATAGAAAGAAACTGTCCCTAGTAAATGTGTTATTTTAATATTATCCTAAGCAGAAAAGGAAATATGCTTAGTTGGGACAATTTATTAATGATGAGGTGTGATATTAATAACTAGTTGCATAGTTTTTGTTTAATAATAATGTGGCATAGTGAAGAGAGAGAGAGAGAGAGAGGGGGTGGGGTGTGGGTCAACTGGGATGGGGAGGGACTAGGAAGATTCATGGTGTGAAAGTGGGGACTGTAAGGAATGGGAAGGGGGTAAAAAGGAGAAGAGGGTGGTGGGTCTTTGCTCTGTTGTGTTGTGTTGTGTTGTGATGAGTAGAGAAGGGTTGTGTTATGGTATGTAATGTTATGGTATGAGTCAGTGTTATGTTTGAGTTGTGGGCTTTGTATGTGAGGTGGGTCCTACTTTATTATCAAGTTGATGGGGTTCACATGAGGAGGGTGGACCTTGAATTAGTGAAGTTCATCCCCCCTGAATGTTGCTGATACTGTGCACAACTCTTTGATTTCTGTTATCTCAATTCAATTTATTTAACCAGTTTCTATTTTTTATGGAAATATGTCTGATCCGGTTTCTGGTGTGGTGTTTCATCAAAATCTACTCTATTATTTGTTGTTGGTTTTGTGGGGGAGAATCTGGGTAAACATAAGATGCAGTGAAAAGGGAAAGTGAATGAGAGAGAGAGAGAGAAAAGGGTGACTTGGTGAAGGGATTATTTTGCCTCCACTTGGATGGGTCGTGGGGTTAGAGTTTTATTGGAGGCATGGATAGGCATTGAAGAAGGGACATGCTCATCCAACAAGAATTTCTTACCCTCCTTCATTTGTCCCCACTTGGCTTCATCTCATTCGCCTCTCCCAAGTTCCACTTTGTCTTATTAGCCAGGTGCACCCAAGTATCTTCTCACCAAAATAAAACAAAACAAGCACAAAAATAAGAAAAGAAAACTCTTAAATTTTCGAAAAAAACCCACCACCACCATTTCATAATTCTCTTGGCTTCCAATTACATGGACGCTTCGTTGGTTCGTTCAAGTGGGAGGAAGGTTTCTCTTGTTTGTTCTGTGCATTCATTGTCCAAAATGAAAGTTCTTAGAATGACTTGGAATGGTTCAAGGTACAGATTGAGACAACCCTTGTGGTGCATTATAGACTCTGCCTATATAACAATCGTAGCCATTTATTGATCCAGAGAAAGAGTGTTTGGGGCCACACTCTTCTGTTGAATCATACTATCATTGTGGATGAGGTTACATATAAGGATATGTTTGAGAAAAGGGTTGTGAGTAAATAATGGAATTGGTGGGTAAAGAAATTTCATATGAATCAAAATAATAATAATAATAATAATGTGCATTGTGTACGGAGGAGTCCTTCGCCTTGGGAGGGACTCCACACGGAATAGTTTGATAAAACCATGGTGCTACAGACGCTGCCTCTGTCCTTTCCATCCTTCTTATGTGGACCCTCAATTCTCCATCATCATCATCTTCATAATAATATTCCCACCAAATTTTTCAATAATAACATCTCATAAATTTCTATCTAAACATTTTCTTTACTCTAAAAATTACTCAAAGCAATAGTATTTACCATTAAAATAGCCTTTTTAAAATGTCTATACTAACTGGGTTTACTCAGATTACTAGGGTTAAGAATTTCGAATCTGAGTATAGTGCATTGTAAATCGATGTTTTTTAACCCTAAAAGTTTCAGTCAGAAGTCGTGAGAGAAAGGTTGAGGGAAAATTTTCTACACAAGTCAAAGAAGTATCGCTAACAAACGCGTCGGTTTGAAGTTTGCATATATTCTATGTTAAAAGATTCAAATATCTCACTGTGGTTTCAATCTAACTAAGCTTAGATTCTTTAAGGGTTAAGTTAGAGTTTTTTTAATTAAAAATAATAATTGAGAAAAATACAAATATTAAAGATAATAAGACTGATTTTCTTTAGTTATAGATAAAAATCATTAAGTATTTTTTATTTTTTTATTTCTGATTATATATATATATATATCTTTTGGATTATTAAACATGACTTTGGTTTTTTTTTTTATGAAAGTTATGTACATTATTTTAATGGCATGTGGGCATGTGAGGGATGAAAGATGAAGAATTAAATGAAAGTATGTATTACAATTAAAATACATAGGTATTCGAGAGAGAGAAGAGTAGACATACGTTATTGTTGTTGTAGAAGGAACAAAACAAACACATACATACGGAAAACTTGTCCACGTTCTATAATGTCCGTTTCCTATTTCCTACCAAGTGGGAACGTGCGTGTGACAAAAGTTTGTGGTGCCACACACACACACACAAAAGATAAAAATTTAAAAGTAATAATAATACACACCAATGATTTGCTCACTCCCTCGCACGTGCCATTCCTCCAAATTCACCCAATTTCCAACATTTTTTTTAACCTAATCTTGTAATTATTGCTGGTTCTATTTTTCACACAGTAAAAATCTAACACAAATTTTATATAAATTATCATGTCAATTCAGATATTTCAGAATTTATATTTTGGCCCACAAGCTAAGCCACCAACCATAAACGCTACGTGGTCTAAACACATGAACCACCATTATTACCAAAGAAAATTCATAAATATCAATCATATTTAAATGTGTTGTGAAATCTTACGTTTAAATATGGCCGAATTATGATATATAAATAAGGTGATTCATCTTTTGAGTTGGTTTTGAGAGTAAATTAGGTTTATAATAATTTTTTACATTATATTAGAATCTGGCTAATAAGATTATTGGACCTAAATTTAACCACTTGTTAATATTTTTTTGAACAATTTCTTGATTTGGGCGTGTCATTTTTGGGCATGGATAACTTATTAATATATTGAATCTTGATTGACAGGTTGTTGAGTCTAGATTGAATATCTGTTAATAGGTTATGATCTTTTTTTATATAGTTTGAGGAACTGCTATGTAGAGCCTTAATTATCAGCAAGATAGTTAGACCTGTAAATCTCCGATTTTGAGAGTGAGTCAGATCTATAATTACTTTTTACAAAATATTTAAAGTTTTAAAAAATATCTATATAAAATTCTATTTTCACCAAAATCAGAACTTTTACTCGATACATTTGATATAATACTGGATTCAATTTTACTAAATATTAATTTTGTTAATTTGATAATGAAATTTGGCTTGCATTCTGAAAAATTGAGGTATGAGCAATGATTAGACCAGACTTTCAGACAAGGGAAGTGAACAACTAGTACAATCATTCATTTGCATTTCATTTTTATGCTAATTAATATTTATATTAATTTATTTTATGTACTATAAAATATACTATTAATCAATATTTTTAATTTTTTTTTCGAAAAATTAAGGGAATCAACAGTGTTAGAATGCATCATTTTGTCATCGTAAACAACTCCACATGCAGTGATACTGTTCATCATTAATTAATGGTATTTGAATTTCCCTAAGAATGAGAGATTCTTATGGTTATCTGAAAAAGATTAGGATTGCGATTATCTTTAGAAACGAGTGTTTCAATCTTCATAGCATTTTAAATCTCTTTCAGATAAGATCTTATTCTCATGTAAGATTCTTGAGATATGTTTTTTTTTCTTATGTGTAATGTTCTTTATCTTTAGAAACCAGTGTTTCAATCTCATCAAGAATGATGATAATATATCTTTTTTTCTCATAAAAAATGGTTATTATTTTCCAAAACAACACCCAATTCATTTTGATGATGTTTTGTGAATATAATACATCCAATCTTGTATTCCTTGTGAAAATTATCTCACTAATTTATCCAAATTTATCAATAAAAATAAATTTTAAATTTAATTCAATCTTATAATTTTATTTTTAAATGATATATAATTTTTTTTATATCAATATTTTATTAATTCAAATGTAAAATTAAATATTTATAAGACAAAATAATTCACAAATTGGAGAGAAGAGGACTCGAACCACACAAGTAAACCACTCCATCTCAGGTTTCAACTCATTCTACCATAAAGGTTAATGATAGACAATAACTTTCCTCGAACACAGCTCACAACTTTTATCGTATTGTGCTCTCTAAAAGGCAACTCCTCTCATAATCTCAAAAGATTTTGAGTTAAAATCTCATTCTAATTAAGGATTATTGTTATAAATAAAGGATAATTTGATAAGTGCACCAACATTATTAACGTAGACTCTGATCTTATAATAAAAACGAACTTATAACTTAATTTAATTTCATAAATATTTTATATTATTTTGTATAATATTAATTTAGTTACGTGATGTTAGATTTAAAATAAACATTATTCAAAAATAAAAAAAAAATAGTAAAATTAAGAAGAAAAAGGCAAGAAATAAACATTTTTATTTTGAAAATATATAATTATATATTTATTGTGATGATCTTGTTCTTCGATGGCTGTTGCAACGAAAAGTATATGAATATATAATTAGATTATTGTTTATCATATCAAATAGGTCAATTGTCGGTTTGTGCTTTTAGGGCTGCTGAATAGAATAATATAAACGTCAAAGTCCATCAAATCTCATAAAATTATGGTTGCATCAAATATGTAGTACTTTTAGATACTATGCCCTTTACACACCACAAATATATTAAATTAATAAATAAATACTATATTTTGTTTTTCTTTTCTTGGCTTCAATGGTTTTCAATAATAATCCCTGAAATAATAATAAATAATCACTTTCAAAACCAAACTTAGACTGCTCCAAAGTGTGGTTAATTCTCGAAACCAATCATACCCTAATCCACTTTTCACTAATCCCATGCACAGAACTTAAGCACAACCACTACCCTTTCCTCTCCATAATCATATTCTTTCCCACAACCTTTTATAATGGATTTCATTAACGTGCGTTTTTATTTTTTTCTATTATTTTATCTTATAGGTGAAATATATAGATAAGGCAGTGAAATAAATAGTTTAATTAGTGCTAATCAACCTTCATCTCACGCCACATATATAAAATTCCTTTAATTCCAATTCTTTAATCTTTTTAACTATCCTAATGCTCCCATTTTAACCTTTTATATTTAATTACCTTTATTCTTATCACAATATGATATTTTCTTCTTTTAACTTCCAATATTAACTATAGGTAAAAAAAAAAAAAAAATAAATCATATAGAATAATTCTTTAATCCACTAAAAAAATCATAACATGAAGAAAAAAAATTCAGTTTTTGATTTTTGCATAACCCAATTAATAGAATCAAAACTTAAAAATAAAATTGTGAAATAAAGCAATATTTATTGAAAAAAAATTTATTAATTAAAAAAATAAATTTAATTATAATATATAAGTAAAAAATAAATTTTATTTTTTGAATTAATTTTAAATTGTTAGATTTAAATTAAGTAACTTGTTAATATATTTTGATATTATATAAAAAATAATTTAAGACGTGAAACTTATATATTATATTTTAGTTTTATTAATTAATATGAAATTTTTTCAATATTTTATTTATATATTATAGTTCAGATATTTTATTAAATAGATTTGATTTGAGAAATTCGGATTTAAAAAAGTTATGATTATTATGAAGATCATGATTATTAACCTAGTAATGATTTGTAAAATAGTTGATGAATTAATGTCTTGGGTGTGAAATATATAGGAATCGAATCCACTTTTTTGAAATGCAGTTGATGCTGTAAATAATTTCCTTGACAATATGAACGCAAGTCACCTTTTGATGTTAGATAACCAGCGCAAAAGTGTGTGTCTCACTTTTAATAATAAAGAATCCCAAAGGTAATCTCAAGATGGATATTGGGTGCCATTTCTTTTCTTTCCCATATGTCAGAACACCCTTATCACAAATCAACCAAACAAATTCCGACAAAGGGTCTTCAATGGAAGAACAACAACAATAGTGAATGAATGAGTGAGTGAGTTTTTGAGTGAGTGAGTGAGGTGAGGAACCCCATTATTTTCCACGTCTTTGATCCCAATGTTTTGGTTTTAAAATATACATATAATTCTCCTTGTTCATCATCTCAAAAGCAAAAGCAAAAGTTCCCATTTATCTTTATCATTGAACTTTTCTCCCTATTAAAAAAAGTGATAGTGATTATCTCATAGACCTAATTTCATTTACTATCCAAGTAATTTAATTTGAATGAAGTGGCTTATGTCATGAAGTTGGTGATGACTTAGATTTGTGAGATGAGATTATGTTGCCGAGTCACCCTAAAAAATAAAAAACAAAAGGTGGCATGGCATGGAACGAGAAAAAACGAAGAAAAGTTCGATGCACACAAACATACACGTTTTGTGCTGAAATCAGCATAGTTTTCGTGGAATCTTTAATGAGATGCTTTTAACATAATCTTACAAGCACATATTCTGAGAATTCAGATAACGATGTCACACACGTATAAAAAAAATATATATTAATGTTCTTAGCCCTAACGTGCTTCATATAGTGTGTTTAATAATGATGACTTGATTATCTCATTACGATGATCGCATCATGAAATGCTTTATTTATTTTTTTCTAATGGGATTTCCTTTTTCCTTTGATTGGCTTGAAGAAGATAGAAGGATCTGTTTCTCTCTATCCCTTTAACCACTTGGAATTCTGTCATCCATTTCTAACACTGCACTTCTTTTACCGTTTCCACCTCTCTCATCACTTCGTAATCCTGCACTAAATTACAACACACTTCCACAAATGTGTAACACGATGCACACATACCATTTCTTTACACATCATCATTGTTGTTTCTCTTTTCATATTAAAATTCATATCTCAAAAAAAAAAATTTTTATCTAATATTTTATAAATATATTAATTTAATTTTGTTAAAAAAATCTTATTTTAACTATAAATAAAATCAAATTATAATATATAAGTAAGATATAAATTTTACTTTTTAAACTAGTTTTGAGAATAGTTTTGAGAATAAGTTAGATTTTACAATAATTTTTTATATGATATTAAATTATTATTTCTTTTATATGATTTAAAAAGTATTGATTGTTAATAAAATTTATAAAAAAATTAAAAAAATTTTACATTAATTAAAAATATATAAATAAAGTATAATTTTTACTTCTTAAATCAATTTTATAAGTGAATTAAATTTCATAATATTTTCTACAAATTCAATCAATAATTTATTGCTTTTATGTTATATATAATCTTTAAATAAGGTATTAGTAAGTATATCAGTATCTAAGTATATTAACAAATTTTTTATATAACTATTTTAACATTGAGAATCTTTAGAGATGTCAAAATTTTATTTAATTTTTGAATTTCATTTAACGAGATTATAAGTTCTGGATTTAGAAAAAAATCTCCAGTGAGTGGAGTTAGTTCATAAAATGAATGAAGGATAATTCAGCCACTCATGTCACACCAGCAAAACCTGGCAATTATGAGAGAGAGTCTAGAATATAGCTTTTTTTTTTTTTTTTAAGTATTATGATTTTTAATGATGCTTATAAAACATTATTTGATTTAAAGACTACCTACAAAAATTATATTTATCGTAAGAAAAATTATATTTACCATAATAAAAGAAGTTTGTAAGTAATAAATAAAATTAGTAGAAAATATTTTTACAAACTCATCATAAAATTTCTATTACTATAAATTTATAATTAAAAGGTTAATAATAAATTATTTTTTAAAATAAATTATAAAAAATTTCTCATAAATTTATAAATAATTTTTAAAAAATAATATGTAAAAAATATTTAATAAATAATTATTTTTTTTATAAAAAAATTAATAAAAGATATTATAAATGAGTAATTTATCTAATATGTCCTGTTAAATGTGAAAGATATAACATGTTCGTGTAAATTTAAGTGAACGAGAAATAATTTATCTAAATAATTATATAAATTTGATTAAATAAGTTTGTATACGAATTTAATTTTTTAATTTAAATATATTTAAATTTGTTATATGGCATTTACGTGATCTCTTTTTAAGAAGATTAAATTCTAAGGTTTTATTAAAGAATTTAAATATCAAATTAATTGTGACAATTTCATTACTTCATGTAACAAAAATATAAACTTTTATATATATATATATATATATATATATATATATATATTTTAAAATAAAATATTTTAAGTAAAAGGACATTACTTAAACCTAAAATTTGCAAATTTTACGATAATTGTTGTTTTACTTTCATAACTTAGATTCATACATATTTGGTTAATTATAGATAGAGTAGACATACACAAAGTTTATAAACTCGCAACTCAATATTCCATCCAATGAAAAATAATCTTGAGGGTTTAACGAGTATTGAATTGTCTTAACATCACTATCCTTCATGAAACTAAACTCAAATGATTGACCATATTCATCCTCTCTGTTGATAAGTTTTTCAATTTGCTTAATCAATGTAAAACACTTATTATTCACTATCACCATTATTTAAAAATTCATAATGTACTACATGATAAAAATCATAACATTATATTTTTAATTATTATTTAGATTTAAAAAAAATAAAAAGGTGATAGAAGGAAGAAAAGGAGGAGCCTTTCTTGTTATAGAAAAATAAAAATAGAAGTGTGGATGATATTTATGGAATAGAACTTTCTGATGCGTCAACAACACGCATTTGTTAGATTCAATTGTTTCTGTTTTTCTTCCGTGCTTCTTATCTTCCAACTTTGTGCTTTTTCTTCTGCCCATTCACACGACGCAACAAAGCTCCAAAAAGGAGGTACTATATTAATTAATTAACACACCAATTGTTTTTCTTTATGTTTTTCAAGAAACCTCATACGAAAATATGATGCTTTGTTCTGCTTTTTATATCTTTGACGGTTGCTTGATTCCTTACCGACGTGGAAAATACCCCATCTTTTCTGGTCAAAGCACGTGACAGTATAAACTCTACAACTCACTAACCAGTTTCAATGCTTATCTTATCCCATTAAATATTCCCATCTCTCATTAATTTAACCATTCTTCATGTTCATTAATTAACTCATTCCCATCATCAAATGACATAATCATGTGCCTTACTCTAAACTACTTTACATCCTCCTTTTAAGTTTTTCATTTTCAATATCAATATCTTCCTCATCACACAATTCAAATTTCTCAATTATACCTCAGTAATTGAAATGAAACCCTAGCTGCTTCAAAAACAATTAACTTCACTTCTGGGCTTTCTTAATTATTACAATGAGTTTCTTTTCCTTTGACCAAGAAACTCTTCTCATATTAAATTTGTTTCTTCAAATGTAGTATCACAAAACTAAATAAACTTCACCAAACCACCTTCAGAAAACTTCACATGGTCATTAAGGCCTCAATAATCGACAGAAGAATGGTTATGACACATTCTAATTATTAAATTCAATTTACTCGAAGTTTAGTAAACCATGTGAGGTTTTCTTTCTTACTCAACAAAGCACATCTAAATTTTATTTAGGGTAAGTTAAAATATGTATTGCTTTTTTTACCGGATAAGGAACCCTTACCTGAGAATATGTCGTATTCTAACCGATAGGTTCTCAGCAAAACCGATAAGATAACGACTTAGCCCTGGTCCTAAATCATGAGAATTTCGGTGTCGGTTACGATTCACCATTATTAACAGAATCTCGAGAATCTCAGTATTTAATAGTATTCCAGGGATCTCGATATTTAATAGTATCTCAAGGATTTCGGCATCGGTTACTATTCGTCTAGGTAATCTGTTACTATTCTTTATTATAAATATAAGGTCTCACTCCAGGTATGAGACATTCAATTTGAATCCCACTTTTTAAATACTCCTTATCTTATATCTCCTGCTTAACACTACCTTAACTCTTATTGACTTGAGCATCATTCGGTTTAACATCCAGGACAAAAATTAAGGATCAGCATCAGGAAGATATCTTTGAACAGTATTTGTATATGATTTTGTTCTTGTGTTTTTCTTTCATTTTGATTCAATTGAATCTCTAACCCAACACATTCATTTAAGATATCATAAAAAACAAATCAATAATAACATGCAAAGTTGAAGATTAAATCAAAATCATGGATTTATATCTTATATAAAGACCTAGTTTGAATTCATTGCAGATATAAAAAAGAGCAATCTGTAACTATTTCTTTTAAGCATTGTTTTTGACAGTAAGATCTGATACAAGTTTATTAAACTCCTCCAATCCAACTCATGCATAAGATATTTGATATGAAATAGGAAAAAATGGTAGTGAGAAGCTTCCCTTCCTTGAAGAAGGAGAGAGAGAAAGAGAGGTTGAGCATGTAGGAAGATTCTATTTCCATTCCATTCCTGTTGGAGTAAGCCAATGAGAAGAAAGGTTACAGCTGGTGCAATGCATTGTTTTTCCAAAGCAACCAATGAGGAGAAGCTGAGAGCCACTTGGTCATGAAAGCATATGATTGGGTTAGGATGGCAAGTAGGAAGCTAGTGGTAGTAGCCCTTGATGTGCCTCTCTCAAACTGTAAGTTGCTTTTGTTGACTAAGTAAGATGTGCACCATGCCATTTTCTTCATTTAGTATTCCACTGGACCCCACTGGACCCTGTGTGCCACATAGCCATTTCAATTGGTTCACAGGCTTCTGTCAGATAAACCCTTTCATGAGGTGTGAACCAGTGAGAAGATAAGAAAGAGGCTACATGTTTCATTTTCTTCATTAATAATCAGAAACTGCACAAGAAAAAAATGTGTTGGAACTGAGAAGAGAAGACTGGACCAGAAGGGTGTCCCATGGTTTTTTGGAATTTATATATCTTTTACAGAAGAAGTTTCCTTTTTTATAGATGGTTTTGAAGAAAAATCTTATGAAAAGTAGGCTTTTTTTTCTTTGAATTATACGTCAAACCACACATACTGCTTTTGGTTGTGGAAAATTTTGAACTTTCCGTGGTTTTAGACTTTAGATCCACAGATTCCATCCAATGGGGTCTCACTGTGTTTGACTTGATCAAAGGGATTTTGGTGAAACCAAGCAAAGTAGTTAACCATCACAAAATTAATCATGCATTCATATGTTAGATGTTGATCAAATTTATTATTATTATCAGTGTGATTAAAATGTTTGTTTTTATGGATAATTATTCATTAATAAACTTTGTCAAAATATTTAATTAGTTATTTTTAGTATATGTTTATCTTTTTAATTATGCATCCATACAATTTAAATTCTATAATTCAATTTTACTCTAACCAACTAGATTATTTGAGATTAAAATGTATGTTGAAAATTAATTTTAATTGCAAATTTTATAATCTTTTGATTCTTTATTCAAGATTCTTTTCCAACTACTTACATTGAATTAAAAAAAATCTAATTAATCACATTAAATTTTTTTTAATATAAATTATTCATTTATTTCTGAAAGCTACTCTTAAAATTATTGCGATCTCATTTATTTTAATTTTTATTGTAATTAATGCATCTCTACTCAAGTAACAGCTAACTAGTGATGTTCTCCTATTCTGACTCGTGTAATAAGTTTGAGCTGTTTTCTAGTATTTAATTACATTTTAAAAAATTAAGCAATAAATAATTTTAGAAGTTGCATATTAATATATTTTTAGTCTACTACTTTTGGATTTATAGTTTTTTATTTTATAAAATATAAAATCACTTTTTTAGTTTTTGTGAATTTTGATTGTAGTCTTTGTAATTTTTTTTGGGAAAATTCCAAAATTTTAAATAATTATTTTTTATTTTAATATTAATTTTAAAAGAGATAAATAATATTTTTTTATTGATTTAATTTTTTTTAAGGTGTCACTCAATAATCTTCATCAGTTGAAATGATTATTTCATAGAAACTACTAAAAACTTCTAGAAAAATAGATAAGAAAAAGAAGCCCACATTCATGAATAAATGAATTAAACAGAATAAAAAAAATAAAAATATTTTAGTATTGAAAAATAAGAAACTCCTCTTACCCATGTTAGTTATCCCATCTACTCCATCCATCCACTGTGTTATTCAGTTATTGTTATTATCAGTACGTACAAGTTGATTATTCTAGTCCCACATCGTAGCGGTACCATACCTAACCACACACTATTTAGTATTTATTATGAGTGTAAGATATTCTACCAGTTCATGAAAAAGAAAGGAAAAAGAAATGTTAGGAACCACACCACGCACAGCACAACACAAGTAGTAATAATTTTGTGAGAACCAAAGACCTGAAGTTATGTTGCCGACATGGCACGCATAAACGTGTTGGAAAGTCAAATAATATTTGCTCCAAGTGGAGGCCAGCATAATGGTTATGGACCTGTGGCCATTCAGGAGAGAGAAAACATAATATTCATTCATTCATGGATTCACATTATTAGTAGTAACTTATTTGTTTGTTTCTTTGTTTTTTTTCTTTTCATTTCTTTTTTCTTTTTTCTTTCCTTTGTTTGGTACTGCTTGCAGATAAGCACTGGTGGTGTTTCTCTCTCACACGTCCACGTCCTCATCTCATCTACTTGTTCTTCAACTTGTCAAATTATAATATTATATATAAAAAAGGGTGTTAAACTGTTAAATTATAAATTCAAAACTATTTAAGATTGCATTTATAAGATTTAAATGAGTTAGTTAAATTTAGTATGTAAAATAAATGATTTTTTCTTTTAAAGATTTGTTTTTAATTTATAAAATTTAAAGAACAAATAGATTATGAGTTTACAAGTTCACAATAATATATGTTTTTTTTCTTCGTAATTTTTTTTAATATATTATCTTACTTATATTTATAAATAAAATATATTAAGATTTAAAATATTACAATTAACTATTTTAAATTAAAAAATAAAGTATTTTATAAAATAATATTCACTTAAAAAATTTACAGGTAAATGTAACTTCATTAATTAAATCAGTTAAATCCACAAATTTTACTAACTCGATTTAAAACTTAAATTTTTCATCTATGATGCTATTTTCGAATTCAGCAGAAAATTGTATTTGGTTTTGGTTGAAGAAGACTTTTTGGTGGGCTAGGAATTCGAGGTCAACTAAGTCAACAGCTTTGTCTCATTGATGCAGGAATAAGATTAGTTAATGAAGATGAATACGTGTAAGATTTTGGATGATTAAGCAATCACAATTAACAAGACTTCATTTGTTTTTTTCTCATGTGTGCGTGTTTCTATTGATTAAACAGGTTTGGTTGGTTAGATAAGATGTATTAGGAGTTTCTTATATTTCTACTAATTTGCTTGATTTAAGTTTTTTTAATGGGTTTGAACTTTTTTTTAAAGTTCAAATATACATTATATTTGTAATTTATTTTGAAATTTTCATATTCTGTAATGTTAAAATTAATTTTTTTTGTGTTGTAATGCTGGAGAAAAAACTGTTCATTTTTTTCATTTAAATAACATATTTTTTTATTAAATATTATATTTTATTTTTATTCTTTTTATCTCTCTTGTGTTTTTCTAAATTTCAGTTTTAATCTAAGTAGTAGATAAAATATTAAACAAAAACCACAGAAAGTCAGAACATTTTGATGCCATTTGTTGTCATGAACAAAACCAGTGATCAGCATGTGCAGTTTATAATTGAGGGAATAATGAAGGAGAGTTTGGTTTCCATAGTTATGTTGTTTTTGTTTTTCTTCCATTTATTAATAGGACTTAACGAAAAATAATATTTACTTATTATTTCTACAACAAAAATACAAAAAATAATAGATTGCACTACACTTTCTTTCTCTCAAATTATAAAGATTTGTAAAATGTTAAAAAGTCTTTTCTAATTGCAACACTAAACCCTAAAAAAATGGTCTTGTAACTGAGTCTCCCAAGAACTTTAGTTTCATTAATTCAAACTCCACTTTACATTAAAAAATAAAAAATAAAAAATAAAAAATAAAAAATATTATTTTGTTTAGATACCATATTTGGCAGTTTGGAAGTTTGTTGGAATAGTCGTTATTATTTGTTGCTCACAGAACAGGGGCCGTGTATTTGTCCATGACGTCATCTATGACGTAATCAACCATTATTTTATTTTTTCAATTTTTATATTATAATATATGAAAGGAAAATATTAGATATATGTTCCTATTTAAGTAACATTCATGTCACTTTTTTATATATATTATTGTTATTGAATCATTATAATATATTAAAAAGAAAAGAATATTGTTAACTAATAATAAGTATCACATGAGTATTAAATTGAATGAAGATAACTATTTATCAAGGTCTTATATAAAATAAAATAAAATTTATTTTTTAAAGACTATAATTATATTTATTAAATTTGAAAGATTGAAATGATTTTTTCTTAATTTGAGAAATTAAAAAATATTTATCTTAAATTTTATTGTTTGAAAACATAGTTAAATCTAATATTTATTTGAATAAAATCAAATTTACATTTCTAAATTTCTTGCTTTTAAATATATTTAATTAATATAATATTAAATTTTAATTAAATTAAATTATATAATATAATAAGAAACACAGAAACATAACTTATATCTGCCCTAAGAATAATTATGTCTTTTAAATCAAGAGAAAGTAAAGCATTATCTTCCAATACTTCTCTCTTATTTACCACATTTTTTCCAATGCGTGATAAATTGAAATGACAATTACAAAGAAAAAGATAGAAAGTAAAAATATATTTAAACTTTGTTTCACTTTTTTCTTCTTCAACTAAATAAAATAAATATATTATTATTCATTTTTTTTCTTTTTTTTTTCTCATTCAAACACATAATGACATTTTTCGAAGAAAAACAATAAAGATTAAAAGATAAATAAAATAATTATTAAAAAATAATTAAATTCTAATATATATATATATATATATATATATTTCAGTTTAAACAGATTATAAATTGATGTAGTAGTTTATATAAAGAGAAGATTTATTTATTTTAAGAGTAAATTTTTTTATTTTTTTATAATTATTTTTTTAATCTAAGATGAATTATTATTATACATTAGATTAAAAAAATGGTGAGGATGAAGATAAATTATTTTTAAAATAAATGAATTCTTCATATATATACTTATATATTAAATAAATTCGTATATATTAAATTATTTTAAGATATGTCTCTCTACTTGTATATTTATTTATTTTCTTTAACAAATTATTCATTGAATATTTTTATCACAATTAAACTTGTCAAAATTAGCATGACTTTAAAAAGAAGCATTACTTCGATATCTTTTTAATTTTAATGTAGAGAATTTATATACTTAGTGTTAGTTAAAATATTCTTTTATCCACAAAATTTATTTTGTGATTATTTGATTACTTCGGAATCATTTCATACCATTAGCCAAACCTGCTACTACACAAAAAATGCAGACAAAAAGAAAAAAAAGTACTTGTTCACAGAAGAACTTATAATGTTTTAGACAAAGGGAAGAATATTTAATTAATGTAGTAAAAATATGGGTTAACTTTAATAGAAAAAGATGGGGAAAGAATAAAGAAACATTTGGTTGATAATAATTTAGAACAAGTTAAGTAGATGATGAACTAAAAATCTGAAAACCCTACCTAAATTAAAGTGGTCAACTAATAACTTCGACTAAGACTGCTTAAAGTTAAAGTCAACGTTCAACAAGTATTTTCAAAGGACAATGGAAGCAACCTAGTGATTGGCCATTTGTTTATTTTTGAACTTTTTTTTGGATTCTTCATATACATTAACATAGTTAGGTTAGTGTAGGAGAAAATATAGCTTATACAATTTGCCAAATTGCTTTTGAAAATTACTAGTTTTCGGCAAAGATATGTACCAGTGCCTAACTTTGTAACATCATATGAAATCCTGCTATTGAAATCACATAGTCTGCAATATAAGACTAAAACAAAGTTTGTGTTCTAGTTAATCACTAATGTGTTGTGTTTTCTGCAGAAGTAGTACACTGTTGAATCATACCTAATTAATATCCAGTTTCCACCTAACATTAACTAAAATAATATGCAGACATTATCTTTTGCTTTTATAGACTACATGCATTATTGTAAAATTTAAATTTAAAACCATTAATTAAGTTAAAATAGTCTCATACTATTTACTTGCTTTGGTGTTGAATGATGTCTTTATCGTACAGTAAACCAACATTTACAGACACATTTAGCAGAAACATGGTAAATGATTGGATCAGGTCTTAATCTTACAAGCTTTTTGGTAGGTCAATGGAGAAAAAGAAGTTACTATGTTCAGATCTAACATGAACAGCAATACAAAGTTGAATATGAACTGATCTTCCATGAATATTTTAACCAAACAATGCATATATTTCTCTTAATTCTCAGTGATGAACCAAACTAACCCAATTCACTCTTGGACTAGTTGGGTTGATGGGTTATACAAGTTGAAAGTTTAAATATATATTAGAAAAATTTTACATTAATTAAAAATTATGTCAAACTATAATATATAAATGAGATTTAAATCTTCCTTCTTGAACCGATTTTAGAGGTGAGTTAGACTCATAATCATTTTTTATATGATATTAGAATTTGATTAATAAGATTATTGAGTCTAAATTAAACCATTTGTTAATATATCAAAGCTTGGATAGCATGTTGTTATATGATCCCTTTTACATAATTTGAGGAGTCCTAATTATTAATAAACCGTTATATAGAATCTTAATTATTAGCAATTTGTTAATGGATCACATTCGAATTAAGAAAGTCTTCTCGATATAAGAGAAGGGTGTTAGAAAATCCTACATTAACTAAAAATGAGATCAAATTATAGTTATATAAATGAAATATAAACCTTAACTCCTGAACCGATTTTAAAAATGAGTTATACTTTAATCACTTTCTCTTACCTTAATCCATTTTACTTGCTGAAATATAGGTTAGATTAAACCTGTTTTAACTTTCTCATTCTTGAAATTTATCTTATTTAAATTAATTGGAAACTTCCACGATATCATATAATAGACTTTTCTTTTTCAATAACCATTATTCAATATACAATACATGAACCCAGAGATTTTCTAGAAAGAAAATCAGACAAGTATTATTTGAGTCAATCATTTTAGTAGTTTACTCTACTACAGTACTATTACTTGAAGCAAATTGATAATTTAATAACGTTTTATATTCATTCTACATGCGCGTATAATTATGCAGTAGCATGCATATTATACTGCCATTAATAAAGTAATATACAACACTTCCATAAGATATATATATATATATTTATATATATATATAGAAATAAATAAAAGAATTTCTTCCTTGAATGGATGCATCGTTGCGAGTCATTTTATATAATAATTTGTGGAGTTTGAAATCTAGTTTCCAGTCAAAGAATGGGTAGCTGGAAGAGAAAATGGTGCTGACAACAGACAAAAGATTAATAAGGTGTTACGTATCCAAAGTCATGAACTCTTATGCTTCAGAAAGTCATTTCCACACATGCTTTTGAGCCTTTCATTTTGCTTTACTAGTCAAAGTCAAACTTATAGTTCATAGAGATAGATGAAAGGTTGATGGAAGACCATAATAGTAATTGACTTGAATCTTGATATCTTGAGTTGAACAAGATTTAGTTCTACCTTCAAATTCTGTAATATGTTTCAGGTTAAAAGTTGTGAAGGAAAAATATGTATATGATCACTGCATTATTATCCTAATAATGCATATGGCAATTAATATAACATTTCTATCACTATCAATTAGCATTGCTGTTTTAAGTTGAATCAGAAGGACAATATTTGGAAGTTTCTACTTTGCCCTATTGTAGATTCAATAGCCAGATGTTATGTTATTATTACGTGTCTCAGTCATCAAATAAGAAAGAAAAGTTCCAAAATTAGTGTGCATCAGATTAATAATGCCAAAAGTTATAATCTTGCATAATCCAATTAAATTGAATTTAATGTTTTTTTTATATATTAATAAAAATTGAGACTGAAAATATTAAAAACAATTACTAGATATAATTAATAAAAGTGTGCAGGAAGTTAAATAATTAACTAGATAATTATTTCTCTCTACTGAATCAGATACTTACCAAATAGATTATCCAATACATAAGAAACAAGACCAAATATTTATACACCATTCTGCAAAAGATCCAACAACCATTGAAACTTTAGACTTGATCCATAACCATAAATTCAGTAATTAGTATACTGAATTAGTTTGTAATTTATAAGAGCCTTTTCAACTATATAAGCCTACTTTTAAGACAGACAAGAACTCTGAACCTTTTTACTTATAATGGTTACATTGGATGAGAACACTTAAAAAAAAAAAACTGAGATGCATATATAAATTTTTTGATTCATTTTACCTTATTAGGAAATTTTGATCTATGTATTTTGCATATTCTAAACCCTAACGTGACTTTTAGGTACATTTAAATCATAAACCCTAACTTGTTTTGAACCCACAAATAACCTAATTACAACATAGCAAGGACAATAACAGAGGTAGCTACTCTACACAGATGTTGAAATATACAGTTTTTGGAGTTGATGCACCTTAATTAGATGCCCTAATTTGTTCTACATCTGGAATTTTAAGTTGACTTTTTAGAATAATTTTAGCAAAATATACTCTAAAAATAAATTTAATCATCCATAAAATATTTTTCATGAATTTTTTTTGTGAAAAAAAAATTAATTATTCATTAAATAATTTTCATAGAATTATTTTTATAAAATTTTTTTATAAAATAATGAAAAAATTTCTCATAAATTTGTTTGTGGGAAATTTTTCATGAATTTATTTATAAGAAATTTTCCATGAATATTTTATGAAAAATTTTCTATTAGTCTTTTACCTACAAATTTGTGGTGGTAAAAAATTTGTGGGTAAAAGGCTAGTAAAAAATTTTCCACCAAAAATCTATGAAAAATTTCTTACAAACAAATTCATGAAAATTTTTTTCATAAATAAATTTATGAAAAATTTCCCATAAATTTATAAAAAAATTTCATAAAAATAAATTTATGAAAAATATTTAATAGATAATTATTTTTATTTTTTTAAATCTATAAAAAAATATTTGATAGGTAATTAAATTTTATTTTTTAGTGATACATACAAACATTTCATAAACTTTGATTACTTTTAACTAGTTATTATAAACATTTAAATCATAATATAGTACAAAATCACAAATTGTTCTTCAGCTTTTAAACCTTTTCACACCTAAGTCAAACAGAATGTTACTTGCAGACTCAATAATTAATACACAAATTATAATATTTGATTTGTCTGACATTTGTACTTTAAAAACATCAAAATTTTCTCTTATTAGTGTCAACAATGAATTTTACTCTGTTTCAAAATATTTATCATTATAGAAAACTAATAAGACATTAATTACTTTTCTTTCTAAAATTACCAACATGTATTGGTGTTTTACCTAAATTCTTTGGGGTTATTTGATTTGAGAAAATATTTTATTTTAATGTTTTTCACTTTTAAATATAAAAAATTTACCTTATTTTTTATATTATTTCCTATTTTCAAATATTAATATAAAAAAATTATTTTCACTACTTTTATATAAAATTTCGAAAACATGAAAATAAAAATAATTTATTATTACTGTAATTAAAAGTAAAAAAAAAATATTGTATGAGAAATCTAAAAATAATTGAACGTTTATTTCTCTATAACTATATAGAAATTATTTATTATTCCTTAAGAGTTAATTCTAGAATTCTTGAAAATATAGCTTTATATATATATATATATATATATATATATATATATGTTGACAACTCATTATGCAATGGAGAGAGATGGATGTTCATGGTTCTATACGGAAACCTCTGTTTCATATTTGTCTGGGGATGTGATTGTTCCATTTCTTTACTCAATTATTGATTATTCAATCTTGTTTTAATTATTGATCCATTCATATCATATGTTTGTCAATTCTTTATTTGTTTCTTTGCACACTTTATTATCATTTTTTTCTTTATATTATTGAAAACATTCATATTTAAAATCAAGAAATAGCATGTTATCTTTATAAAAAAAATTAGGTTTCTCAAAATGAGTTTTAATCCAATTTTTTCATAAAAATAATTAAATGATTTGATAAAAATAATATGATATTAATTATTTTGAACATTTTCAAAAACCTAATTTTCTAATTTTTTTATATCTAAAAAGGGTATTTGATATCTTAGGTGAAGGATTAGGGTAATGTCTTTTCAGAAGTGGTAACTTGAAGGAAATGATAAGTTGTTGTTGGATGGAAGAGAAAGTGTTAGGGCTTGGTAATGTTCTTCTATGAACACAGATTTTGAACCTAACAATTAATAATAATCAAGGGTTCGTTGTTGGGTTGTCACCATCAAAACAAGCTTAAGACCTTTTCGTGTTACACTCACAATTTAAGCACATGATGGATTTGTCGTCATGGAAACTTGACATTCAGGATCAAAATCAATAATTATATATATCATGTATTTTTGTCAACGTTCTAGTTAAATCATGAAACTTGAAACCCACTTATTTTTCTGAATGTACTTCCAGCTATAACTCTTCACAAGATGTATTAAACTGTTTCTGATTAGTTGCACTGTCAACTCCAATAATTTATCCATGCATTATCAGCAGGTCCAAACTATAAACTAGAAACAACCTTCTATATACTATCATCAATCTCTCTCTCTCTATATATATATGGAATTGATCAATAAATTCTAGCAAAAATCTTTGTAGTTTAAAGTATATTTCACATTATTCTGCTAAATGCTTGAATTTCAAATTGTAACTTATGGAGTTCAGCGTATAGAAAATCTTGAGTTATGATAAAAATCTTATATCTTTAATAATCTTATTAATTTAAACTCGATAATCTTATTAATTTATGTTTAACAATCTTGTTAATCTAAATCCAACCATCTTATTAATCTAAGATCAATAATCTTGTTAATCTAAACTCAATAATTTTATTGTTAATTTAAATGTAACAATTTTATTAATATAGATCCAACAATCTTGTTAATTTAAGCTCAATAATCTTGTTAATATTGTGATTATAAATTTAACTCATTCTCAAACTGATTCAGAAGTGAAATTTATTTTTCACTTATATTTTACAATTAAATTTTATTTTTAATTAATGTGAGATATTCTTAAATATATTTAATTAATATAAAATCTTCTTAAAGCAGTATAATTATCATCATAGACGCTCTTTTAATAGAAAACGTGAAACATTGTAAAATATTAATTCTTGTACCGATAAGAAATAAAGTTAAACCCTAATTTATTGAGATAGAACGTTGTGACGAGTGAGATAGTTTTAATAGGAAGAAATATTTAAAAACAATAATGAGTGGTTAGTCTAATGTGCATTGTTGGTTGATTTGTGGAAGCATAGGGCTTGTGTAAAGTGATAAAGTGATGAAAATATTGTTCCCACGTTGGTTGTCAAATTCTAATCAATTATCCAATTAAATTTCTTCACCCACCATGCATGGACCAAGTTGAGGAAAAGATAACAAAATAGAGAGAAGATGCAGAGAAAAAAAAATTCATGACAATGGCTTAATGCTTATGGGTTTATGTCATTTATTTTAATTTTATTTTCATTATGAAATTTAAAGAAATTTTTTGAAATTTTATTATTAATAGGTTATAAAGACTATTTTAGTTCTTAATAATATTTGATTTTGAATTTTTTTTATTTAAAGAAATTATACATTAGAATTATTTTATTTTTTATTATTTATTAAATAAAATTATTTTGGAAACTATCCTCCAAGATTATATTACAAATTCACTTTTCTATATGCTAAACAAATATTGTTTTCTAAAATGTAGTATTTTAGAATATTTTATTAGATTCCAAAATTCTTTTTTGAATGGTTTATTTTGGAACCTATATTTTTTTTTGTACAATTTTTCTAATGGGTCATTCTGAAATATATGTCCGAGGTGTCCATTTCAAAAATCCTATTCTAACGTGATACTTAATACTTTATCATTTTTTTTATGCTACCCATAATTTTTTCAGTAAACATTTTAAGAAGAGAGGAAAAATGAAAAATATTATGTTATTTATATAATAATGGAAAATGATAAATATACATCTATAAAATTAGATATACCCCAATAATATCTATTTTTTAATATTATTTTTTTAATATGTACTTTTTATGATGTAAATTTTATTAAATATATATTTAGAAGGGTATTATTTAAATATTCTAAAAATTTAGATATATATTTATTATCACTCTATACTAATATGAATGGTTGCAAGCATAATTTGGATGTTCAAAAGTTGTAAAATTGATTTCTTCACATCCGTATCAAACTTAAACTCAAACAAGGATCATAGATGAAGTAAAGCATATGATATAAATGAAGTGAAGCAATATAAGTATCAGATGTTTAAGATTTAAGAGATATTACAACCTCAAGAATAGAAAGATATGGATTTTCCTGAACAATAAATGCAAAGTTTCAAACCACACCTTCTCATCCACCTAGTTTCACTTCAAAGCATGTCTACTATATATGATCTTCACTCACAAAGAGTTGAGTTAGGATGCTAACTCTTTCACAAGATAAAAAAACAACACTCATATTTTATTAAGTCAAGAAATAAATACGAAACCAAACTTGTATTTACAAGTTAATCAGAAGAATTAAAATCCATTCAACAAATTTCTTACGATATTCTAAAATATTAATTATATTAACAATATCAAAGATTAATGTAAATATATTTAAAGATAAATTAAACATTTTTTAAAATGTCTCGTATTATAAGTCAATTTTTGCATATTCCAGAACCTTTAATAATAATAATAATATTTATTTCTATCTTTTTTAAAAAAATGTTCTAAAAAAAAATAATCACTTTTTTTTCTTGAACTAAACATATATTTTCTTATTATTGCTTACTCTTTTTTTTTTTTTTTACATTTTCCTTTCCTATCTACTTTCTTCTTTTATATCAAACATGCGATATTATAAAATAAATTTATAGACAATTTTAGTGCAGAGTGCTGCGAAGAGTGCATCCCAAAATTACAAACCTCTTCATTCTGAAAAGAGCGAATCCCATAAGATTCCAGAATTATATACTTCAGAACTTGGAACAAAAAATAGAAAGTATCATCGTGAAGGGTATTACTGAATTAAAATCTTTGAAATACAATGTACAGTAAAATCCAATCACTTGTCTTTTGCTACATAAATCGGTATACAGGAGTCAACCAGAATCTATATGCCAAGAAAAAATGGACACTAACTTGTGGCTCAAATTTCATACATTAATGGGTTGTACCTATCACATATTCAGCAAAAGCTGCGGCTATGTATTGACATCAAAGGGTAAGTGCTTTTTTTTTTATGGGTCAAGAAACAATGTGACACAGGGGAGCATGCATGCTACAATAAGTGGCTTCCAGAAACCTTGACGAGACAAAGAAAGTTGTACGAGAAAAGCCATTCCTTTCCTAAAGCCGCAGTGTTGTTTACATCATGGCAAGGCATTGATGCTGCAACACTTTCAAACCTGTCTGAAGCTGTGTCCTTGTATGTTTGGCCGAAAACTATGACAATCAATATTCCATTTCCATTAAGATAAATGTTATTGTGTGGTAAAATGTGAAGGTAGTCCCTTGGCGTGTTGACTCTCCATCTCAAGAACCATCAAGGATTTCTGCCTCTGATATCGGTTTCTCTTGGCGGCTAATGCTGCATGAGAATCCATAAAATAGTCAACAGTTAGCAGAGGATTTAAGCATCAAACATATCCGAGAACATTCTAATACAAACATTTCTAGTCATTTTAAGGAATTTAAACGGTTCCTTACTGAAACATTTTAGATTTAAAGACAGTATGTGTCTATTAGCACTCCTAAATGTTTATTGTCACTCATATTTAAGTTTATTGTCTAAAATATACATATCCATTTCATCTTTGTTAATTAGATTATTGATATAGGTAATTTAAATTAAAATTTCCAAAATATAGGTGACAAAAGAGTCGTCATAGACACATAAGAATACAGATATGTACAATGCCACTACAAAAGATGGACTTAAATCCCTTCTCCTTAAAATAGATTATTCGCAATGGAAAAAAAAGCATCGGCAGTATCAATGACCAAAATGGAAAAAACTCAGTTAAAGATAGAACATATGTGCAAAGAAGTAAAAAAACTAGAGACCAGAAGAATCCTGGTAAAGACGTCCAACTAGTTGAAAGTAATAAAAATACGTTGTAGCATTTTAGTATTAACTTTAAAATGGAAATCATAAATCAAAATATTCAGATCGGGTCCTCTTCAACAAGTTGATACAAATCTACAAGAATCATTTGAATTTACCACTCAAAAACTTTCCTGAATGGTAAAATACAAAAGCCTGGAATATAATTATATGGGTTAAACACCGCTTAGTATAGAGCCAAAAAATTGCAATAATGACATGATAAAGTACATTGCAATAGATGAATGTAGACAGGCAAAAATGTCAAGGTACACGAATAACACATAAACCAAGAATAATAAACGGACAGTTTTGGCAGGAAACACATCATTTAGATCAAGGACATGCATTAAAAGGCAGGGAGAGGACAAAGACAATATGATGGGATATCTGCTTTATGGAAATAACAAAATACCAAATAAAAAATAAATAAATAGAAGACCGTGTAAAATGGTGTGGGGGCTAGATTTAAATGGATTTAGTGACAACGATTACAAATGTGAGCAATCTTGATTATTTTCAATGGTCATTCTCGTATGCCAATTTTGGTTTTAGGGTAGGAGGTCAGGTATGAAAGCATGTACTTTGAAAAGTTTGATGATAGGGTGTAAACAAGTGCAGGTAATTCAAGAACTCGAATTCGCTCAAACCTACTAATTACCCAAGTCGTTCATATACAGTATTGACTTTTGAATTCATAACCCAACCCCGCTAATGTGACATTTTAATGATTTTATTATTGATAGTATTATTAAATTACAAAAAACATATGTTATATATGAGATTATATAACAATTATATATATTGTTGTTTCTCACATTTACTGACACTCTATGCAAAACATGTTTTCTTATCCTATCAAAGTTACTGTCTATATATGATATTTGTTAGGATTAGCATAGGCTTTGATATAGTTAATATCATGATTGTGTACACAAATACATGCCTGGGTTGGCAATGTTTAATGTTTGATGAAAAACAATTTTGATTTTTAAAAAATTTAAAATAAATTTAAATGTTCAAACCTGATTGACAAAACTTAACCCAGTCTGTATACTTTTTTAATGGGTTGGGTAGCCACACCCTACAAACTGACCCGTGAGCACAGCTCTGTTTGATGATGAGATAATGAATGAAATGAAAAGATAACATATGGTTTTCACTAACCTAAAAAAAGCCCATTATAGGATCTTAAAAGAAGTCTGATGGAAGGCATTGGGAAAGAAGGGAGTTTGTGTGGCTTACATTTGGGCCATCATGGATGTGCATGACAAGGTTATTCGTAGAGGATCAACTTTCAGTTTTCTTTTTTCAGAATATGGTTGCCACATGGACGAGCATATGCCTTAATGCACGCTTTTAGAAAATCACAGTCTTATTCAGGGAAAATCAAGTGTTGGGCATAAATAGGTATAACTCAGACATTGGAGAGAGACCATTAATGGCAGAAGAGACGGTATGATAAGAATCAATGGACTGTAAGAGGGTAAGTGGTGAGATTTTTGTTATTCTTCATAGTGGGAGATTTGGGTCTGGAAGGCATCTAGTTTCTGGAAAATAGCTTGGAGGCTTCATGGTGGTGGCAGCTGTAGGAAGGGAGTAAGCTGATCAAAGCACCATTTGATCGGAAACTATAACTAAGCAACTGTAAAACTGAGAAAAACTACCATTATAGAACTGTTGTTGAGCTAAAAGATAAAATTGATATTCTTCATTAATAGGTCGGAAGGAATAAACTTATATAACCTAAAATATACCAACAACTAAATGATGACCCTACAAGTGTCATCATCTTACTTTTGGGAATGAAAATATAAATTAAATAATATTAATATTATTTTAAATATTCTAAGACCATCATATAAAATTCTTCAGCCACTTGATCTTCGTTCTTTTGGGCCTCTTTAGGTCCATCCTATCGTATTATTAATAACAACACTAACACGCATAAAAAAGCCAAGGTGAAACCAGATTTGTCAGTATTAGGTCAATTCTACAATGCACCATCAAATTAAGGTGTATTTACTACCATAAAAGAAGAAAAAGAAAAAGATACAAACAAAAATCATATTAATTATTTAACTTATATAAGCATAACAGTCCATGAGTACAGAAAAACAAAATACAATGAAAATACTGTAGTTTATCCATATATAAGAAACAAATAAAAATACTTCAAAAATCAGCTTGATTTTGATTTTATCATATCCTATTTTCTAAAATAAGATTTAATTTTGATTGTTGACCATATTAGTTTTACCTTTTCACTGTCAATTAATTAATTCTTCCATCATTCGAAAAACAATTAAATTTTCAATGTTTAATAAAAACCTTTGGGTCACTAAATAAAGCAAAGTTCTATTATGTAACAGAAAAGAGAAGAAACCACAGCAGCAAAGTAATTAAACCCGTACTTGGTGGCTTCAAACATAAGAAAATCAAATTGAAATCATACTTACAAGTTAATTCATGAGGCAGAGCAAAATCATAGTCATTCCTTCTCCTCCTGATGTAAATATAGACCAGCAGCAGTATCGCACAGAAAACAAAAGAACAGGACAAGCCTATTGCAATTTTACCCTGAGAAGATAATTTTCCATTTTCCCAAAACATAGGACAAGCTGGCAGAGATGGTACACCACACAAACCTTTGTTTCCAGAGAGACTGAGAAAAAGAAATCAAATTGAAGGTGTCACAAATTATTTCCCATTGAATTATATAACTATAATTTAATTGAAGCTTTAGTAAGTGCACCATGGTACACAATCCTTTGGCGATATACTACTTAGGTACCTATTACAACCCAAGCAACTTAGGCACAACTTACTGCTGACAAATTGCCCAGAAGGAAAAAAATTTTAGTAAGAGCAGGAGCATCCATGTAAAAATTGACTTTATAAACGTACTTTTCACTATTCGGTAAAACAGCCATTGCACAGTCCATCCTTTAAAGATATAAAGTAAAGTCAAATTTAGCTTACATGAATAACTCAATTTGGATATCCTTGCATAAAAAATGATTGTACAAGCAGAACAAAGTAAAGATACAGAAGATCCGGAAACTTTATGTAAAGATCTGCCATTGAAGCAAATTTTTGTATAAATGCTGATGACAGATGACATCATAAGCCCAGATGAATGTGGTTTTGCTACAATTTTATTTTAAATAAGTACACACAGAGACACAGGACCTTATAGATAATAAAGTATGGCAGTCATTTCAAACTGAACACATTATCCAGAGGATTAAAGAATAAAATTGGATTAAAATGACATACTCTATCTTTCCACCATGCACACCAATCGAATAAAGTTGTTCTGGTACTTGCCCTTCCAATAAGTTACCATTCAATAGCCTGACAGTGACACAAAAATGGATTAGAAAAATGAATCAAAGTAAGCAAAAATTGTCGGTTGGGTAGAAGGGACCCCTACATAGGAGGTTTCAAGAGTTATCTACCATTTCTTTTCTACCATGCCCAACCACTTAACAGAGAAGGAAAATAGTAGCTTCATTGATGAATAAGAACTTTAAAACAAAATAAATAGCTTTTTTTCATTCTTAGCAACTAATATTACGATGCAGTTCAACGCAATGCTGATTAACACTAAAGTTGCAAAAAGCAATGCACATATGTTACTACTTTGATCCAGTAGTTCCAGATCTACTACTAGTTTAATATTGATAACATGAACAGAGAAAGAACAGCACAATTATCTGCTAACTAGGGTTACTTCATATTAGATTATTATCTTCTTCTACTGACAAGAATTACTTCTGACAAGATTAGGATTAATTTATTTTTAACTTTTGAATTTTGGCCATGATTTTTTGTTGTCTTCCTTCTACTTCATGTTTGCGTCTTTTGGTTTCCCCTATGAAAGACACGGTGACTACGTCCACCAACACCATCAAACCAGTCACCATCCATGCCTTTGTAGCACACAATCGTCTCATTGAATCACACTGTCATACTCCTTCAAAGCTTCACACCAGATCTTTAGACTCATAAGGTATCATTTTTCTCTGTGGTTAATGTTTCTGTCAGTTTTTTTGGTTTATTTTGTAATAAAGGTGCTTCAATAGTTTCACCACTTTGATTCATATTCTCTGTGATATTCTATAGCAAGACTTTGAACTTGAAAATGATAAATAACTATTTATTTATCGAAATGTCATATTATTATAGTAACATTTACAGTACTAAAATGTCAATCATGTACAAAGAACAAAATTTTCACTAGAGAAAATATATAATAAGTTTAGCAATCAAAAGCATGCTCTATTTCTGTTCTAGCCTCAAGGACATGCCCTATTTCTGCTATTTCTAATTCTATACCACTACTAATCGTGCAAGCAGAACAAGAGGATGGAATAGACCTTGAAGGAAACATGTTTCAAAAGTAAGAAAGGTTATTGAGACTGAAATAGTCCTTGATGGAAATATGTTTCAAAAGTAAGAAATGTTCCTGGTGGTGGAAATTTAAGATTAAGAGCACTTTATGTAAACTTACCTTCAATGGATCTTACACTAGAGTTAAGGCTCACTTACTAAAAGTCTCAAGAACAGGGGATTAGAGTTTGTCCAGAGGTAACTCCTTCAAGACTTTTGAGTTGAAGAAGTTAGACAATGAAGCATCATAGAAGGCAAAATTGAGAAGTAAAAGGAAATGTATCCTTTGCCTCTAGTCTCTAATGAAGGCAAAGAGATAAACATTGAAACTAATCCAAAATAGAAACATCGATCAGAAGCTTTTTTCAGTATGCAAGGCAGCGCTACTCTTGATCTTATGTTTACTCTTGTGGAATACTCTTTAAAGGAATAAATGCTATAAAAGATAATTTGTTGATGTAGATGTAAGGAAAAAATTAAATTTGGAGTTTGCAAATGTTTTTACAGAAGAGAAGGAAGGCTTTGATGATGTTAACTCCTCGAGATAGTGTATTATGGATGCAAAATCTTCGACATATGCTCACATAGCTTTCTTTGATAATGTTAAGACCTTGAAATAGAGTATTATGGATGCAAAATCTTCTATATATGCCCAAGTAGCTTAAGGGCAACCTTTTGAAGTATTGGTGCATGAGCAGCACCCATGAACTAACCACCAAGATTTTGGATCCATCATACCTCTATCCCTCAAAAAGTCGACATCATCAAAGCCATTCTTCTCTTCATCAAAAGACTGCAAACTCCAAATCTACTTGTCTACTTACAACTACATCAACAAATTGCATCTACATTAACAAAGTATCCTTTAAAGCACTTATAGTTCCACAAGTGAAATTGTAGCCCTGAATAGCTTCTATAGGATGTTTCCTAAATATAGGATGTTTCCATTTAGGATTAACTCCAATATTTATCTCTTTCCCTATTAGATACCGGAGGCAAAGGGATACATTTTTTCTTTGAATTCTTAATTTTCATGAACTGTTTCATTGTCCAACTTCTTCAACTCAACAATTGTTGAGACTTTTATCGAGTGAGCTTAACTCTAGTGTAAGATCTATGCAAGTTTACATAAACTACACTTAATGTTAAAATTTTCGTAGCCAGGAACTTTTGAAACATATTTCCATAGAGGTCAAGTATCCTCTTGCTATGTTGCTTGATTAACAGCAATAATCATCTCTTCAATAAAAAGAAAATAAATGGATACAATTAGAAATAATAGCAACAGAACATGTCCTTTCATAACTTTGATAGTTAAACTTATTATATATTTGTATATTTTTTCTATGCAAAATTTTGTTCTTTGTATAGGATTGACAATGCGACATTATAGTGATGTAAATGTTATTATAATAATTTTCACTTAATATTATGATGATGATTATTGTTAAAGAAGTCCTACATTACTAAAATAGGTCTCCTAATTCAGCAAGTATTTGTAGAGAGATGTTAGGAAAGACCCATATTGCTTGCCTCAATTTGCAGAGTGTGACTTATATATCCGTTGGGTCATTTCACTTAGTATCAATTGGTTTTAAGTTGAAATCTAGCATGGTATCAGAGCTTATCTCATTTATCGATAACCTTAATTCTTTAAGGAAGAAGTATATATGTTTATGATTTCATTGAATATTTTTTATCCTTACATAATGCAGTAAGATACTTACACGAGCTGCAGACTTGAAGAGGCTGCTATACTAGCTGGTATTGGGCCTGTTAACTGATTGCTGGACAAGTCCCTACAGTATTTATTCAAAGAAAACAAGTAATGTATTAAATAAATAAACATTAGATATTTTTAAAATAGATCAACAGCTGAATCATAATATTAACACAAATTGTTCTTTTCACGTAAAAATTGTACACCATTACTTGGATCCTGAAACCATGTGGCTTTTCCTTTCTTTTTCCAAAAATTCCTTTCTATTCCATAAATTTAAGTCCCTCATTTGAGCAAATTTTGCTTTTGGTCCTTCAAATTTAAAATTGGTCTTTTTCTTTAATTTGAAAAAGCTTACTTTATTCCCTATGACTAAACGGCTTTTACCCAAACATTTGGAAATGAATACTTTGAAAGGAAAATAAACATGTACTGAGGTGTTTGATACTAAGAATTCAAAACCGAAATAGGTTACCATGAAATAACTTATAATTATTAGTCATATAAGCAAAAGTTTTAATAGTTATCTACAAAATATGAATTTTAAATGGTTAAATAACTTGGAAACTTATCTACAACTAATCAAACAAAGGACTCCAGTCAGTGGAGTTCTGTAAAATATTTTGCATAACTTATAGAAAACAAAAGCCCAAAGCTTACAGGTGTATCAGGGATTTTTGACTGAGTCCGGCAGGTATTTCACCCACCAACAAATTCGAAGTCAAATTCCTGTAAAATTGAAGAGATGTTACCTAATGATAGAAAACAACATTAACATGACTAAATTTGTCTAGGAAAACGCATACTGGAAGCATAAACTTAATGAATTACAATCTACTACAAAACTATACGAGCATCCAGATGCAAAATTCTGGCCAAGATGATGCATGTACAACATGGCTAGCACAAAACTATTGAAGCAATTTGTTGCCGATTAAGAACAGAAAACTAAGAATAGTGTCATTTATCATTATTGCATAAACCTGATGTGTCATCAGAGTATAAACACTGAAGCAACGCAAAGAAAATACGTTTGGTTGAAAAGTACCAAAGCATATCATATTTGAGAAGGAATACTAATTCACCATAGAGTGATGGTTGTCAAAGTAGCGAGTGAACTCAAAGTATTCTACACGTTTACAACTTTAGGTAGCCAAATCGAGTTCACTCACTCTCAAACTTGTTTCTTGGCAGAATCAGTGGACTCATTGAAACTACTCAAACATGCACGAAAATGTGAGTTGATGTTAGGTTACTTTTTCTTGGATATTGATGATAGTTCCTACTAGGAAAAATTAACACCCAGACAAGGAAAAGAAATTCTGAATATGCTTCTTTATGGCTAAAAGAAAGTCAAGAATCACCCTAGCACCAAGGTATACGAGTATGACCAGTAAACTAAAAATTCAAAAACACTCCCCCTTTAAAAGGAGCTATCTATTAGGTGTTGAATTACGAAGAGATATTATAAATTATTGTTATTATTACTATTAAGATAGTGTAAGGATGCAAATTGTTATTATTAATTATTGTAATTATTTCTAGGTGATAATGTTCTATATAATGTATCCTCTTGTACTTGTTTGAACTAAGAAATTTGAATCAGAGTTTCTGTTTCTTCCCTAAAATATCTTTCAAGTATAGGAATTACAGTAAACTAGATAACAAAAAAGAATAACAGAACCAACTAACAACCTGTTATATTTTGACCCTTCCCTTTTCCTATAATAAACCTGCAGACCCTTTCCATCTATAGATTTTTGCTTTGAATCATACCTAACACTGGAACACCAAGTCAACCAGTAACAAATAACTTATGAGAATCAAATTTCATTTTTGCCCCCTAGCGGACATCACTTCTGCTTCAAGGAAAAAACACATTGAAACCCTCACAATTATGACACAGCAAACCACCCAATAAAACTCAGCAGTTTTTTCATGAAACAAGCAATCTATTCCTGAACCCAGCCGCACAATGAAAGCATTTTCTGCATATTGTGATCCAGTTTCCTGGCTGTGGCTCACAAAGGAGCAAATTGTGCCTGCAAATCGAGTTCATGACTCTTGGACCCAAATGCACAATCCAATCATTTCCTCAATTCTGTTTTATACTGTGCGTTCAAGTGTCAAATATATCCAAGTTTCTTATCTGTTCTATTTCTACTCAGCTTCCATGTGTTCTGCTGTAGTTAATGTATTGTCTGTGCTCATGTTCTATGGTATTCTGTTGTGCTAATGTGTTTCTGTGCTTGTTTTACTGGAATGATGAGTCACTAAGCACAATTCTGTTTATTGTGTTTCATTTCCCAAGAATATGTTTTCTTGTCCCTAATGCAGAATGTCCAGTTAAGCTCTATTTAAGTTCTGTTCTTTTGATTTTGGTGATAATGTTTCTATTAATTCTTTTCATTTCATGTTAGAAGGACTGGAGGAGTGACCGGTGCAAGTCATTAAAGGTGAGAGAATTATGACCAATGTGTTGTTGATTTGGAATACTTACTAGAAGAACACCACTTTTCATTTTTACAAAATATTATTTTTGTATTACTTAAACTTTTATGAGTTTGAATTGAGTTTTTTGAATCTCCATAACAGGAAGTTTACATAGACTCTTGGGTTGACAACCTAGGTTCTGATAGAAGAAACAGATATATAAGCCAAACAAAATATAATGAGAACATAATAATGACTGGAAACTATGACTATAGTTTTAACATGACAACCAGAGCAGCTCATAACAATTTAACCACATGATGTGAAGGAAGACTAGAATATATAAACATTTGGCTGCTGATACTTACAGGCTTACCAAATCTGACAAAAGACCAATCTGGCCACTTATGTACCCTTTCAAGCCTTGACTGCCCAAATCACTGAAATGAAAATTGAAACAAAGACAAAGTCAAAAATTTAGGAGAGGAAATAAATCATAAATGATTGGAGAAGCACTATTTCTGAACAAAAAACAAGTTATAACTTCCACCGTTTCATTTTTCTTTTTCTAGTTTCAGAGAGCATAAGTAGAACCATAATCCCCTACCTACCAAGCTATTTAGGGTAATGAGTATTAATAAGCCCAAAAGGTGATGGGTAGAATAATTTAGACGAGGAAGAAATACATTTTTTATTGTACAAAACAGGAATAACAAGCCTTTCTTTATTTCTTTTTCTTTTTATTTGGTGAATTATAAGAAGCCTTTCCGATACAATGATATGACCCCCACATATCATGAGCACTTTAGACTCACACACCCTCTATAGTCAGTATACTTGGCATATGATACCTACCCCACCACAGCACCACTAACCTTAAAGCATAAAGTTTCAAATGTCAATTATTAAGAGACTTTTTTAGAAAGACTCCATGTATTCGTAGCAACAATTTTCTTTCCAAAAACCAATTTGAAGCTCAATAAATTTGGAGAATGGAAAGGAATGCATACATTTGACTTATCACCAGAGCGGTATTATCTTTACTCATACGGCAGGTAACTCCCTCCCAAGCATCCCAATTAGTAGGAGCACAAGGATCACCATTCCAACCCATTCTTTCAGGTACCCGAAGGGAATCTTTCAATGCTTTCATGGCAACCACTGCACCCAAACAAAGAAAAAGAAAAAAGAAAAGGTCATTCAGTGACCACAATTCTTTTGTGGTTGCTCTCCAGTCAAACATTTTTTGACCAAGTCCCTCGTTTCCCATTGTTGTAAATAAAAATCATCACCCAAAAAAAACCAACCAAAATAATCGGTAAATTGATTTGCACCAAATTCACAAACTATAACCCCATAATAAAATTTTCAAAAAGACACCAACGCCATGACATCAATTCAGTGACACACAAAAGTAATACCCAAACTATTTATAAAAAAATCACACACACCAACCAGCCAAATAATCGGTAACCATATTTACACAAAATTAGTAAATCATAATCACACCCCAACTAAATTTCCAATAACACACCACCTCATGACATCAATTCCTCCGCACAAAATTAATAGCGAAACACCAATAGATGGATCCAAAGTCAATTTCCATACGGGCTTCAAAGTTTCCAAATTTACATCCGTGAAAAAATTTATCCAAAATAGAAAATCCCCCCTTAATCAAGAAAACAAAACCCGACCCCTTCGCTGCATCAAATTTCCAAAAATCACACAGAATTTAAATTAACCAAAATCATACTTCTCAATCCCTCAATTCCCGAAAAAAAAAGTCAAAAAAACATACCCACCCACTCACCTTGTTCAGGAACAGTGGAAGGATCACTAGGCACCAGAGCATAATTCTCAATCCCACAGATCAGAGGCGAACCCACCACCCCCACGAGCTTCACGCTCAACACGCTGCTACTCAGGTTCTTCACCGTGTGATGCCAAGTAAACGCCGCAAAACCCCCAACTTGCTTGTATATATCAACCCTAGTCAAATTCTCATCGTTGATGTACACATCAAACACCCTCCCCTCAACCCTCCTCACCCTCCCTTCAATCTCCGCGAAATGCAGCCACACCAAGTAATCAAGCTTCGCGTCCACGTTCAATTCGTACTCCAAAACCCCGCCGCCCTCCTCCGCCGTCGTCGCCGTCATCACCGCCGTCTGGTACAGCTTCGCCGGGAAGTAATTCGGCTTCTGCTCGGTCCCGCTGATGCTGTTCCGCGTGGACACTGAGATGATTTTGCTCCCGCGTGTTCGGAACTCAGAATCGGACTGCCATGAGCGGCCAAACCGGTCGGAGTCATTAGAGAAGCCCGGCCCCCACTGGTCGGAGCCGCAGGAGAGTCTCCCGTAGTTGACGAGCACCGTGCCGTTGTCGGTGATTGCTGCGGCGTCATAGGAGGCCGGATCGGCGGCGAAGAGCTCGATGGAGGAGACCACCGGCGGGTCCGTAGCGAGGCTGTAGAAGCAAATTAGGGCTTCGGAGGAGAGGATAGTGGCGAAGAGGTCCGCGTAGGCGCCGTCGCGGGCGACGGACGGTGGCCATGGAGAGCGCCAGGAGAATACGACGGTGGAGGCGACGGCGACGTCGAAGGAGGGAGGGTGGGACCTGCCATCGTAGTTGTCGTAGACGACGAATGTGCGGATGAGGTAGCGAGAGGGAGGGAGGGAGGGGATGGAATAGCAATTCTTCTTGCCGGAGGAGATTGGGAAGAAGCGGAGTGTCTTCTCGTGCGCGTGGTGGAAGTGCAGCGGCTCCGACACGATCCCAGTGGCGCCGCCGCTGAAGTAGCGGTCCGACAGCCACGTGGTGTTGAATGGGTCGGTGGTGTTGGTCGGACTTCCGCAGTCGATGTGGTACGACAAACCTTTCAATATTAAATTTGAAATATATCAAATAAAAACAAATAACAATAACTGAGAGTGTGTTTTTGTTGGGTGTGGAGATGCTTACCATATGGCAATGAAGAAGAAGGAGGAAGATTGGTGGTAGTGAAGATGATGAAGAAGAAGCATAAGAGTGGGAGAGTGGGGGTGAGAGTGAGAAAGAGAGACATTGTTTATGTTTTAGTTTGGGTGGTGATGATGGTATGGGAAAGAGAGAAAAGGTGCCAAATGGGAAAGAGAATGAGTGAAGTGGGTAATGAAATAGTAGCACTCTGTGTAATCTAATATCAAATGAAAATGAAGATTCGAAGTTAAAGATGGTTGTTTTGTGTGCCGTGTGTGAGAGGGAGTGATCAATTTGGTGGCAAAGTTTTGGCACTTTTTAGTTTTCATTCATATTGCTGCTGCTTTATGCTCTGCGTAGCTATTACCTCTTTTAACTCTTTCTAACTTCAAGTTGAAGAGGGTAATAGGTGTAAGTGAGAAAGAACTCAGAAAATATAATAATTAGGATATCTTAATATTTTAATTTTAGTTACTATATAAAACCGAAATTATGGGATGAGAGTTTAACTCTAATTATTGTCAGTAGGTGCTGTGAGATGTTAGTGAAGTTAAATGTTGATATCATCAATGGAACTTTTTCTAACAATAATAGTCATAGTAATGAGATTTGCACACACGTGACTAAGCCAACTCACTCTTTCAACCAAGAAAAATTCATCAAATAAAACATAAAAATAAATTATTAAAATCTATTTAATTCAGTTTCTCCTATTATGATTAATATACAAATCTCTTTTTTATTTACAAAATTTATTTTAAAATTAATTTCTCTATTATTCTTATGTGAAAGAATGATACTGTGGAGGGATGGAACAATTAAATGATAAAATATAGAGTTAATTGAAAGTAAAAGTTTAGAAATTTGAACCTTGCAGTGATCATTAAACTGCTAAGAGGCAGTTGGTGCGCATAGAGCGGTGTGTCAGGATTCGCAAAACTATTTGCCGTATATGCGGTGCAAGGAAATTTTAGGTAAGCCTCAAATTTATTTATTATATCAATTTATTTAGTTTACAAATATAGTTTGCCTTTTACCCCTTTTTTCTTACAAGAAAAGTTTATAAATATTATCCAAGTTTAGCTATTTTTAAATAAGTTTTTTTAGTAATAATTTTAAAATAAGTATTCATTTAAAAAATTGCTTATAAAAAACAGAAAGTTGTTTATTTTTTAAATAAACATATTAAACAAATACATGAAAAAAAACGTGTTATTTTTTTCAAAATTTATTTTTTCCCTCTTGGATATTTACACATCATTGCAATTTTGTGTTGGTTGACTTTCCATGCAAACGGAATGTTAAAGAAGAATCTAATGTACAAAAATTCATCCAATTGACAACATTTAGATGTTGCGAGCACAATTAGTATTCCATCTAGTTGAAAAAGACTTGCAGTAAAAATAAATAAATAAATAAATAATTCTTTCATGATTTCTAAACTTTTAACTAAATTTAAATCTATATTGTTTAATTAATTAGTTAATTAAATATTATTTTCATTTTTTTGTTGATGTCTAAATTTTCTTCCCTTCATATGAATTATGAAATATTTAAAAATCACCAATAAAAAATATCAACTAAACTATTTTTCAAGCTAGAAAATGTAAATATTTGCAACTTATAATTATAATATTAATAAATATTTTAATTAAATACCTTTTTTTCTTGACTATTCTACTATATATATTACCATGATTGCAGAAACATGAGCTCTTTAACTAATAGAGACAGATTTTTATCAAATTTCAAGATATGTTGCAGTACACACGTGCTACAAGAAATCATTAAAAATCATCCTCACAATCTTTAATTCTTTTAGAAAAATATATTTTTAATCCTATATTTATAGTTTTGAATTGATAATTTTAATTTTGTAATTTTTAAAAATATACAATTTTAATATTTTAATATATAGTTTTTTATAATTTTAAAAATATATAGTTCATCTTAATATATTAAATATAAATTTAATTATTTTTATATTTAAAATTAATAAAAAAAATTATATTTTTTAAAATTTAAAGACTAATTGATCAAATTTTAAAATATATGACAAAAATATGCATAACTATTAATTGTTTTATTCCATATATACTTTTAGCAAGAGTTAATTATATTAAAACTAAATAAAATTATTATAAATAAGAAAAAAAATCAATTATTTTATACATTGTATATATAGTTAAGATTTGAACTCAAATTATCGAATATATTAATAATTATTTCTCGCGCTTTATACTGCATACGATAACTTTTAATTGTAAGAGATAAGAACAAAAAAAAAAGTTGTTTTAAGAAAATAAAATATAATAAAGTATAGAAGAGAAAACATGTTATAAAAGTTTTATGTAAAATTAATATAACTCATAATTAATAATTAAGACTTTCCTTATATTTCGGTGAAACTAGATTAGTGAGGAAAATTATTTTCGGGTGGATAGGTTTATAAAAAGTGAGTTTAAATTTGATTAAATTCAAATTGATAATATGCACTTTATTATTAAGATATTCAGAAAAATAGGAACTGATAATAAAATTATTTTAACAATTTAAAGGCACATAAATTAACTAACTTGTTAAGTTTATTGTTCTCGACAATAAGTTTCTTAATTGGGAAATAAATGTTAGTGCATATTTAAATTAGTATATGTGATAAAATATAATTAAAAAATAATTTTGCTTATAAATACTTAAAATAAATTAATTTGATATTTAAAATCTTATAAAATATAATAAATTTATTCCTATCTATAACTAATATAAATTAATTATATATTAGATATTGTAACAAATTAGTTAATGTTATTTTATAATTTTAAAAGGTTATATTATATTGAAATGATACTAATTAATTTATATTGAATGTAAATTATTTATTATAAGATAACTAAGTATATTATATTATTTATTAAAAAATTTAATATTTTTATAATATTTATTCTTTAAATAATTGAAATAAAAAACAAATTAATTAAGATAAAACTAAGATAAAAAAAAATTAGGATTGAATTTCACAACAAGACTTTCTATAAATTTAACATTTTTATCTGAATATTTTTTGGATTCTCTTTGAAGGTGAATAAACCTAATGTAAGTCATGTTTTCTCTTGGGTAACAAAGATGCATTTAATGACCTCAACTCTAATAGTGGCCATGTTAAATTAATTTCATTAAGTTTTTTGTTAATTGATTAATTTTTTTGAAGGATTAAACTTATTCTCATGATTTAATTCTTAAATCCTTCTCCTATGAGTCTAATAATTAGGTTTAACTCTCAATATTTCTCTAAGCATTTATGATTATGAAAATGATAGTTAATTACTTCACAAAGATAATATCAATAGAAGATTAATAATCAAGTGAAGAGACTAAAAGAAATAATAGAGAAATCAATTAAATATCAATAATCGTTAATAACTATATCCAATAAGGACACTACTTACTCATAATCAATAAATAAAACAATAAAAAAAAAACATAACTTAGAAAAAAGTAATAAATACTATAAACAAAATAAATAATAGAATGTAGATTATGATAAAATACATAAACCCAAATAAAAAAACTATTTAAAAATAATGAAAAATAATTTTTTGGCCCAAATTATAATTAAATATACAATAAAAGAAATTAAAAAATAAGTAATTAATTTGTCTTTAAATGTAACATTTTTCTATCATAAATTACATTCACACTTTTGAATATTCTTATGGTGATAATTTTGTTAACGAGAATAAATTTCGAACATAAACCCATAAAATGAGTTTATAATTTAGAATTTATTAAATTAAATTTATGAACCAAAATTAAACTATTATAATACATAAATCAAATTAATATATTAAGAAACATACATTTTTTTTAATAAAACATATATTCTCATTTTGCAAATCTCAAACGTAATTTTGTTTTCCCAAATTATTTTTGAATTTTAACCCTAATTTGGTATTCATGATGTATTATTTGTATTCACCTTTGAACAGAACTAGTAAGTAACTTGTACATATACACACGAGTCAAAATTGTTTTGTGTGAATTATTTAAAAAACATTAATAAATTTACAAAAACACATGTTTGAGAGAAAATGAAATTGAAACAAATAAAAAAACATAGATAAATTTCTTTAGTAGTCAAGTACACAAAACATAAAATAAAATAAAAATTAAATAATTGAATCATCTAAATATTCAAGTACGATATTACATGATTTGACTTTAATAGTATAAAATCTAATCTTATCCAAATTTGTTCAAACACGTTTCTTTATTTCCTGTGTATAAGAGGAATATTTTACATTATGAAAAATATATAATATATCAATAATTAACTTTTTTTTTAGCTTCCTGATGTTAATTTTGAATTAAATTGAAAGTTAAATATTAAAACCAGAATAGACAACATTATCATATACTGTGATCTATTGAAATTAATTTATTCAAATTCGGATCTATAGTTACATTTAACATTTTTTTGAATTGGAGAGATGATTGGAAAAAAATAAGAAAAAATGATTTTTTGTTTTGTATTAAGAACAAAATATTAGAAATGAATAATTTCCAAATTGGTGTTCACGTGAAGATTCTCTTCTCACATGTTGAGTACTACAAAAGCTTCAATTAATTAAACAAACTTTGCTGTCTAATCGATATCACTATGAGTCCTACTAATTTATCAAATACTCTAAAAAATTAATTAAATATCGGATCCACTGAAATGATTGTAGATGTCATAGTCGTTACCACGTAAGACAAAAATTAAAACATCACAAGTATAAAACAAATAAAATAAGTGTTAATGCATTTTCAAAACAACTAAAAAAATTCTTATTGAAATCCTCTAATGTAGCAATGATATAAGGATGCTTCATGTGCTACTCTTAAATTATAGAGTTAGAACAATTTCTTAGCATAAAAGGTACTCATATTGATCAAGGTCTTTGGAAACTTTCTCTTCTGAATTGTTTATATTTTTATTTTGAATTTTTTGATCGTTGAATGAGATTGGATCTTAGCTCACAGCAACTTCAAGCCTACTTAAGCATTTAGTAAGACCAAAGGCCCAATGAATTTCAAAGTCTAACATTTGCTTGATCTACCCACAAAGTTGACCCAAAAAGATTGCTTCCTAAAATTTATTAAATTCAAGTTGAAATATGCAATGAAATTAAAATAACATTTACAAAATAGATATTTAAAATCATTACCCTATATTATAATGTCCTAACGATAAAATTTTCCTACAACTATTATAAATCCTTGTAGCAGAAAAAAATTAGTATTAATATAAGAAAAAAAAAATAAACAAAAGAATTAAGCAAAAGATGAATATAATAAAAAAATGCATAAATTCAAAGGATGAATGTGACCTAAAAACGCATAATGTACAAGAAAAATAGTCATTTGAAAAAAAAAAAGTGAAATTTGTCGTACGTAATCATAATAATAATAATATTAAAGAATGATTACAGTTAAATTGATTAATCATACAATTATTAAGACATGTTATTGTAAATTATATAAAGCCTAATATTAATTAATCATGCTCATAAGTCATATACATATAAATAAAAAATAATTATTTTAATAATTAAATAATTTAAACTAAACTTATATATAATAAAAATATAATTTAGTCATATTTTTTTTTCATTTACTTATTAATTCTAAAATATAATTTATTGTTAAATAATAACTAATTAACAACTAACTTATTACATATAAACAAACTAAAATTAAAAAATGTAAAACATTTTTCTCAAATCTAATAAATAAAAAACAAAAAATAAATTTCATTTTCTTTTGTTCCCACGTAGCCAAATCTAGCTCGTTCACAACATCCTACACTCATAATAATTAAAAATGTGCTTATCTTGGGCAAAAACGTAAATAGCCACGTGTTAACATAATTTCTAACACACGAGGTGAAAACTCCCAACATAATCCACGTCACACCGAAATTGCCTGCGTGTCATTGCAATCTCGGTCAAATAGAAAAATTCCAGAAAGCAATTTCTAATTTTAATTTATTAAAAAAAATTATTAATTTATTACATTTAATTTTCTCAACTCCTACTTTCACAACAGCCACAGAATCGCGATTATCAAGTGCAGACAAACCTACTACTCGAAATTTCAAACAGGTACTTTCGTACGTCAAATCATAGCCGTTAATTTCTCAAGACGGATAGATCCAACGGTGCAAACCACACAACATAACGACACAGCACACAGTTCCAAGTTATAAAACCCAGAGACACATCTTTACAGCCTGGCTTCCTAACATGTTGTTCCACCGGGGCCCACAACCCAACCACACCACCGCGAAAATCCCAAAATACCCTTCCACCTTCACAAGAAAAACTCTCCACTAATCTTTCTTCTCTGGTTTTGATTCCTCCGTTTCGTCATCATGCCACCGACACTCTCACTCACACTCACCCTCACACACTACCTTGTTTTGTTCGTAGGGGTGCTTTTCCTCGTCGTTGAAGCGCATTTTCCGGCGTCTGGAATCGTCGGCGAGGTACCAACGTTCCGCGAAGCGCCGGCATTCCGCAATGGAAGAGAATGCCGCTACCGCGCGCACGGAGATTCCGTCATCCACATCGCGATGACGCTGGACGCGACGTATCTCCGCGGCTCCGTCGCCGGCGTGTTCTCCGTGCTGCAACACGCGTCGTGTCCGGAGAATGTCGTCTTCCATTTCATTGCCACCACGCACCGCCGCGCAGAGCTCCGGCGCATCATAACTGCAACGTTCCCTTACCTAGTCTTCCACCTCTACTATTTCGACGCGAACCTCGTGCGTGGCAAGATCTCGTATTCGATCCGACGCGCTCTGGACCAGCCGCTGAACTACGCGCGGATGTATCTAGCTGATTTGCTCCCGGCGACCGTCCGGCGAATCATCTACTTCGACTCCGACCTCATCGTCGTCGACGACGTGGCGAAGCTCTGGAGCATCGACCTTCACGCGCGCGTCCTCGGCGCGCCAGAGTACTGCCACGCGAACTTCACTAACTACTTCACGCACCGCTTCTGGTCGAACCCTAGCTACGCGGCGTCGTTTAAGGGACGCGATGCGTGCTACTTCAACACCGGGGTGATGGTGATCGATCTGTGGAAATGGCGTGAGGGAAAATACACGGAAAAACTAGAGACGTGGATGCGAATCCAGAAGCGGAACCGGATCTACGAGCTCGGATCGTTACCGCCATTTCTGCTTGTGTTCGCCGGCGAGGTGGAGCGCGTAGAACACCGGTGGAACCAGCACGGCCTCGGCGGCGACAATCTCGAAGGCCTCTGCCGCGACCTACATCCCGGTCCAGTGAGCCTCCTCCATTGGAGTGGTAAGGGGAAACCCTGGTTGCGAATCGATTCGAAGAAGCCTTGTCCGTTGGATAGTCTTTGGGCGCCGTACGATCTCTTTCGCCACTCTCCGTCGTTGTTCTCAGATTCGTAGTTAGGGTTTTGTCGAAGGTGCATGGTTTTACCGTGGGGACTGCTTCACACGATTGTTACTCGTCCAGCTTCAACGAAGCGTGCGAAGTGAAATGACAGATGAGGACACGCGAGTCTGAGTGAAATTTGATTACGTGGATGAAGGATGACGCTGTTTGGGTGATACGATACGATACAATACAATACGGTGTCGTACCCTGGATTTGGATGAAAATGATTGTATGCGTGTATTATGTACAGTATTCGTAGGTGAAAGATGTCTATACAGTATTTAGTTCGTAGGGTATACGCATTGTGCACTCTTCAAAGATTCTGTATTCTTACCCTTACCTTAGATGGAGGATTCTTAGCCTACGTTGTAGTGTTCTTTAATTTTTTTCTGATAAATAAAGGTGGTATGGTTGAAGGGGCAATTATCTTTTGTTTGAATGAGAAAAAAATAAAAGAAAAAGAGACTAAAAAATTTTAATTTTATTGGAACTTCCTTCCAAACAATTTGGCCAATTTGGATTCCTCAAAACTCAATTTTTTTCTCTCATTAATTAATTAACATCGACACGTGCCACAAGTTTGCCAACTAATTCATTTCTAAGTTTATGGCACACACTATACACTTTAGATTTTACATTTGGAAAAACTTTAACTTTTATATTTATTGAATATTCTGGAAAAAAAATTTCAGGATAAATTTCAAATTATTTCAGAATATTGGAGATATTACATAATAAATAATACATTCTAGAATGCATTTGAGAATTTTCATTCAAAAATATATTTTTTCTAGAATGCATTATTCTGAAACCCAACCCAACTAAATGGGCCCCAGATCATGATATATGACCCGGCCCGCTGTGATGTTGGGCATAGCCTGGTAACAGGCCTAAAACAAAATTGATAAATCTTAAACACCTATAACTGCTAGGGTTTGAACTGTACATAAGGCAACATATAATTCAGCAAAAAAACCTGAAAATAGTAACATATTTTTTCCTTCAAGTTCCATGATTGTATAGCTTAAAAAAATTTATATCTGCACCATCCTGCTATCAATTATATAGTTGTATAGATATGTCTGATATGCAATGCCTCAACATGAACCCTTTAGATTTTAGATGGGCTTAAAACATAAACTAGAGTAATAAGGTTATATTTAGATAAATTTCTCTATAAAAATTTATAATAAAATAAGAATGTAAATTTATTATATTTTTATAAATTAAAATTAACTTATACACCTTAAATTTTTTAAAATAAATTTATATGTATAAATTAATATTAGTCAATGGGATAAATTTAAATAACTTTATCTTTTTATTTTCTTAGGTTTGGTCAATTTATAAAATGGACCTAAATGCATTTTTTTTTATAACTTTTGATCTAAGAAGAAAAGGCTAACTAAACAACAAAAAAAGAAGGCAAAGAAAAGAAGAAAGGCCATTAAACTGATTGAAGAAAGATGAAACGTGGAAGGGAGTATAAACAAAGCACATCACGTAGGTCCAACCCAAAGCCCATTAGTATCTGCGTGTTATTTGTGGCCTACATTAATCCTCAATCCAATTTCCAAACTTCCAAAGTCACTGCAGCCACAATTAATACCTGACATAACCGCCAACATATAAATATAAAATCATATCTTATTGTAAATTAAGTTGAATTGAAATATAAAAAAAGTTGTGGTGTAAAATGGAAGGAGATTGTAGGTGAAGTCCTCAAGATTTTTCTCCCAGAGACCAAACCAAACTGAACTGGCATGGCCACTGTTGCAACTATAGGAATTGGAGTAGGAGTGACACAGCTCCAACCTCACAAACCAAAGCACAAGTCCTTGTTTCTTGGCCAGAGGCTTAGGATTAGACCCTCTGGAGAAGCTCAATGCAGTGCAAGATTCAGTGTCTCAAACCCAAGAGGGGTTCAAGTTTTTGCACTAGGGGGTGAATGGATTGACACAGTTCACAACCTTTTTGTGGGTGTTGGGGTTGGACTTCCTTGCAGTGTTATGCAGTGTGGTGATGTAATCTATAGGAGCACTCTTCCCAAGTCCAATGGCTTGACACTTACTATCCCTGGGGTGATTCTTGCTTTGGGGACTCTATCTTACCTTTGGGCCACACCTGGTGTGGCACCTGGTTTCTTTGACATGTTTGTTCTTGCCTTTGTTGAGAGGTTGTTCCGACCCACTTACAAGAAGGTATGTGAATTCAAGTTGAATTTTTGAAATGTTTATGAAATTTTGTTTCTGGTGGTGGTGATTCAATTACTTTAGTATTTGTTGCTGAGACTGGTTTATGATGGCAGGATGATTTTGTTCTGGGGAAGAAGTTGGGAGAGGGATCATTTGGAGTGGTTTATAGAGTGTCACTGGCCAACAAACCCTTATCAAAGGTGTTGCTTTATATTCTATTTGGAAGCTCCTGAAATTTTTTAATTTTACACTTGTTATTTTCTACTAGCTGATTCTTGCTTACATAACTTCACATGCACATAAGTTAATTTCAAGATAACCATTAATTTTCAATAATGAAGCACAGAGACAGTTCTCCCGCTTGAGGTGTCGTGGTGGTGTGACATGTTTCTGACACTGACACTCATATGACACATGTCGCCTGGGGTTTTATTAAAATTTAGTTTTTGTTGTCTCAAATGCCTGAGCTTACATCAGTATAGACCAGACAATTTAAAGACACTTGTAATATATAAAAATCAAATTAAAATTTTTAAACATCTATAAAAGTCAGATTGAGATCTAACCACTCTTTGTATTTCTTTTTTGTGAAGTTCATAATCATGCAGAGAAGGTGTGAACAAACAGATCTTCGTTGTCGATTTAAGTCTTTTGTCATTTTGATATTTAATTTCTTGTGTCATGTGTTGTCCTATAATAAGAACACTAGTCATATTGGAGTGCCCTTGTCTATGTCTTGTCTGTGTCCGTGTTAGTGTTATTTTTGTTTATAAATTTTATGTCTGTCTTGTTTTAACTTTTGATTGCTTTGAGTGTCATGGTTTGAGGAAAAAAAATGAGGAACCCACATGTTGATATGACATACGTGCTTCTGAGATTTCAATGTGTTAGGTAGCTTGAATTATATAAATATGACTTATGGTTCTTTTTGGTTCTCACTGGAAGGAAGGTGACTTAGTCTTGAAGAAGGCAACTGAATATGGTGCTGTAGAAATTTGGATGAACGAGCGTGTACGAAGAGCTTGTGCAAGCAGCTGTGCAGATTTTGTTTATGGTTTTCTTGAGGTGTTTTCTCTATTAAAACTAATACTACCTAAAGAATTTTGGGTATCATTACTGTACATGTATGGGGAAACCAAAGACATTCTCATCACATCATTTAACATTATAGTTTCAGTCACGACAAATACAAAAGTTCTCACATAATGTTTGCAGAGCTCTTCAAAGAAATCTGCTGAATACTGGCTTATATGGCGGTTTGAAGGGGATGCCACCCTAGCTGACTTGGTGCAGAGTAGAGAGTTTCCGTATAATGTTGGTACTCTATTTAATCAATCTGGTTATACTTGATCATTTTTCAATTTTATAGTATTTTGGCCTTAAATTTTCTAATGAAGTTTGTATTAGTTTTCCTACATTTAAGGAAGAAAGTATGACCTAGTTTGTATTAGCTTCTAGGTTATGAGAGCTTTTCAACTGTAAAACGTTACTGACTCAGTCGATTTGAACTTATTGATTCATTTTATCTTCTTGATTCATTTTAGTTTGTTTTACTTTAAGTCTTTGTTAAGAGGTTTATCCAAACTGGTTTTATACTCTCTTTCCTTGTGTGAGAAAGTTAGGGGGTGGGGATACATAATGATTCATTTTCAATATTAATGTGTGAGGGAAAGTTTCGTATTCTTTACCTACTCTTTGCAATGTTTCCAACCCAAGCATTTTTTTTTCTTATATTCTATTTGAATTTATGCTTCCATGGTAAATCATGATTGCTTAAAGTCTGCATATCAGACTAAATGATGGTGCCACAAATTTCAGGTTGAAACATTAATATTGGGTGAGGTTCAAGACTTGCCCAAAGGATTGGAAAGAGAAAATAGAATCATTCAAACAATCCTGAGGCAGATCTTGTTTGCACTGGATGGTCTTCACTCAACTGGTATTGTGCATAGGGATATTAAGCCACAGAACATTATTTTCTCCGAAGGTAAGAGAATCTAGAGATTTTTGTCCAATGCAAAAAAGGACCATGATCAAACTAAGCTCACATTGTTTTAAACCATGGGGATCAGATTCTCGTACATTCAAAATCATTGATCTTGGAGCTGCTACAGACCTGCGAGTCGGCATAAACTACATTCCAAAGGAGTTTCTTTTGGATCCAAGGTATCTTCTTTGAAATTAATAACACAAGTAGCCAACTGACTTTGAACTTAATCCTCTGCTGGAATTTCTGTTTCATTTGCATAATCAATTCATTGGTGGAGTTTGTCATTTTTACTTAATTCTATATTTTCAAACTTGTCCTTCAAGAAATTGAACTAGATGTCGGATAAGATACTAATCTTATATTTTGTTTAGATTCAACACATATATGATGTTTATAGCTTTACGTGAAAGTATACACTTGCTATGTAATTTGTAAATATCCTCATTCAGTAGATGCGAACCAGAACACCATAAGAATGTCTTTGACTACATAGGATGCTTCATTAGTTACAACTCTTCAGATATTATTAGACTGATTTAAGTCACCTATTTCATTTGATGACAAATAAATTTGGGGCCAATGCTATAAAGCTCCTGCCATGAGGGGCCTAGGGAAGATTGGATCCATTAACTCTATTGTTGGTCAGCTATCTTGTTTCATGACTAATAATCACTGCAGAATTTAGATATATGTTTGAACAACCTCGCTATAAAAGCTGCCACAGATGATTAGTAGAATGAGAGAAAGAAGATTAAATGTTGTGTATATTCCAATTGGTAACCCAAACAATCATAAATTTCCTTATAATTTTGGATAGAAGAAAATTGAATCTGTTTTCTAGTAGTGACCATTGGGGTCATTCATAACACTAAGATAGTAAATAGAAGTATTGTAAGTAAAGTGCATATTCTCATTGAATCCATGTTTTTGTTATGATATTCAACTATAGGCAATTTATGATTTGTTCAATTCTTCCAATTCAGATATGCTGCACCAGAGCAGTACATCATGAGCACACAAACTCCATCAGCACCCTCGGTTCCAGTTGCAGCTGCACTTTCCCCAGTGTTATGGCAGGTTAAATTTCTTATGAACTATTAGCACATATAGCATCCTTTATTATGTAATGATGTTGGCTTTTGTTGCTTATGATGGTTTTCATGTTTTAAACAGTTGAATTTGCCAGACAGATTCGACATCTACAGTGCCGGTTTAATCTTTCTTCAAATGGTAAGTACTTAATAGTGGCGACTTCTGCTCCTATTGGAACTAATCAGTCAATATCTGTAATTGATTTCATATGAATATTATGTAGATTAGCGTAACCAATCACTTTGATCACAATGAAGCTCTGTATAGTATTTTGAAAGTTAAAATGAGTTTCTCTATGTACTTACACTGTTGGATTTTCATGTGTTGATCAATTAAGAACTATTATTGTCCTTTTAGAATGGTTTTTCATAATTCTGTAGACGAGTTTTAATCAGGTGAAACATGTAAAAAGTGGCAAAGGGTGATCCAACCAATTATCTGATTAAGCTGGTACTTTGAAATGCTTACAGTTTATACCATTCTCTTATAGGCTTTCCCCGGTCTACGGTCTGATAATAGCCTCATTCAATTCAACCGTCAATTAAAGAGGTGCGACTATGACATAGTTGCATGGAGAAAAACTATCGAGCCTCGATGTGGCCCTGAAATGAGGAGGGGCTTTGAGCTGTTGGATTTGGATGGTGGAATAGGATGGGAACTTCTAAAATCAATGGTAAGGTACAAAGCAAGACAAAGGCTGAGTGCAAAAGCAGCACTGGCTCATCCATACTTTGACAGAGAAGGCTTGTTGGCATTGTCTTTCATGCAATCACTGAGGCTTCAGCTCTTGCGTGCAACTCAGCAGGACTATGGAGAAGCTGCCAAGTGGATTATTAATCTAATGGCAAAATCAGGGACACAGAAAGATGGTGGATTCACTGAAGCTCAGCTTCAGGAACTGAGAGTACGTATCTTAATTCTTGGACCACTTTCTGTTATATTTGTCAGGATTTGTATCTTCTCATGTTATTAAGTAAGGCAAATCCTAATCAGTGTCCTTGGTGAAGGAATTAAAAGTGAAAAGTTTTTAGTGAAATGCAAAAAATTACACTGACCTATGATTTTGTAATGCATTCCCATATGATTTCCAATAAAAACCTTCTATTTTTGATTCCTTAATGGCACAAGAGAGAAAATCACAGTACCATAATTACTAGACCCTACATTAATACTGACCAGTCCTACTATAATTATTTTTGTGTCTTTCTCTGTCATAAATTGTCCATATCAATAGGGCAGTGTTTGTTTTTAGTCTCTAAAAAAGTCATATCATTTATGAAATGTGTCATATTTTCAAAATCAAAGCGACCAAGAAATTTTGTTTGTGAAAAGAAGGATGACACTGATACAGAAAGCAGACATTTCTATTTTTACATTATTTATCCCTAACAAGGTTATACAAATACTACTTATGATCTTATACCAATCTTTTTTCATTATGTAGGAAATTGAACCCAAAAAGAAGGCTAATGCACCAAGAAATGCTCTAGCTTCAGCCCTTAAACTTCAGAGGAAAATTATAAGAACCTTAAATGAGAGTATGGATGAGCTCAACAGACGTAGGAAAAGCTTTTGGTGGAGCAGATGGATCCCAAGAGAAGAATGAAAATTGTAAATACTAAATACCCATTTTTCTTTTCAAAATTTTTGTCTATAGTCTGTATATCAAAGTTAAATCTCATATTCAGAATCAGATATATCAATGTTCAATATGAATTTAAACAAAATAGAAAAAAAACTAACTAGAGTTTTATATTCTTTCCCATAAACTAACTGAAATCTGATGGGTGCATACCTGGAATCTTTTGACTGCACGTGCAAATATTATATTTTCAAAAGGTTGTATTGAATGAACAGAAATCGTGATAAAAACATGTTATGACACTTTCCTTAAAGTTCCTTCTAGCCAGCTGTGTCAGGACAAATCAAACCTCATTGTAATGTTACTCATAGACTTTAGGACAGGCAAAGAGCTTGTAACTTCCTACTGTTAAACTACCCCATTTCTTGCATTATTGTTTGCTTGAGAAGGAAAGTGTGTTCAAATTTTCAATGAAAGATTCCATATTGAGTGTACTTTCACGAGTGATTAATGGGACTGGTTCATTTTACTTTTGCCTGGTTACAGCCTATGATTTTTTCCTTCCTGTAAAATGGAAATTGACAAGTGTTTATTGTTTTAATGTTGGATATTTTGTGAATTTCAAGTTTTACAGAGATAAGTTCTGTATTGATTAAATGAAGTGCAATAAAATAATTTTACAAGTCTCTAGTTATCTAGTTTTCCAACATGTAATTCAAACCCTTAATGGTTCAAACCCTTAATTTATAATAATAATAGTTATTATTATTAAAAATAATTTAATTTTAATCAATTTTCTTTGAAATTAATTTAATTTTAAATATCTTATAATTAAAATAAACTTTAAATTATAATACTATATAAAGTTTTAATTTAAAATGAATTGATATCAAAACAAAATAATACAATAAATATATAAATTACATCCTAAAAATTAAAACAGGGATGTTAAACTACCTAAACATAACAACCTACATACTCATCCAATGCTGAAATTTGACTTAGAAAAATAAGAATAACAAGGATTAAACTTATACTATCCAAAGCAGCAGCCTTGACAGAAAGTGATGAAGAAAATATCCCAGAAAAATAAACAACTGAGTGAAGACCCAAATGATTATTTTATACATCTAACAGAGAAAATGGTGGCTATTTGAATAATTTTGGCCATGTGGGTGGAAGGTGAAGGGACATATGGTGAAGTTGTTCCTTAATAAAGAAGCATGAACTGCAGAAAAATGGAAAAATAGAGATGAGACGTGGCTTAAAGAATGGAAGTTTAGTTAAGAATTAGATTAGTAGTAAACGTTGATTATAATGCAGGCAATGGTGTTGTGAATCACGATAACTTCACGTGCAACTCTGACTTGTTTATTAGAAAGAACCTTTTTTTAAGTTTCAAGGTATAACAAAACCTGAAAGGTAGATTTCAAGATATACCATGGTTGGACCACGTTGATTGCAGTGCAATTCAGACATTAATTTTACCACTCTTTGTCTTATCTGTGCAATCTAGGATGTAGTTAACTTCCTATGTACTATGGATCAAATGCATTACAAGTGCATGATTTAAAATTATACAAAAAAAACTATATTTTTATTACTATATATAATTTTTATTTTTAAACTGATGAATTCAGTTTTTTAACTTTTAAAAATATGATTTTATCATCATAAATTATTAAAAGGATTGAAGTGGGAATTATGTTAAAATTAAACTTCAGTACATAGAAAAAGAAAAGAACCTAACATTTTACCACTTTTGAATGAAACATCCTAAATAAAGGTGTGGAACCTGCACTTCCCATCAGAAGATATTCTCAAAGAATTAGAATCAAATATAAAGACTTCACTTCAGTATTTGATTGCTTTGTTTTGTCATAAACAGGAAGAAGCTGGAAAAAGCAGAAAAAAATCACTGACAAGCGCCTAATTCGATATTAAGTGCTTAAAACTGCATAAACAATCCATTGAAACCAGGTTGGCATCCAAATTGGGGAGAGCACGAGGCAGAGCAAGTAGATGCTCCTCTTTCTTTGCCTTTACCTAAGTGTACTTAGTTCTTGATAATTTAACTAATCACTTACCTAAGTTTTGGTTTCTTTAATATAAAATTTTGTGTGCCTTCTTATTCTAATACCCCATGTTATGGAATCTTAGTCAAAGGCTTGAAACTTACGTCCTCAGGCTTGGCTACTTTTTTTCATGCCCCCTATGTGATGTTGCAGTGGAGAAAAACAACTTTTTACCCTTTTGATCCATTACATTAGCAGAATGCTTTCTGGCTTATGCAAAGCCACTTTGGCTTATTTTATTTTCCTTTTGGGGCAAGGGATGCTGAACCATATTTAATTCTGATTGTCTTTCTTTCTTCTTATAGTATTTTGAGTTTTCTGTTGAGATGAGGCAGTGTGAAAGAGAAAGAGAACGTTGGACTATGATCATGTGTAAAGGATCTTATGATTCAAAGCCTCAACCTAAACTCGTGCAAAATTTTCATTGTTGCTCCCATATTCTTGCTGTCTCCTCCTAATTTGTCAGAATCATGTGGCATATTTACTTGGTTTAGAAATCAGTTTTGCAGCCTTTTCCAACTGATTTTAAAGTAATATCAACAAAATCTCCAAGCAGAATTCTTTAAATTCTAAACTCATCCCTTAAACAACCACCAACAATGTGAACTGAACTCAAATTTCTTGAATTGGTCCTTGATTTGAATCCTGCAGATAAAAGAAACACAATTAAAAAAATAATGTGATCAAACAGAGTTTTTTGACACAAATTAATTATCAATGAAACACATATTAATTATTAATAAAACTGGTAAATTTTTAGCATAATAAAGTAAGGTTATAAAATCCATCCATAATCAACTTCTCAGTCTAGAATTTGCCAAGCAAGGCCAAAGAATTTAAATAGTGAATATTAAACCACATAATATGCAATATGTTTGATGGATACATGTATGACTGATATTATGAATACAATATACTATATTTTTCCTAATTGCATCTATAAATTTCTTATATTTTATTAATTTGTTTTCTAGGAATTTGCATCAATTTGTCATTTCCATGGTATTGTTTCTGATCTTTAATCTCTTGAAAATTTTATTGAAAAGGTATAATCATGGTCAAATTTAAATCTAAATGTTATGTTCAAGTTATGATAATGATCCCTTTTTTGTCCAAAGAAAAGAAAAACATTAAGAGGTATAAAGATCTGACAGATTCAATACAAACGCGTATATCAGTATCTATATAGGTACAACATGGTAGGTTAACAATTTTCAAGTATCTGTGTGCATCAGTATATGAAAACCCTATCAGTCAAAAGGTTCTGTAAATTTGGAACTAGCTAGGTAGCAAACCTGCAGTAGATCAAAAGAGTGGAATTATTCAAGTAATCAATGATGGGGTCGAATTTGATCATTTTGTAACTGCAAGAACTCAACCTAACAATCAAATTAAAAAGGGTGAATTGGATTATCATATTGCACCCTCCTTTCCTCAAGTCAAGGAAATTCAAGTTGTCCTTATTACGGGGTTAGGCTCATCAAATTCGGTTTCTTGTTTCTTGAGTTATCACCTAATATGTGCATAATTTCAGGATTTTGTACCAGTGGATAGACATAATTTTATTGTAACTAAGGAAATGCATACTTTGATGCTGATAATTATTACCCCTACCCTACTTATACATGCCATTTCCGTAAGAGTCCATTACGAAGATAAATGAAAGCACTCTCTAATGGTTATTTCTGTTATGAATTGTTATGTAGGATTCAACTAAACCAACTCCCTATCCACCAGTCATTTCCCTGATTATGTGGATCCAACCAAAGCTAACCAGAAGAAAACAAAACAAGAAGCATTATAAAAAATAAAGAGATAATGCTCATGTCCTCATGAACAAGAAGACAAATAATCTACCATGCAGAAATTGAGGGCAGGTTGTAATACCTTATTTTTGTAATGGCAGACCCATTATGCTGGTGGGTAGTGCCTGCCTACACGTAGGAATATAGAGTGAGACATGGCAATGCAAGAAAGAGAAGCTTGGCTCAATTGCTTGTTTTGTTTTATCAATTCCCCCTTATTGGGGTATGGATTCCAAAGTGGTGAGGTGGGGTCCAATTGGTGTCTGTCTGGTGGGTTTGGAGGCACTGCACACCCTTTCATGCCCCATCGCTGGTCCTTTACTAGACCAAGGTGTGTTAGGACCACACCCTGAAACCTCTTTAAGAACCCCTCCTCACACCAGTTCTAAACCAAGTCTCACACAACACAAGTTACACAAGTTCGAAGCTTTAAGCTTATAAGCTCGAGAGGGAAAAAAAGAAAGGAAAAGAGTAGAACCTCATTTCCACTTCTAAGAACAAGCAAAGAAAAAGAGTTCATTGAAGAAATGAAGATGGCTAGTTCTTCCATGGCAGGATCAAAGAGAAGGATATCATCAAACAGAGGACTGGGAGGAGTCCTCAGAGAGCAAAGGGCAAGGCTATACATTATAAGAAGATGTGTTGTCATGCTCCTTTGTTGGCATGACTAGTTTTTCAACACTTCAAGTCCAAGCATGCTTTCTTTCCGTGAAAATGGAAGAATAGTTCTTTCTATGTTTCTTTTCTTTTTTACTTGTTTCCTTTTGCTCTTCTTTTTTTCTTTACTTCTCCCTCTGATTCATGGTGGAGTGTAAATAGAATCGACGAGATATCATGGGAGAGAGTATAACAAGTTTTGTACAATGGGTTGCTGGCCCTCATGGCCGAGCTATATATGTATATCGGAATAGCATGGATTATAATGAAGCTATGTCAACAAATCATCTCCAAAATCCATCTTACTCTTTGTTCTTTGCATTGATGAACTTGGAATAATCATTGAGTTCATGTCTTCCAAATTCCTTTAACATTCCATAACTTCAATCACCTCTTCTTCCCCTGGTCTTCTTTGTTTCACTTTGTAGTCTAACCATGAGAATCATGGACTAAAAGCATTCATGAAAGATACATGTCTATCTTATTAAGTCGCTTAGTATATAGACTCTGCATTTTTAGAATCTAGAACAATACTACTATATATTGACAATACATATGGTATTGATCACTTAAGAGTTAACTCAGGGATGGATAATTAGGAATCCTGTCTCCTTAAAACATCTTTCTTGACTGAATGTTTTATAGTCTTTTCTGGTTTTGGTAAGAATTTCATAAAAAGGAAGTTTTAATTTGTTATCTTGCTATGGCTGCAACTTGCAAGTGCTATCAAGCAGATATCTTCCAAAACCAGAAAAAGTCTTTTCACATTGTTAGTTTTCTTAGATTTGCTGGCAAATTTCCAGAGAAAGAAGGTTAGAACACCAATGCAGATTAGCTTTTTGAATAGTCATCAAAATAAATATAAAGGAAAAAGAATAGTGCTTGAATTACCCCGAGTGTTTTTTACTAGTCACACACAACTGCTGCAAGTTGTACACTTGATTGTATCTTTCAAAGCCATTGTCTGACAAACTTGTCCCTAGTCCTAACCTAATTGCTTAATTGCTTAGCAAAACTGTATGAACAGAAGAGTTTTGGCTCATGCAATGACTTGGGGTAAATAAAGACTTTCAGATAAAAGTAAAGCTTTGTATCCTTTCACTTGTGCAAAAGCTATGAAGTAAGATGATCTTAGGAGCTAAAATAAGATTATTTAAATAAAAAAGGTGCATAATTTTAGGTAAAAATATGAAATATGGCAAAATGATGTTGATCCATTAATCATTTGAAGTGAAGATTTTGCTATGACTGTGAAAACTCAATCATTGACATTACAGTTTAGGGATTACACGTTCTTTTTCCCCTCCACCAAAAGTGTCATATCCATAAAGTGCTTGCAGCTTAAACCAAAATGAAATAATAGAGTGGTTCTTTGTGGGGCACCCTTCTAATAACTGCTATAATTATTCAGTCCTTAAAGTTAATTTGAAAAATCAAACTATTCCCTGTACTTTAATATGATAAAAAAGTTCCATTTAGTTGTAATGGACTTCTAATTTAACAACTCCATTAAAAATAATTTACTCTTGTGATTTCTATAACTGCATAATCTTTATATTTAAGTTCGTATACTTAAAAACTACTCATTTTTATTTTATCCCTACACTTTTTAGTTAATTTCAGTTTATATCAGAACAATGATAAGTGACAAAATGAATACAAAATTGCACACACAGAAACTAAAAGTTGAAAAATGCAGATTAGAATAGGTAGTTTCTAAGTGTAAGGAACTAAAACATAAAGATTGTGCATATATATAAGAATAAATTAGTAGTTAAACCAGAAACCTAACAAAAATTAAATAATTTAGAAACTAACAATCAATTAATCTAACACTAACTTTAATACAAAGCATTTAAAATAGGATCAAATGGAAGTTATCAATTGAAAATATTCTTATACCAAACCCATGTCATGTTACATCATGAATGAAAAAAATCCATAATTGGTCAACCCATGTAGTAAGATTATATAAAGACATTTGGTAGCAACCTAATAAGTTAACCAAATGATAATAGATAGTTAGATAGAGTTGTTAATCAAAAGAATGAGTAATCTTTCTGACATTTTTGTACATTTTGTTTTCTTTAAGAGGAAAAAAAATGATGGTTAGATACAGTGGGAAACATGGAATGTGCAGAAGGAAGGCAAGACCTTGGGGTGGTATGCAGAGAGAAGGTAGAATAAGGGATATTCAGATATTGTTGTCTTGCAATCTTGGTAATAATAGGAATGAGAATTGAGCATGTTGTCTTCAACCTAACAACACATGGATCAACCTTTTTATTCGAAATGAAAATGGTTGAACAATTATTTGTTTTCGGCAATTTTGGAAACAGCAGAAACCACCAATTTGGTTCAGAGAAGAAAGAAACAAATTGCAATGCTTCTTTGGTCAAATCTGTGTTGTGGGGCTCTCTGAGTCATCTGCTTCCACCCCACTTTCACGTGTGCATTGTTGTACACCATACTGCTTCCTCATGTGAGAGGATCATCACCACTCAAAAAAATATCTAATCATTTATATATTCTGCATAAGGTCAAGGATTGAGCTGTCTTTATTTTTTAGGGCACATGAATTTGGTGCAAAATGTATATCCATTTATTATAAATTATTTTTTCATGAATAACTTTCAAGAAGTATTTTTTCTTAATGAAAAATAATATATATATATATATATATTAAATATCAAATAAACTACATTTAACAAAAATCTTTATAAAAAAAATATATGACGTATTTAACATTAGGAATGAATTAAAAACAGTATTCGAATATCTGTAAAATAGATATTCATGTATTATTGTAAAAGAAATATATTTTCTTTTTCTTCTTTAATTAACTTGAATTTAAGATTTTTTTTTTAAATATGAATTAATTTTATTCAAACTCATTTTTTTAATGGATTCAATTAGCAAGAAAAAAAATTAATAATTTAATACAATTTTGTCTAAAATTCTCTCAACTTTTAATTGTAATTTTTACTTAAAAAATTTAATAATTTAATTATATTTTTAATATTTATGAGTTTCACATATAAAAGTAAATTGATTAACTTAAAAAAAAATATTTAGAAAAAATACACAAATAAAAAACATACTTAACTTTAGCAAATATTTCTTATTCCTTCTATTCCAATTCCTATTAAAAACTTTGTCGGCATAACTAGCTATTGAATATAGTTTTTGTAACAATTTGTATTTTCATCTTTAAATATTTAATCACATATTTATTTTTATTTTAAAGTATTAATTTTGACTATACCTTTGAACAAAAGGATTAAAACAAGTTTTTTCATAGATTTTAAAATATTAACTTTAAATTTAAATAATAAAAGATGTATTTAACTCAAATTTATATAAAAAAATTTATATTTAAACAAGCTTTCTACATAAATTAATAATAGTAATAATCAATATTCTTAATTTTTAAATAAATAATTTAGAAAAAAATAATGTTTCAATTTTGATTTAAAGAAAAATTAAAACTAAAACAAATTAGTGACTAAAAGCATAAATTCAAAAAGGTTTAGGATTAATTATAGATTGGTTTGAATTTCCAATTCATAATTTTGATAGGATTAATGATATGAATTGGAACTCAATTGAATTAAGATATGAAACATATGAGACAAGTGTTGGTCAATTGGATTTATTGACTCCATATATTAATCATATAATAAAACCATAAACTTAAAAAATATGCAGCTAGAAACAAGATATATCGATAACATATTTTAAGATAAATGCTGAAAGTGATTTATTAATTGGAATCCATGTTAAAATATATGATAATGTAAAATTGATAAAAAAAAAGAATGTATGGAAGAAGGAGAAAGAAGAGAAGGTAGCTTGTTACTACCATGGCAGCTTTTATCATGCCCACGTGCGCACCTTCACTATCGTTAACCCCACCACGTACCTTTGTTTCTTCTCTTTCTTTCAAATTTCAATCACACCATTTCATCTTCATTTCATGTTCCTACTCCATACTCCATCCTTATGCTACCTTCATTCATCCCCTTCTCCTCGTTTCAATCTTCACTTTTTAGTCTTCTCCACCATTTTCATTCAAGACACAACATATGCTTCAATACAAATTTTAATTCATGGTATTGTTGGAGATATAACTAAATTAATTTATATAAAATAGTGTAAATATATTGATTTAGTTTTATGAGAATAAAATAGATTTTAAGTTTATTTACTAATAATATAATATTATTTATTTTAGTAAAATTCTCATACAATTATCGGACTAATATTTTTCAAGTTATTATCAAATTATTCATAAAATTTATTGAACTAGTTTTATAAGAATGAGGTTTCGAATTTAGGATTCTCGATGTAAAAGGTGTGCTGGAGATCTAATATATAAAGTGGTGCAAATTTCATCTCATTGAATCTGTTTTATAAAAATGAATTAGACTTCGAATTTGGAATTTTCGATATGAAATGTATGTTAAAGATCTCATATATAAAATGATATAAATCTCATTTCATTGAATCAGTTTTATAAGAATGAGTTAGATTTATCCCGTATTTAAAGAGAGATAGTTAAAGTTAAATATTAAGATTAAATAACGTGAAATTCTTGTATTAATCAACTTATTAGATAAAATCGATTTTGAAGAAAGCATTTATAAACTGTGAAAATGATGAATATTGATGAGATCAGAGTTTAAATAAATCAGGATTAATATAATTGAAAATCCAATTCAAGATGAATTAGTATATCTGTAATGAAGTATTATGTAATCGAAAAGAAATATTAGAATTCATCTATTAATAAAACATTAATCAATTACATAAAAAATGTAATAATATCCTATAATTAATTAATAGCAGATTAGCATAATTTAGGTTAAAGTTGGGAGCACCAACAAATTTGAGAATATGATGACATAAGATTCTATCATTTATGATATGACTCAGCCTGCAATAATATTAATAATAGTACCGATAGTGACTATGATTTTATTTGGAAAAACGTTTTTTCAACACTAAATTCTATTTAACATGTAGAAAGATAAAATGGAAAAAAAATGTATTGAAATATATATGCTAATATAATTAGGATATTTATCTAATACATTATATATAATTTTATAAAAAAATAAATAATTTCTTTTACTCGAATTAATCAAGTTAAATAAATTATTATAAATAATAAAAATTATCTAGAAATTTAACGTATTACATATTAAAAAAGAAATATAACATAGGTTCTTATAGGACCAGTTGGTTGTCCATACAAAATATGAAATACTTTTTTTTTTCCATAAATTAAAGTTTATTTACAACTTAAAAATAAAATAAAAAATACAAATATTATATGATAATATTTTTATAGGCTAACTTATATATAAACTAATTTTAATTTATAAAAAAATTAATTTTAATTTATTTTTTTAGAAATACTTATAGAAAAAATTTGTCCAAACATATCATAAAAAAATAATGCATATTAATTGAGTGTATGTATGTGTAATATCACTTTTAATTAGTGGTAAATGGAAGCAATTGGAATCAAGAATATTCTTTGAATAACATTAACACTTGTATCACGATATGCAATTGTATTGCTGTACATTTTTTATACTATGATTTGAGATTTTATGCAAATGCCAACTTAAAGTTTTTAAGTCCTCATTTCAAAGATTATAAAGAAGCCAGAACATGATAGATAATAAACTCAAGTATATCAGTTATTCCCTGACATAATTTACACATACTCTTCTTTGTTGATGGAAAGTTATTAGAAATTGAAAAAAAATAAGTCTCACATCTTATTTAATGAATTTATCTTGTGATTTTAAATAAATTTTAACAAATAAAAAATATGTTGTAAAAAAATGTTAGAGATCTCATGTCGACTAAAGATAAGACGATTAATGTATAAAAATAGGTGCAAATCTCGCTTCATAGAACCGATTTTGTAAGGATGAATTAGGCTTAAAGTCCACTTCTGTTATAATATCAGAACTTATCCTAACCCATTTGTTTACCCTATTAGATCACCCGCTATTGAAGGTGTGTTAGACATTAATTTAATCTTATCTCTAGTCGATATAAAATCTCTAAAAAAAAAATATATTTCAGTTTCTTGGTGATATTCCTATTTCAAAGATACAGAATATGGTCAAAGGAAACATTTTTTGTTATCCCCATTTTAATCTTGAAAAGTTATATTCCTATAACCCTGGGTCAAATTCTTAGAGAATTGAATGATTCTAGGATTGACCTGCATCACTTTACCTGCACTTTATTATGTAATCTCCATCTCACACCAGGTGATCAACATCTTTGTAACCAAAACAAAAGAAATGCTGTTCTCACTGACCAAGCAAAACTTTATTGGAAACTGTAGAGTAATAGGAAGAAAAAAGGTTAAGGAAGAAAAAAGGTTAAGGAAGAAAACTTAGGATAAATGTGTCATGATTCCTTTGACTACTCTTCCATGTCTGAAATACTTTGTTGTGAATTTTGGATAAGATACAATGGATAATGCAGTCTAGTTGAAAGAATGAGCCTCGTCACTGTCAGAGCCAGATTAGCAGAGGTTGTTCATGTCCCTATTTGTCTGTGCCGACTAGTGAACAGCAAAGCCAGCATTAAGCTTTGGTCCATCAGGGAATCTTTGGACACTTCATGAACAAATTCTTGCAAAATTACAAGATTTTGTTGCCATGTTGGAGGATTGGTGTGAGTTGTAATTCATTTTGATTCCGATGTATCGTTCCAAATGGTCCAAGTTTTCTTCTGGATGGACCTAACACTTTTTCTATTTGTGTTTTAAAGTAAAATGCAAGCTAAAATAATCCTCAGCTACAAAAAATTTAAAAAGAAAAGAAAAGACACAAGACTGTTCTTGATACACAAGTGCATGAGTCAAACAAAACAAGACAAATTTAAGGCAAGCTTATGACTAGTCATACTGCATTATATGTACATTATAAAATACAGCTGCTATAACATCCCAAAACACTAGCAAAACCAGGACAGTGTAGAGACCAGACTTTAATAGTATAATGTTAGAGGCAAGCATTTAGCTTTAATTTACTTGTCACCCTTCTGCTAACCCAAAACTTATTAGTCAGCCAAAAGTTGTATGTCTGATGCTCATTTTTGTCAGATACTTCGTGGAATAACTCAGGATTAAGAGTATGAATAAAAAAAGACACTTAAGATTAGGTGTATGGATAAAAAAAGCTTAGATTAATCTTGTAACTGAAAGAACTTGTTTATAGCTTAAGTATTAGGAAGAACTTAAAAAAAATTGAAATGTCCATAAATTATTTTTAGCTTATTTTAGTGAACTTTTTAAGATAGTTTACAAAAACAGCTTACAGCTTGTATGAAATCTAGTTAACCACAATTTCTCTTTGATTTTGAAAATTAAGTTTAATACATTGATAGGTAACTGAACTTTTTCTCTGAACATGAAGAAATTAAAATCAAGTCCTTGATACTGTACAATTTTTGTAATTAAGTGCCTAAAATTAGCTTATAACAACTGTAAAAGTTGTAGAGATTAATAACTTAATCATCATTTTTTATTTTAAAACTTGCTGATGTATTAAACTTAAAAATAACTTGTACATAAGTCCTTAATAGTAAACCAATATTTATTTCATAAACACCTAATTAAACTATCTGTCCAAATGCATCATAATTGCGATAATCTCCCTTAACGTTAACATTAATTCTACTTACACTACTTACACTATCTATATAAATTTTACAAATTAACTCCTGTTAATTTAAAAAATATTATTAATACTTATCTCATTTCGAACCATAAACACATAACATATTTAAAAATGAACTCCAAGGGTGTTTCAATGCAATTATCCCTCACATTCATTTATGAAGATATGTGGAGCACCCTCAACTCTACTACAGTAGTGACAATGCTACTGGGTTTGAAGGGTGGCAAGTTTCTAGAGTCGATTTGGGTAGCTTTCTACCACTTTTTTAAACCTATCCAACTTGCATATCCTTGGGTGGATGTTTTAATTAGAATGTTCTGAATTTGTAACCATCAAGAACATACTTTTTAACATAATCAACGGTCAACAAAATGCATAATCTATTGGATCATTACATCCTAGAACATGAGTTATGATTTGCTTACAATAACTTCAACAAGCTAAAACAAGTTATACTTACAGTACCAGTTGATCAAAGTATCAAGCAATAAGGTTCACTCGCCTTCCATTACAGTCCAATTAGACAAGGAGTAACAGTTGAGTTTACCCTTCAACCAAAAAAGGTTTAGCCCAAAATTATGAAAGGAAGCTCAACAAGAAAGTGCAGTTACAAAAACATTGGTTTCCCTAGCTGAGGTGAAGAACCAAATTAGTTTACTGCCTTGTAACCCCACGAAATAAAGCTATCCTGTGAGCCAAATTCCTACAAAAACAAGAAAAATACATAAGAATGACATTAAAATTATTTCATTTTCATGGAATTGTTGAGAACACGAAAATACCAGCTGACTTAGTCGAAACTCTGAAGACGTATCATTCTCTATATTTGCAGGATCAAGGACAAGATTTTGACACTCTTCAATATCCTTCTTCAGATATTCTGGTCCTAGCTGAGCATAAACAGAAAGACCAGGTTGGTTCTTATGATCTTCCTCTTTTCCCTCTCTACTGGGAGACTGGCTTTGGAAGAGATCGTCACACAGAGACAGTGCTTCAACCAGTTGTTGTGAATCCAACAGATTCTGTGACTCACTGTCCCACCATTTTTGGCCTTCCTCAGCATTAATTTCTTTATTATCCATCCCTTCATTGTTTTGAGATTCTACCATGGATGGTTCAGTTGCAAGTTCTTGGCAATCAGCTTGAATTTCATGTAAAGAATCCATCTGAGGCAGCTTTAGAATAAACAAAGCAGAACACAAACAGAAAGGAATAATGAACTTCAGTAAGTGGCAGGCAGCAACTAGCAAAAGAAATACCATAAATGCGTAAAACAGTATTATAAGTTCAGCTATATGGTTAATTGACATTCTGGGATTAAGAAAAGTGTAACCAACCAGCATGTAATTGCTGAGATAGAATCAAAGTCATATAAATATATACTCCCAAAATATCAGAACACACGCCATCTTTTAGTCACTCAGCTACATAAGAAAATTACATGTTCCAGAGAACTACTACTGAAAACTATTTGTATTTAATAGGTATGTGATCCCCAAGTCATTTTACTTTTGATACCCAATTTGTTAAATGACATGTCAAATTCAGATTGAATGCTTAAAAGGTTTGAGTGAAGAAACCAAAGAAGGGAACAAGAACAACATTTAATTACAAAATCATTGTTCAATGTTCAAAGCTTCCTACATGAAATTCAATGAGATGCAAAACAGCATATTAGTCTTTACAATGCAGAACAAGTGGTGGTTCCTCCTGTGTAAAATAAACTACACTTCATGTGGAAATGTTAGGCAAGAGAGTGAATGATAAGTACCCAAGCACGGAACCACACTCAAAAAGCTATTAAGGGGGGAAGAATCAACACTTAGGATAGGTAACCTTTTCCAAGGCACCAACAACTTAGGCATTGGGGAACCCAACCTTAAAAGCTAGATATTAATGGGGAAGAATCAAGCATTTAAATACTATACCGAGCATCCCAAACTATTCAACGTGGGACTTAGGGACCCTATAACACTCCAATTCCTTTCCGTGAACTACTCAACCAGACTTTAAAAGTATATGTGAGAAGAAAGAATAAGAAGAGAGATTAGTTTGTGTAGGGTAGTTACAGGGTTTAATTAACCCACAGGCATATATAACTTCTTGGTCCAGTAAGACAGGGTATCTTTCCGTAATAGACTGGAAAATCTAGTGTGGAAGGAGAGTGTTCCTTTGGGTAAACTTTTGTACATTTCTTTTTGTTCCTAGGTGCAGAGAATCATTCTTTCTTTCCAATTTTTTCTCTCTTTGATTTTTGGTTTGATTCTTGGAAAGACTTGATTCTTTGGTTTAAAGATACGAATCTAACAGGAAAGCAGGTATCAGATCAGATTTCATAGATGTAAAAAATTTCTAACGAGTACAAATATCTACTTACATTTTAAAATGGTACATTCATCATCTTATCATCGTATACATATGCTCTTCCAATAACAAAAGCAAAACAAACAACAGTGTTCACGGCAGAGTATTAATAGGTAAAAGATATTTAATAACAAGAGAATATGGTTGAAGGTTTTACCTGTGGAATGTTATGTGTTTCTTTTCCTACGTCTAGATCTGCACACTGCCTTTCGTTGCAAGGAGGCTCAGGAGCCACCAATTTGGGAGTGACTGGATCCACCTTCACAATTGTTGATTCAGTGATTTCAGTGGCTTCGGGAACATCTTGGTCATCTTTATCACCCAATTTCACTTGCTGCTGCTGGTAAAACACTTTAGAGATAACATACTCCCCATCCTTTTCATCCTCTTCTGTTCCTAGGTGATATTGATGCATAACCCAATTAGTTTTTTCAGCTTTTCCTCCTCTTACATTGTTCACATACAGAACCATAATCTTTTTACAGCCTTTTTGAGCCCCATTCATTACAACTGGTTTAGTCCTTCCAGTCTTGTGCCAGCGGACATCACCAAAATCTTGACCTAGTATTTTCCGGCGCTTTCGGGAACCAGTGTTGTAAGCCTTGATTGCTCTATGGAAGAAGTGGGAAGCACGTCCATCTTGCTTAACACCTAAAATTGTCATCATAGCTTATCATATTGATTGAAAAGTAATCGAATTTTCAAATTTGGACAAAACTCATGGTACCAACCAGGTAAATTTTGAGGATGAGTATAGCAAATTCCATCATCCACTTCAAGAGTAGTAATGAATTCATCAATGAAAGGGTGAGGTTTTGAATCTCCTACCCCAACTTTTGCAAGCAAGTGCGAAATTATCTCCTGATCAGATGGATCAAATTTGACACCTTTTGGTAAGCCGGGCCACTCTTGTGCTACCTATCAAGAGAAAAAAAAAATTAAAATGTAAAAGAATTCATACTTAAGTGTTAGACTTAGACTTCAGGATTAAAGGATGAAGTTTAAATCATACCTTCATTATGTTTTTAATTTGTAACTTCTACCTAAATACTAAATCAATTTTTACAGCATCTTCCTAGGAATTCAAATATGTGGCATGAAAAGTGAAAAGAAAAAAAGAAAATACTCAATAACAAAGATATGTTTGGACATTAGTTTGTGACTTGGGAAATTCCAACCCAACTCAACCCATGAAAGCATAGATCATATTACCAATTTACCACATTTCATTACATACTGCTAAATGAAAAGAAACCAACTAAGCACCACTAAATGCACGCTTTTTAATCATTCACATGCTCTATTTTCAATCTTCTGAGACTGGTTTCAAGCCGTCACTCGCTCATTTTATGCCCAGTATTGAGCTAATTCATTGCCCTATTCCATACACTCAATCATAACCTATGATTTTCTTGTATGATAACCATGATCAGTATAGTTTAAAATCAGTACATTGAGCACTTTTACATCCAACCAAAGGATATTCAATATAAAGACGAAAATAACAGCAGATAAGCATATCTCGAACACATGACAAATGGACTCCACATAAATAAACTAAGATGCATGCAATTTTACAGAAAGAAAATGTACTGAGCCACTGATGAAGTCAAATCAGGAAATCAACAGTTAAATTTTAAAAATGAAATTGCACATACATCACTGTTGTCAATATCATGTTGACAATTTGGGCAAGGCTTGGTAGGATTGCTTTTCCATATAACCTTTTCAAGTTCACACGTTCCTGATGCACATTTTATTTTGGTCGCAATTCTACTTTTGTCCACCAACCATGATGGCCTGCATAACCAAGGGCATTATCAAGACAAAAAGTTCATTATTTGGCTGTGACAGCATAACTGCATAAGGTCATTGCGTGGATTTATTCATTTAATCAATGACAGAACTCAAGACACATTATGCAGTGGACTGGTATTTCCTTTAAACTTAGATAAAACCAACAAATACTAGCTAATGATCTCTTTATTCCAACTTGGTGAATTTAAAACAAACAATAAGGTTCGACAACCAAACGGTAAAGAAAACCCAAAAAAGAAAGATAAAAGTTTTAACTGCTTTCATCATCTTCCATTTGCCTTTCAATCATATAAAACTATTGAAATGGAAGTTAAGGATGAACCCAACACTGAAATTCAACCAAAATATGACAAAAAAAAACAAACTTCCACATAACCCCATGTAAGACCTTCCGATTTCCATTCAATTACAGAACAATAAACTACGCAGAGACAAACCCACCAACCAGAAACTCAACCAAAACACAAAAAGCTGTGATTTTTCGCATAAAACTAACTCCATGTACGAACTTCCGCTTCCCTTTCCATCATAGAACAAGGAACACCATAGCGACGAAGCAACCCAACCAGAACACACAAAAGACACAATTTTTCACATCATACTAGGTAACCCTATTTAGATCATAATAATGGGGTTCCATCAAAAGAAGCATTATTGCTGCAAAAACAGTTTGTACTAAGATGTTCCAGAACGAAAATCCAAGTGAAAATAGAGTTGAATAATCAATCAAACATGGTAAGCAAGAGAAGGGTACTTACCCAGCCATAGGAGAGTGATCGATGATTCAATTCAAGACCTTCTTTTTCTGCTTTTCTTGAAACCAATGTAATTTAAGGCTAGATAATATAATATAAAAAGTGATTAAAGAGTTCTTTCACTCTTCATTAAAGTTTTTTTTTTTTTCCTGGGATTTTATGTAATTCTTTTCAAAATTTGAAAGTTGTTTATGTGTGAACGTGAATGTGAATTGTCTTAAAATATTAATTAAATTAAATATTAATAAAAATATAAATTGAAGTACAATAATCATTAAAGTAGTGACTGTACTAAGTTATCGTTTTTGACTGACTTTTCATATGTCTGCCATGGTGGATTTGGGTTTTGAATGTTGGCGCAATCATTCTTCCTGACTTCATGTGTATCGCATACAAGTTATGAAATAGATTTTTACTTATTTATTTTACTACTAAGTTATTATTATAATTACTTTTATGAATTTTATTATCTAAAATATTTTGTATTTAATTCTATTGTTCTGTTTTCTGTGTTTATATATTTTACCAATTCGTCAAATATGTAATATGTATTGTATTAAAAAAAGTGGAAATCGTGCTATTTTACTACAAATCTTGGTAAAAGGGTATTTGTTTTGACACAGTTGCATTTTTATTTTTCTATTTTTTTCTTAAATACCGGTAAAAATAAAAATGATAATTATGATAAAATAAAAAGTAAATAAATCAAAAGATTAGTGAAACAAGAATTTATTTGAATATATTACTTTTTAAAGTACATAATTTTTTTTTCATAAATTAAAAGTAATTTATAAGAATTAAAAAAATATAAATAATTTTTTTCTCTCTTCTATAAGTATTTATGAATAATTTGTTCAAAACAATCCTAATATAAAAATGATAAAAAATATCTTATCTACAAATATGTAGGAGGAAAATACATTATATATATAACAAATATTTTTAATGAATAAATATGATATTATTTTAATTACTTCTTTATTATATGGACCAATATGAATATTATATATATATATATATATATTACTATTTTTAATGATTTTTATTTTGGATTCTTTTTCTAATTAAGTGATAAAATAAAATTATCAGTAAAAGAATATTAATAATTAAAGAATTATTGATAATTTAATCTTATAAAATTATGTTTTTATTTAGATTTATGAAATTAAAAATATTTTTGATATAATTAATTTATATAAAGTAATATTCTACTGTAAATTTTTAAAAAACTAAAAATATATCTCATTTTCATTCTATTTTTTTTATACTTATATTTCCTTTTTTTTTAACTTAATATAATAGTATTATTAAATATTTTTATCGTGATAAATATATTTTTAATAAATTTTTTGAATTACTTTTTATCAATTATATTCTTCGTTAGAATAGAATAAAATTGTTAAATTGTTAAATTTTTTTTATTGTTTATTTTAATTATTTATAAATTTTGGAATAAAATGGTTCTTATTATTATTTATGTTATTAATTAAAATTTATCTCTTAAATATGTTTTTTTTATATGTTTTATTTTTAATCTACAAATAAAAATATAAAAATAATAAATTTTTTTATGTAATATGTGTTTTTCTTTATTACGTAAATGATCGAAAAATATATTAATAGATAATTTTATGTTTTTTATTATGTTAATTTTTTTAAGTACATTTAACTTTATACATAATTTTACAAGGTTTGATCTTATTTGTATTAATAAGGATGATATTAGTACTATTAGAATTCAAGTTGTCTTTACAATTTCTTAAACACTTTTTATAATAGTTTATATTCTTCACTTTCTCGTTATTCTCTACATGTTTGTAGGTCTACCTAATTATTATTTTTACTATTCTTCTTTTGCTTCCTTCTTTGAAATTTGGTATCTCTTCCTCTAAGAAAATAAGTCATTGACTTTAGGTGGGTTTATCCAATTAAAACAAAATCAAATGGGTTTGTTGAGTATTACAAAACTCATTTAATTGTTAAAGAATTCTCTAAAAAATATGGTTTAAACTATGTAAAAATCTTTGTCCTAGTTTCTAAGATGGCTAGGAGTCATACGCTTATTGTTATTACATTTGTCCGTTAATATGATACTTTTTAGATGAATGTTAAATATTTTCTTAAATGGTGATATGAGAGAAGAAGTCTACATGACCTTCAAGTGTTTTTCATAATACAGGGAATGTGTGTAAGTTAAGAAAAGTTTTTTTATAGTTTTAGACAAACTCCTCGAGTTTGGTTTGAGAATTTCTCCATAATTATTACATCTCTTAGAGTTCTAATGATTATAATTTTACTTTATTTTTTAAGACTATTTTTCACGGTCGTATTATTTTCTCTTTATATGTTGTTAATGACATGGTAATTAATGGAGATGATGTGAATGAGATTGTAGAGTTAAAATTGCAGTTGACGAAATAATTTGAAATGAAAGATTTTATTCCTCTTTGTTATTTCCTAGGAATTGAAATTACATATTCTCCTAGATTATATATTTTTTCTCAATTTAAGTATAAAATAGACTTATTCTTTAGATATTTGCACATTTGACAATCCTAATGAACTTAATGTGAAATATACTCCTTCTAAAGGTGTCCTTCTACCTGATCGTTGTACTATTATTGGCAATCTAATATATCTAACCATTACTCATTTTGATGTTGCTTATGTTATGTATGTTGAGTCAGTTTAATGTTTTTCTTATTATAATGCATTAAGCAATTGTTCTCTACATGATATCTATGTAGTACTTAGGTACAAAGTTTTCTTTTTTCCTCATCATTTTCTCTAGAGTTGTGTTTATTTTGATGTTGATTGGACTAGTAACCTTACTAATCATAAGTTTATTGTAAGTTTTTATATTTTTTAGGAGATTCTCTTATCTATTAGAAGAGGAAGAAATAAGATATTATTTCTATTTTGCTATTAAAGTTGAATATCGAACCATGACTCTACATATTATTGAATAATTTGGTTATGTTATCTTATTTTTAACATGAGTCTTTCTCTTTCTAAATCAATTCCTAATAACTATAAAATTATTATCAAATTATTTATAACTTAATCTTTTATGATTGCATAAAACATATTAAAATTAATTATCATTTCATTTTGATATATTTTTAATCTAAAATGATTACGTTATCTTTTATTTCTTCTATTTGGTTAGTTTGTTTATAAATTTTTATTTTTTTAATATTTTTATTTTTTACTAACAAATACTCAGATACTGATATTAATACATAATTAAATTTAAAAAGAGATGTTAGATAATATTTTATATTTATTAGTTAATAATAATTTATTCTTTATATTATTATATTTATATCCTTTTATATTTTATATTTTTTAATTTCTTATTTTTATTAATATTAAAAAATTTATTTCTCTTTCTCTATCTTCCATATTTTTTTTTTCTCTACTTGTTTTTATATTATTACTTGTTTTTATATTATTAGAATTAGAAATAACAATCCTTTACAGCTATAATTATATCAAAACTTGATATTCTTATTTACATCACCAAACTGTCACATAAAATTATCAGTAACCTATTACATAGTATGCTTAAAACTAGACCAAGTAGAGGATTGAATGTAATTTTTTTTTCAATACTCTAGCTTTACAATATTAATCCGAAAAGAAGATGAGCTAAGTAAATCCCAACCAAGGTTTACAATATGTTATCATTAGTTTACTTGAACATACAATTTGTAAAACAAGAAGTAGTAATTAATCAGACATTGGGATGTGGGGGAGGAAGTATCCATTTGGAGCCATCAATCTGAGCCAGACTTAAGAATGGTTTCGCCTCTTCATCACTTAGTTGCTTTGTCAACGGAGAACGCCCTGTGGAATCTGCACCAGGTCCTGTGTTCTTATACTCCCCAAAATATAGAGTTCTGCAGATCGTCAAGTATTATATTCATCAACATTGCAGCAAATACACTTTAGAAGTTTATAAAATACAAAGATGACAAGTAGTATGTTTGATGAAACATAACTATGCACCTTTATGCAACAGTTTGGCAGGTATATCTTATTATAATTTATGCTATTGAATAACACAATTGTGAGGAAAAGTTGAATTAGAAAGTTACTTGTCATAGTCATCGTGATGGTTGTTACTCCAGGCTTCCTTATTGAAAATGTTACCCATGTTACAGTAAGCAAAGACAACTGTGGAATGAGAAAACCAGGCTCTTCCCAAGTAAGCACCACTTCCAGTTCCAGTAAGTTCACAATGTACAAAGGAGTAGCCATTATCCTCTTCCTTATTTTTTCTTGCTTGTGCTGTTATAAAAGTATCACCAATGTCGCCAAGGGTTTTTATTTCACTATTCTGCATCATAAAATAAGTCCTAAATATACTTATTGCAACTATATTTCGAGCATCACATATTAATTCATGTATATATACAAACATTGAAGTTGATGAAATTTTACATACCACATATAGTGACTTCCCACTTCCAAAAATATAATCAACAGTTCCTTGAATCAAGCAGCCATAGAAAAAATGTCTATTTGCATCATCGCACACTGTGTCTTGGAACCCATATAGCTGGCAACGAAAAAATGATGCTTTGTCTCCAGAAATTCGTAATGCAACTGCTTGACCTCCTACTGTGTTTAAATCAGGTCTTGGTGCTGTGTTCTTGAGCATCAGATTTATAAACCACAAACACAAACAATGATAATAAAAATGTGAACCAAAAAGTGAAGGCATTTGAATCTTTTGATTGATGTGATTATATATTAAGGAAGATAGTATACAAACCGAGATTAATATGTTGGCTGCCACAAAGTAATCTGATTCAACGATTAATGTGGCACTATCAACAGTGCCATATTGTTTTGCTGTGCCCCCATAGGTTATGTTTGGCATCTGCTCTGGTTTTCCATACAAGGTGATGAAAGGTTTTGTCCTCTCAATTTTGATTTTCTCATTGTAATTTCCAGGTCCAATGTACACAACTACACGGTTTTTGTTCCCATCGGGTATGCTTTTAATGGCATCAGTGATGGTCTTGAAATCCCCACTGCCATCTTGCATTACCTTCACAATCTTGGTACTTGCTTCAGCAGCCTCCAATTCGGGGTCCAAGGTACCCTTTCTTTGATCTAATGGCGCTACGTGACTCTTAAACCATGACCCTAATTCTGTCTTATCAGCAGGCATTGGCTCATTTATATCAGAAAATGCAACCTGGGTTGTAAGAAAAACAACCATGAGACTCACTTGAATGGTACAACATATAGTTTTTGAGGCCATATTTCTAGTTATTTTCATTTACAGGATCTATTATTTTTGTGTGAATAGCTCATTTCAAATGCAATTTATATACAAGAAAGATTCCTATAATAAGTTTGAGACAAAGTTCAGTTTGAGGTGGTGAGTTAATTTGATTCAATGGTCTTTTCTTAGGAAGCTCAAATTAACCAAGGGGTTAAAATTAGACTGTTTTTTTAGTTAAAGATGACATTTTCAACAAGTTTTAGGTTCCAATCATACACATGTGAAGTATTTATGAATTTATAAGAATTTAAAAAATATAAATAATTTTTTTTCTCTCTTCTATAAGTATTTATAAATAATTTAGATTACATCATTAAATGAAGTACATTTGTTTGTAAAATTCACAACTTCTTGAACAAGCAAGTGGAAGCAACCCTTCTTCTTAATCAAGCTTTATATGGCTGCAACTAAGGATCTTTTCAGTTAAATAAAAAACAAGGGAGGTAAAGAAACAAATAGAGTACTTTTGTAACATAGAATAATTCAATGACATAATTTATCATGTATATCAAACTACTTTTGTAAAAAAAAAAAAAAAACCTAAAGTGTTGAAGGCTTTGATGATATCTATCTAATGTTTTCCTACTATGTATCAACACTCTTTTAAAAACCTTTTGATAAAGTGGTTTTCACTTAAATATAAATATTTGATAGAATAGAAAGTTTAAAAGAATAATAGAAGACTAGGAAAAGACTTGTTTTATTGTGATTCTTTCCACTAAAGTTATATGTTGTAATAACTATTTTTCATTGTTATTTTTACTTTATATGAATAATATAGTGTTATTTTTAGTAAATTTTTCAATTTTTCTTCTTAATAATTTCTAATTTGATAGAAAGGTATAGGAAAAAAATTCTATTAGAGTATATATACAAATTAACACTTGTAAAGGATGTTACAATATTTTTCTCTCAAAGTGTAGAAGGTTAAATAGATGATTTAGTTTTTACAAATATACGCTCTTAGAATTTATGTGAAGTTTCTTTGCATGCAAGTTGTGTTTTTTAACTTTCATTATTCTTTCTAATCATTTTGAAATAGTATGATTTTTTAATGTGTCTCTCATAATAGTGACTTTTTATGTCGTTTTTCAAAGGAATTTTGGTTTGTGGTTCAAAATTATCACTATTTTAGGTACAAAAGCTTTGTACAAAAACACAGATAAAGTATAAACACTACTGGAATTGTTGTGGTCAGAATAAATTTTAAGAACAACATAATTTTATGTAAAGTTATAAACATGTCCTATTACTTTATCCTATAATGTTATTAAATTTTATTGTGTTCATATAGTAAAGTACAAAAGATCTATTTGTGCTTAATTAATTTGGCGAATTCATGTATAAATATTATATTTTAAATCTTAATCAAATATTAATACTTAAAATTTTTAATCTTTTATTTATTATCACTAAATTATTTAATGTAAGGATCGTTTAGTATATATAAACTGTCTGAATCTAACAAGATGAATAATTGATAGATTGTGAATTTCTGATAAAATTAATAAAATCAAATGAGAACACATTTTAAATCAATAATATTGTATAACCCATTTAAAAGATTAAATTTTTCACATCAAATTTCATTCTAATGTAAAAATAGATTTAAATCGATGTTAAAAAGTCAATCTTTAAATCAAATTAGCTTTTTATATTCCATGCATATAATAAATCAATAAAAATTATTGTAAATCGATTTATTCGCCCCCCCCCCCCTAATTAGGTTAAAATTTTGATTTTGATCTTAATTTAACTTTAAAAGCTAATTTATAAAAAAATTATATATTATTCCATTTACATAATATTTTTAACTAATATAGTTTAAACATTGTTTTAAAATGATATTAAAGTTGTTCTTTTGTTTATAGATTCATAGAATTACAGAATTTAAAAAAAAATAAAAATCAGATTGTTATTAAATAAAAGTGACATAATAGATAGACGCCAAAATTAGTAGCACTGGATTCTGATTTCTGACAGATTCCAGAACTGAAAAATGCAATCTTTATTCATAGAATAGTTCCAAGGTGAATATTTTTATTTTCCTTAAAGGGAGTTAAATATTTTGGAGTTAGAATAAAAAGTTTATTGAAAAATTATAATAAGAAATGAAATATTTTATTAAATTTGTGATTCTCATAACAATTTTAGGATTGAATTCCATAAATGCAGATTCTTAGAATTTAAAGTGAGACACCATGCCGTATCTAACAGAAACCCTATCTAACAGTCAGCCATAAACGCATTGTCTCTGAGCTATCTAAACTTCAAATGTTTGAAGAAGAAGAATTCGTATATTATAATCTGCAATGGTACGTAAACTTTTCAACGTGTGGAAGAGTAGATATGAAACTTGTTATCACCATTAACTTTTTATATCCAATACTCGTACGAAGAAGAGCAATTCCTATATAAAAACAGCACTCCCATCAGATGCAGTGAACACCATTTACTACACAGAGATTCTCTTAACTCTTCATATCTATCTTTCCAAAAACTCTTTCTGAGTGAGGTCAACACTCTCTGCTTCACTCCAACCAAAAGCCAAACACAAAATAATAATAAAAAAAGAACTAAAAGTCCAAGGTTGTTGGAGAAACAAAAATCATAACGATGTCGGCAGCCAACAGAATTTTGGTCATTGGTGGAACTGGCTTCATGGGGCAGTTCATAACTAGGGCAAGTCTTGCCTTTGGCTATCCTACCTATTTGCTTCTCAGGCCTGAATCTGTCTCTCCTTCTAAGGCCTCCATTGTCAAAACCTTCCAGGACAAAGGTGCTAAGGTTATTCATGTGAGTCATTATACCTTCATTTTCTTTACTTCTCCCAACAATCCACAAGTTACTGCCTTTTTACTCCTATAATCTTTTCTGCATGTTCCTCTCCCACATTTTCATAATAAGAGAGGAAAAAAACATCTATTAATATTGCATAATAGATTATCTATAAAAAAAATATTTTTATAAAAAATAATAATGAACCTAACTTACTCTCAAAATCAGTTCAGAAGATAAATTTTACTCCTCACTAATATAGTATAGTTAAACTTCATTTTTAATTAATATTACTAATATAGTATAGTTAAGTCTCATTTTTAGTTAATATTACTAATATAGTATAGTTAAGTCTCATTTTTAGTCAATATTACTAATATAGTATAGTTAAGCCTCATTTTTAATTAATATTACTAGTATAGTATAGTTAAGTTTTATTTTTAGTCAATATTACTAATATAGTATAGTTAAATCTCATTTTTAATCAAAATAAAATTTTTTAAACATCTTTTTTCATATCGAAAAAATATTCTCAACTCAAACATAATTTTATTAATATATGACCCAATTTAAATATTATTTTTTAGTTAATATAAAATTTTTTCAATAATTTTAATAATATAATCACTTATATAATTTTATTTATATAAAAGATATTGATGAAAAAATTCATATCCATTATACATAAAATCAAATTAAAATTTGTAAAATAAATATAAATTTTATTTTATAAATTAATTTTAAATTTATAAAGATGAATTAAATTTTAAATTAAATATAAAATCTAACCTAATAAAATGGTTCAACATATGTAGTTACCTAGTATAAAACTATTGAAAAATTTTAACGTAAGAGACAATATTTTCTTCCCATTCAAAAAATGAGTTAGTACTCAAAAATAGAAAAAAAAATAGTATTTTTCTCTGATTATAATTTTTGCCATTTTAGAATGATGGTGAGTTTTGATTTGTATGTGTGTTCGCAGGGTGTGATAAATGACAAGGAATTGATGGTGAAGATTTTAAAAGAGTATGAGATCGACGTTGTGATTTCTCTTGTAGGAGGTGCAAAGTTGTTGGATCAGCTTTATTTGCTTGAGGCCATAAAATCTGTCAAAACCATCAAGGTCACTAACTTTATTATTATTTTTTTAATTATCTTTTTACTTATTGAAATTTTAAAAAGAAATTACGTTTTTATTCTTTTATTTTTTTAAAAAAAATTTAATTTATAAAAAAATAGGATTTGGTACCTTTAAAAAAAAACTAAAATAATTTTCTTACAAGTTTTTATTTTTTATTTAGTAAATAGAAACTAAATAATTTTATGCTTTAAACATATTAAATGTATATATTCTTATAAAATATTTAAAAGACTATCAAAATATACTTTAAATGGATATATTATTGATGTATTATTACAATGGTAAGTTAAATTTAATTTTTCTTGGACTCTTCTCTTTTATTTTAGTGGGCTCTGTTAAAAAGTATGTGCTTGAATTTTCGTGGCATTATATTAAATATAATATGACAAATATAATATTTTTGTTTTAACAGTGCTTTATTAAAATAAAATTTAATACCTTATTTCATTAAATAATGATTCTTATTTTTTTTTCTATGCTATGAGAAAAGTAAAAGAATATTGATTTGGTGATGTGAAATGGTACAGAGGTTTCTGCCATCAGAATTTGGACATGACGTGGACAGGGCTGATCCTGTGGAGCCGGGACTAAGAATGTACAAGGAGAAGCGTTTGATTAGGCGTGTGATTGAGGACTACGGTATTCCTTACACTAATATCTGCTGCAACTCCATTGCTTCTTGGCCTTACCATGACAACTGTCACCCAACCAGTGTTCCTCCACCGTTAGATCAGTTTCAAATCTATGGTGATGGCAACGTCAAAGGTATACATCTCAATTACATATTATTGGATTTCAATATGTTTTTAATTCTTTTAATTAAATAATTGATTTTTACTTACAATGTTTTAAATTTTTATTTTAATTTTTAAAAATCATTTTTTTTTCATATCAAATTATATTATTTAAACTAAACAAATTCAAGTAACCATTTAAAATTATGCATATTAGTAGTGTATGTTGAAAAAACTCATAAGATCTATAAAATAAATGTTAAATATTAAAATATTTTATATAAATTAGAACTAAAATTTACATACTCCACAGAGTTAAAAACATATTAGGTCATTCATAAAAAACTGTATTATTTTTTACTCTGAACAAAAAAAAAAATTCTCTCATTAAATATTAATCATTATATTTATTATGAATAGTATAAAATTATATAATGTCATCAAACATTTTAAAAAAAAAAAAGAGACATTTAACTATTATTTTTTTAATTATAATATTGACATAAATTATTGAATCACAAAAAATAATACCTAAAATCTTATAAATTTAAATAATTATATAAATATTTATTTATTTTTATTTATATATCTAAACATATATATTAATTTAAATATTAAAAATAATTTTAAATTTAATTTATTTATTACAAATTAAAGTTTACATTCATTTTTTACTTAATCTTAACCTAATAGCAATGATAACATAAGATCTCTAAAAAAGATTTCCTATTATGGAAATCAAATATAAGTAGAAAAAAAGTGATTGTGACAATTGTTTGATGCACATGCAGCATACTTTGTTGATGGGAATGATATTGGAAAGTTTACAATAAAGACAGTTGATGATATCAGAACATTGAACAAAAATGTTCATTTTCGACCTTCAACCAACTGCTATTCCATCAACGACCTTGCTGCATTGTGGGAAAAGAAAATTGGTCGCACCATTCCCAGACTCACCATAACAGAGGATGATCTTCTTGCTAAAGCAGCAGGTTCACAACTTTTTCTTTTTATTTACATATCATTCTTCATTAAATGAGTGAAAGTTTTGAATTTTGATGCCTACATCTGCAGAAAACTGTATACCAGAAAGTATTGTAGCATCATTCACTCATGATATCTTCATCAAGGGTTGTCAAGTTAACTTCAGCACAGAAGGACCAAATGATGTTGAGATTACCAGTCTCTACCCATTTGAAAAATTTCGATCCTTGGAGGATTGCTACGAGGACTTTGTTCCAATGGCGCATGACAAGATTCATGGAGGTGCAAGTGAAGAAATCAAAGTAAAGGACAGAAAGCCCTTGGTAGAGGCAGTGCCAATAACAGCAATGGGCTAGTTGAAAAAGAACCACCTTAATTAATATTTTCTGTACCAACTTTTCTCAAACTTTGGTGGGGACAGAAATTCATCATTCATAAATAATAAGTGTGTTTTACTCACATATTTGAAGGACCACCCTGTTTTCATATGTATTTTTTGGTCAAGTAGTTTAATTCCACCCAATAATTAGGAATGCTTTCATGGCTGTAATAAATTCTAATCAACTTTCTTGCTTCTACTGTTCATGTATCCTTGTACCCTTGTGTATCCTACAATCATGTTCAAAGTGTAAGATTGAGAATGTCATTTGAGGTTAATGATTTTATGTTCTAAATCTTGTATTGCAAAAATGTCACTAGATTTTGTCAACATGTAAAAAGAGTTTTAGTGCATCATTGGTATAATATATCATCATCATTTTAAAAGTTTTGTGCAGATACAAGTCACTGATCTAAATAACTAGTGCAATTTAAAAGTTAGAATCATGTCAAACTTAATATATTAATCTATATATATAAACAAATACATGTTTTTTTTTAACCCTTAAAGTGTTTTTGATAAAAAGAAAGGAAATAAGTGAGAAATGGAATGAATAAAATTGGAAAAAGAAAAATAAAATGAAACTGTGTTTTTGTTTTAAGAGAAATATGTAAAAGAAAGATAGGAGAAAGAATAAAAAGATAATTTTTTGGTAAGAGTTAAAAAATGCATTATAAATTTTTTAAAGGAATTATATTCATTTATGATCATTTGTGAGTGATTTCTCTGCTTTGTTATTCTTATCCTATCACACATTCTTAATTTATTATCTATTCTTTATTCATCATCTTCTTCTTGTTGTTTCTAACTCAATGCTACCAAACAAAAGAATTAGATTTTTTTAATGAAAAGGAACTCGTGAGAAATGCTTAGATAAAAATAAAAGTGGGAGAAAAAAAATTAAAATAAAAAAATAACACACTTACTCTATTGAATTATAAAAATATGATGAAGAATAACTATATATCTCTTATTCTATAAAGTAGATCTCTCCTTAAAATAAAAGAGAAAAAATATTTTAAAATGTGTTTTTCCTTATTTATTGATAAAAATAATATAATGAAAGAATATTCCCTTTATATTTCATATAATTTTTTATATTATTTTATTTTCTTTTTCTTTTTTATTAAATTCAGACTCATTTTTTTTCTTTTTATTTACTTTTTTCTTCTACTTACTAAGGATGAATAAGGAATATATTATATGAATAATGGTATGATGACTGTAAATTTTTCTCTGTTAAATTTTTTTAAAGTAAATATATATAGATATTATTTAATTTATACATTTTTATTATTCTTTAAAATTTACTTAGTCGATTAAAAAAAAAAAAAAAAACTTAGAGTTTCGTTCCTATATATGATGAATTTGTCTTTGTTTCTAATTAATTTTACATCAAAATAAGTGAGACGAAATAGAATCAATATGATGTTTTAATTATCAACTTTAATTTTATGTGTAAGTAAATTAGAATAAAAAAACATAAACTAAAATTACGATATATTTAATCATAATCCTATTAATTAAATAAAAAAATTATTATAATTGATTCAAGATTAATAAAAAATATTCTTTTTAATAATGTAGGACACTAAACATTGATAATTCAAACAAAACCTAAATTCATTTTAAAATTCTATCGGGACTAATTTCAAAATTTGAATTGTCCAAATCAATATATATTATACCCATAATATATACTATCTCACTTATCATTTATAAGAAAAAAAATTGCATAAATTAAGAAAATGAATTAATTGTATTAAAATTTACTAATTTCTTAATACTATTTCTAAAAATGCCCTTTTTTAGTAATGTCATAAAAAAATATATATGATGGTAATAGTGTAACTAAAGGTCAAACATTAATTAAAGTTACGATCTTTTTCATAAAATATGACTAAATGAAGTAAAAATTGTTTCTTTTATATAAACTAGAATGTAGAAGCAATTTAAAAATTGAGAAGTTTGTTCTTAATGAGAGAAAATAGATGAAAATGTGAGCTTCCTTTCTTCTGTGGGTAGGCATGAAGATGAGAAAGCCAGGCAAGCTAACACAAGAATGCAACCACCAAAAGGCAATGTAGGTCAATGAATTAGGGTTTCAATTTTCAAGTGGAAGGGACACTGTATTTATGACATAGCCTTCACAGACAGTGCATGATTGAATAGTACTGAAGCAATTATCAGTTTCAATTGAAAAGTGGGGCTAACCCCAAGCTAGCAGTTGCAGACACTCTCACCTGAATTTCATACTTGAAGAAGACCAAGCCACCTTCTAGTCCTTCTGCTTCACATGTTTTCCAGGTTGTAAAATTTATAAAAATATAGGAATAACGTATTGTTTTCCAATAAAAAATAAATACAAAAAAAATTTTCTTTCTAATTCAACTGAATTCCTGGTTATGGGTCAAGTTTAGAGTTTTAATAATTGTTGAATCTTTTATATAGTGGTGTATGGATCCCTGGTCTTATTTCTTATGTGTTAGATAATCTACTTGATGAGTATCTGTTAATCATTTAGTAAGGAGAGAAATAATTATTTAGTTAATTATTTAACTTTCTCCACGCTTTTACTCAATTATATATTATAATTATTTTTAATATTTTGAATACTAATTTTTATTAATATATTTATTATTACCGATTAACTTTCTCTTCTATTTCAAATTAACTCCATTTTTCAGTTTTTTTGGTTTATGTTTCAATTCAAATACATCACCTTAAGTTAAATAAAAATAGTTACGAGAATATAAAGTATGCTAAATAATGATGTTTGTGAATTTATCAGTGAAGATGTTGTTATCAAAACTGATATAGCATGAGATTAAAACATAATTATATTTAGATATTATTTGTTTATAAATATATGTAAGAATGTTCAAGTAAAATTTAAGGGTTATTATCATCTATTTTATATATAAATTAAGATATTGAATCAGAGTTTTTATAAAGTATTATTTCATAAGTATTTTAGAATTATATTTTAGAAATTGTTATTATTTTTATCCAGACAAGATTATAAAGAAATAAAAAAAATTAAAAAAAAAATCCAACAAAGTCTTTATTTTTTAAAACGTTTTTAAAAAATACACTATTAAATATTTTAATGTAATAGTTAGATGATTTGTATTTAAAATATCTAATATCATATAAAAAAAATTTAAAAAATTTATTAGATGGATGTATTATATACTCGAATAAAGGAGAATAAAAATAAAGTTTTATAAAGATTTATTCCAATTAGGTTATATTCTATTTTTTTAAAAAGAAATTTAAAAAATATCATTAATCAATAAATAATTATAATAAAATGATTATAATAAATTTCAATTATTTTTTATTTTATACAAGCATATAATAATCATTTTTAACTAAATACTTAATTTTTTTGAGTTAAAGAAACGAATATACAATATTATTTCTAACATAAATATAATATTTGTAATAAAAATTTATACTAAAATCAACTCTTAAAAAAAATATAAATTAATATAATACTTTCCGTAAATGATATAACATGAGATAAATTTTCAAGAAAAAATATATAAATATATTTCTCATTAAAATTAAAAATTGATTTAAAAAAAAAAAGATAATAAGATTTTTAAAAAGTATTGTAAAATATTTAGTTGAAAAACACTTTATATTCTTCTTAATATTGTTTCTTATTCTTATTTTGCATGCAGAGCTTTTTACAATTTATAACTTTTCTTTAAAAGTTAGTAATTACTTAAACTAGGCTTATAGTTGAACTTTTTTCTATTAAAAACAATCACTCTTTTGTATATTTTGTCTTCACCTTGAATGGAGTAGTAATAAATTTTCTAAAAAATCATTTTTTTTTAACAATAAGTGAATATTCTTCTACTTTATTTTATTAGTCAAGTACTTTATTTCAATTGAGATATATAAAATTAAAAAATTATTTCCAAAAATTTAAATATATATTAATTAACAAGTAGTTTCTTAAATAATTTAAAATAAACATGGTATATTTACAAATAATAAATATACATATTTATATATATTTATATTTATGATGTATAGTTTTTAATGAAGAATCATAAAACATATAATATATCATTCAACAACAAGTATCATATAGTCATAAAAATCATAAAATTGATTTTATAAATTATTTATTAATATCTTGATAATTATTTTAATAATATCTTATCAAAATATTAGATATAGAGTTTTTATATTTAATTTTTATATTTTATTTCTTTCAAATACTTTTTTTATTTTTAATTTTATTTTTAGGATTATATATCTTAAATAGAACTTGGTTAGAAGTTATTATTATTTTCATGGAGGCACGTGTCTTATCTAAATATTATATATGGAGTCTTTATATTTAATTTTTACATTTTATTTTTTTGCAATATTCTTCTTAGTTTTAATTTAAAGTTTAATTTAACTAACAACTGATTAAAAAAATAATTTTCTACTGTTCACAAACAAATTTTCTTTATCAGTATATTTTTTATTTCGTATTTGATTGTCTTTAAATCTAACTTTTTCATCTTTATTTTCAAAATAAATTGTAATACTTTTAAATGAAATTATCAATTAGTTAAACAAATAACTTTATGTCACAATATGTCATAAATCTTAAATATAGTATATATGTTAAAAGCATTTATTTATTATAAATTATAATTATAATATATTCTTAAACATACAAAATAATTAAATTAATTATAAATTCTAGTTTGTAAAAATAAAGTATATCCTATGTTTTGATATTAGGAATTGAATGACACTTTTGAATCAACAATATCCCTACCCCTACTTGATAAAAGCCTTGAGAACCATACAACCAAATCTAGTAATTCTAGCTAGAATCTCATACTGCCAATGTGGGGGACTCATATTCCATACCATAACAATTTAATCTTAAGTTTGTTGTGCACTAGTCATTTGATTTGTCCCAAGCAAACGACGCTATGCTAGTGGCACTTTGATACCAATGTTGTGATAGAAACAGAAATCAAGGATAAAAAAGAGAGAAATCTAAACCCTAAACCTGAACCTTTACAATCCGAGACTGAAGTGTGTGTATTGTCCTGAAACTAACTACTGATTATGTTTTCTCACTTGACCCATACATCAATATGACCGAAACAATCAATAACCCACACATCAATATGATCATACATCAATAACCCAGACATAGGATACATGTTAAATGAAATATTTTCCAGCTGCAGACTTTCATCCCTTTGCAGTGAAAAAGTCAATCGCAGAAAAAGAGATGTCCTTAGATACTAGTCACTGGCTTCCCATGGTTTAATACAGCTAATGCTGCAACTACACTTGGAGTGTAGTCAGCATAAGATCTCAAATTTTGATGTGGAAGGTTGTGCTTTATTCTCTCCGAAGGCAATAGAAGCTTGACAAACTTTTCTGCTGCAATTATTTGTTCTTCTCGACGATCATTATCATGTATTAAATCACTGTAATATGTAATAAAAAAACATATGTCAAATATTCCGACAGAAAGCACTGCTCTCAACTAATAAATTCTCAGCTTGAAACATATAAACTCTGTTATTTATTTTCTTCTAATTGAAATAACTAGAAATTCACTCTTACTTGAGCAAGAAGGCTAAGTTTTCCGGTTTGCAAGATTGAAAGAGTGCTTCAGGAATAATGGCCTTGTCCAAAAGAATATTGGGAAGTGATATGTACTGTATCTTAGCTTTGTACCGAATATACCATTCTGTCAAAATATGGGCACGATATGTCACAACACAGGGTAATCGTGCAAGCTGCAGTTCCACAGCAACTGTCCCAGACGTGCATAATGCAACTCTACTCGCCTACAATGCAGTTAACTTAAACTAGTTAGGCACAATGTGCAGCCTTCAAGAATTATATAGAGACTAGGAAACAGAAATGGCATAAAACAAATTCACAATCTAAGTAAACAGTTTGGACAGAATCACTGGCGAACATTTTGGAAAATCAACATTTATAAATGTCGTTGCAAGTCTAGATTTAAGTCTTATTCTACTTTCCTGTTCACCAGAACTCAAGCAAGTGTCAATAAGCATTCTACAATAGACAAGAACAATTTCCACAAATAGATGACTATCAGAAGTATAAAACCAATTTTATACTAAGGCTAGGTAAATTGTAATGGCAAAATAGTTAAAAATTAAAATATATTTGTTTTGTAAATAGAAGTCTTCCGGGACAAAGGGACTTACACTAAAAGCATCATATCTTAGTTGTGTTGCTCCACCTGGAATCAATATTACTGGCACAGGCCATCTATGAACAGCACCAGCTATGAAATTTTCCACATGCTCATTAGGTGCTACATGAATGACAGTCATCAACTGTGGAACTGAGTCTTTCATCAGTTCCACCGTATTTGAAAAGATGGGAAGCATCCGACTAACTTCTTGCACTCTGCTTCCAGGAAGCAAGCTAACGACAGTGGCTCCTTTTAAAGTTAAACGTGATGATGAAGCAAATTATGATTTCAAAGTTAAACAAAAAAGTACAAATAAAATCCAGAAAACGGTTTTCAAATCACTTTTCTTTTTAAACTATAACTTATGCTCCAATGTCTAGATTTTGGGGCATTATGCTAAAGCAAATATCCGCAAAGAGCAAGAAAGCAAAATCATTAAACTAATCATACATGTGAGTACCAAAAAGTCAAAAACAATAAATTAGTATACTTTTCTCTAAGATAAGTATATGAAGTTCTGGAATTTCATTTTATTAGAAGTACCTGCCGGCACTGCATACTTATTTCGGAAGTCTTCAGCATTTCCTTCAGCCCTCCATTCATGAATCGAGGAATTGTTTCTCTGGAAATATAAGCTAGACAAAATTAGGGAAAGGAAATCAAGAAATTTGGACCAAGTAAAATATAATAACGATGAAGAAGGACAAGATTTGGATACAGGTCAAGATATCAAAGAGATGAGAGAACTGCTTTAGTAAGTTTTTTAATGATGGGTAAGGATCAGGATTATATATGGAAGGATTAGAAATCCAAAGAACAAAAAGAAAAATTGGCCTCTTATTGTAGAAGAGATAAGAATAAAAAAATTACGTAATAATCCATAAAAGCTCTAATAAAGGCATACAAGCTGCACGATAAAGCTAGTAAGAATTACCAAATATCCCAAGCTCATACCAAATTCAATTCCAGAACATCTTCCAGGACTGGATGCCCAACAGCTGTTGCATACAATCCATTCAATCTACATATTTTGTCCTCATTTGGAAGTATGCACAATAGATGATCCACAAATTCTGCTAGTCCTCTGAGTCTCGCTTCACCTCCTTTCCATGCCCAAAATGATGGTGCTACATAGTGAAAGTGTGCTGGCAAATGCAACTTTGTCTGACTGTATCTAGCTGCAAAAGGCATTCCCCCATTTGCATACAATATAACTCTGAAACTACACGTGCAGAAGTTATTCCAGCAAGGAGAGTGCATTAGTAGTAGTACCTCTAAATTGCTTCAAGAATCGAAAAGAAAAGCCCTTAGAATCAACAGTTAATACAACATGAGGTTCAAATAGAGCAGCAGCTTCAACAGTTTCCTTCAGTTTCACCTGAAAATTAACATCACCACATGGAATTCACATGTCTAACCGATAAAATTTCATATACATATGCTTCAAATGTAGTTCAAAATATGGAAAAAATGATCAGATATCCCTAGAACAATAAAAGTTGAAAATGAATCAAGGAACAACAAACATTTTCCAATACATTACGTGGTTACCCAAGTCGAAAATGTATTCATATTAGAAAGACACCCAAGTTGAAATAAACCAATTCTCTTTTCAGATTTAACATTTGTGTCCATGTTGATTTTAAACTGATTTTATGTTACAGTAGTATTTTAGCAATGATGTGTCCTATTTGCAATCCGTGCGAGTAACCTTTTTTTTTCAGGCAACAACTCGGTACCGTATTCTATATATCCAACACTTCAGTTATATAACATATTGAAAAGATTCTCAGAAGTTTTGTGGAAAACAAAAAGAAAACTCATAGCTACTGTTCTCAGTTTGGAAAACACACTAATTATTAACATCACATAAATCAATACACTCACTCTGATTCTATAAAGATGAGGCAAAAGCTCCCAAAGTCCCATTACCGAAATATCCTCAATAGGAAACAGAGACTGCAACCCTTCATTTGCCATCTTAGCCCTGAAATTGATAAATTAAATTTATATCTAGGAATCAAAATTTCCTTAGAGATATATTTTAGACTAAAATACACTTTTAGTCTCTCATCTTCTGTTTCTTCTTTTTTTATCACTTTGGTCACCTAATTTAATTTTTTTTTACCAGTGTCATGAACCCAAAATATTCTCGATCGAAAATCAATAACTAATCTCTCAAACGACCAAAAGATCATTTAAAAATACCAACCTCTCTAAATAGATATTTTTCGATACATACTGTCCTGGAAATTGAACCTCTGATCACATACTTAAAGAACAAGATTATAGGACAATCATAGCGCATAATAACAGTTTTCTATAATGACTTTTAATCATTTTCTTAGTTTTTTTGTACTATTAATATTGGCCGACATAACAAGCATTAGTGCATATGGTAAGAAATCACATGTCACCGAATTGGCCCCTTATAAACTGATGAAAGAACTATCTTGCTACGACGAAATCAATGTAAAACTTTTTAAAGTTAACAAACCATACTCAGAAGCACAAAATAAAACGAGACTTTAAGCGAAGTTGACTTACCCTCCAACGCCAGCAAAGCTAAGAGGTAAAGGGGAGAGAAATTTAAGCGAAGCCATCAGGCGAGAAGCAATGGAATCTCCAGAAACTTCACCGGCAACAATGAAAACCCTCAGTTCTCCATCTCTGACAGCCATGTCTATTGGAGCTTTGGACGATGAAAATGAGAACCATTTCACACTCACTATCTTCGGGTTTGGATTCCATTTCCTTCTGAGTAAAGCTTTTGCTCCCAACGAAATTGGACGAATCCAATTCGAGAGCATCATGCGCAGGTTAGCTTGCCTTGCCGCGCCAGCGAACGAGGGAAAAACCCAAACACTGTCGTTTGATGATGCCACTGCACTGTGTATTTGAATAAAATAATTTAATAAACTTTTATTTTAAACGGTGGTCTGAAAAAAAAATTGAATATAAAATTTACTAAACTATACACAAATTCAACTTGAAATTACAAAAGTTTGAAAATAATTTAAAATTATAAATGTTGAAAAATAATAAAAAGGTTAATTATATATTTTTTAATATAGTTATGATGAAATTATCATATTTAAAATATGGTCCGTCTTAAAATTTAAATTATAAAATTTAAAATTTAAAATTTTACCTCTTTAATTAAAAGAATAATAGATAATATAATATGATAAAGAGGTGGTGATAAGGGAAAAAAATTATATATATATATATATATATAATTTTGTTTCACTATAAAATAAAATAAAAGTTAATGTCTAATTTTTTTATTTAAAATAAAATAAATCTTTTAATTGTGATAAGAAGTTTGAAGTTTATTTAGATATTAATGTTTTTTTTAATAATTCAATGACAAAAACTAATTTGTGTATTAAAATTTTAGGGTATGTGAAGATTGAGGAGATGATTTGAGAGAATGAAAAAAAAAAAGTAAATAGAAAATAAGATTGTTTGAATTAAAAAAAATGAGGGAAAATAAGAAAAAAATAAAATAATTTTATTTATTATTAATAATTTTTTTTAAAAAAAAATTTATTATTTTAAATACTTTTATTATTTTTAATAATATTTTAATAAAAAAATAAAAAATAAATGTTATTTTAATAATATTATTAATAATTTTTTTAATTATTTATATTAAAATAAAAATAAATATTTTTTATAATTTTATTTAATATTTATTATTTTAATATTATATTAATTAATTATTATTATTATAATAATATATAAAATATATTAAATTATATAAAAAATATAATTAATTAAAGATGTGTCATTATTCTACTCATTTCTTTGTAGATATGAGAGAAAGAGAGTGGAAGTAATTTTTGATTGAAATTACTCCCTCACGATCCGGCCACGGATCCAAATCCAAATAAAATGTTAGTTAAGATTCTCTAATCACTCGTAAAAAATAATATGATATTTTATTTAAGTAAAATGTTTAAAAAACTTCAAATTAAAATAAATATTAAAAAAAAAATCCTTTTCAAAAGAAAGAAATCAATAATACTATATAAAACTAAAAAAAGTTAAAACTAAAAAAAGTTAAAACTAAAATAGATTTTTCCAATGTTTTATAATTCCTAACATCGATCCCTTCATTTTTTGTTTTGTATTTTTTAAAATGTCTGAAATAGGACCATGATAATTAATAACAAAGTCTTGATCTTTAAGATATAAAATGTATTTCTTTTACATGAACTTTTATTTATTTTAGTTCCTTCACTTATTTATTTAATTCTTTTTAGTCTTTATTGAAAGAAAAAAATATATTATAAAATTTAAAAAACTATATTTTTATCTATAAAAATTAAAAAGGTAAATATTGTATAATTATAAAAACTAAATAATTACGTTTAATAACATCTTTTTGATAGTTTCTTTTTAATTTAAAAAAAAACTACGAATAAAAACAAAATAATTTATTATGTAAAAATATTAAAAAGAAAATACATGTTTCGCTTTAAATTAAGAAGCTCATTAAAATTACTTAACAAATATAGTTAATATATATATATATATATATATATATATCGATATAAATATTATATTATATTATGAATTATATCATATAAAAAATAATTTTGTTAATTTAGTTATTAAAATATACTTTTATATTATAATAATAACATATCATTCAAGCCAATTTTGATTAAAATTGAATAATTATAATAAAATAAAAAAATTATTTATATTTTAATATATAATGTATTGTTTTTTTCATATATAGTCTATATGATAATAAAAACTTTTAATTTAAGCATAAATTTTTTTAAAAATTATCTAATTAAAATGTATTAAGTAATATAATATGAGATAAAAGTTATATATATATATATATATTTTGTTTTTTTTAAGTATAATATTTTTCATCTTCATATTTATTATTTATCTATCTTAATTTAATGATTAAAATTAATCTTTAATTTAGATTATTAAAGTAAAAAGAGAAATAATAAGAATGAAGAATAATAAGAAAGTGGATTTATATATATAAAAAGTGGGAAGAAGAGTAGCAGTGGTGATGTGGGGACGCAGCACATGACGATATCTGAATCGTCTTCGTGGTGATAATCATGATGCCATGCACGGATACAAACTCTCTCCTTTCTCAAATCTCAACAGAGAGAGTGAAGAGAAGAAAACAAACAAACATGTTATACAAATACTTCATAACAAAACAATGACAGCACCTAGCAGTTGCTGCACCACACATAGTATATGTATATCTTTGAATTTAATGCAGATGCCATTTTTTCTTCTCAGAGCAATCAATGCCTCATTTTCCATGTTAGGATTCCATCTAAGGTTTCTCTTCCCACGAAAAAGATCCTTCTCTGTTCCTTTCCCTAACCAACTCCACCCTCTTCTCTCTCTTTCCATTCATCACAAGCAAACAAGTACATGTACAAAACCACATTATACCATTACCTCATTGCTTCATCATCAACCTGGAGAATAATACATTAATAAAAGACCACATTTTTTTAACACACCAAAAACCAAAAATGACCCCATTAAGTGACACCATCATAATATAGGTGTTTGATTAATTTGGTTAGAGAAACTGATATTGGATGATTATTGTTCCAACCTTAGTCTTTTCAGGATTTGAACGATTCCATTAAGGTTTTGTTCTTAACATGTCTTGATGAGTTAAGAGAAAAGAAGTATATATATAAATTATTTTTGACTTTCTAAGAAACTAAACTTCTAGACACACTGGAACAAACTTCTAATTGAGTGATCAAAACCGTGAAAGAACCACAAACTCAACTAGAGTGAGGAGAATAACTGGGATACTTTATAAAGACCTTTGTTCAAGGATATTGATATTATTAGTCCTTTGGCGCTTAACATTCCCAGAAGCTGATTCATCCCCACCACTCTTCTCCATCACTGCCTTGAGTGCTTCTTGTATTGAGCTAATACAATATTGTTGTTGTTGCTGCATGCTTTGTTCTCCATTGGTGTTTGAACTGTCTTCATCGCCAGTAATGACTAACACGTTCTTCACACGCCCACCAAGCGATGTGATCTCAGCCTTGAGGGTTCTGAGCCTCAAGGCCTTCAACGTTTTGATGAGGTCGGGTAAGAGATCAGACCTGTCTTCACAGCACAGAGAGGCTTTGATCACAAACTTTCCATCCTCATCTGCTGCATCCACTGTCAACTCGTCTGCCTCAGTTGGCACTGGACTCGTTTCTGCTATCAGGGAGGTTTGGCGCTTCAGCTCCTTCACGTGCTGAATCACTTCTGCTAACAGTGAAGCTTTATCTGTCTGCAGAAATAAAATGAAAACTTGTCAAAGCAAGTTTTTATAAGACATGCAACTGCACAACGCAATGACACATCTTTTGTTGCTGGCTAAATCATGAAATATTGTTGATAATGTACACTAATTCATTTGTGGCTCACTCTTTTATTTGATCACCAATTATTTCATTTCCAAACTGTTGTAGAAGTTATAATTAAGAAGTCTTTTCTTGACAAGGAAAAATGCTGCAGACATCATCAGCATAAATTTATTCTACTGCATTCTTAATGTATAGAATTGTTATATATAAAAGAATCAAACTTATATGTAACTTATTCACAAACATTAGTAAAACAATCTTTCATATATTCTTTCAGTACATTTTTATTCTTGATTAAATTTTATTAAAAACTATAAAATTATGAGTGGAATTTATTAAACAAAGAATGAGACGTTATAATTTTGTAAAATTCAACAATTTAAAACAACAGTATGTATGTGTATGGAAATGTATCTCAGTTCTTACATTTTTATATTACTTTTTGATTAAATTTACATTTGAACTCAACAGTCACTGTGGTTATGATAATATGGTCTCATATTTTCGAAATTTTTAATGCATTAATGAATATTACAGAGAAACTTATTAGTACTAAGAAAGGTTGGAAATTGTGCATTGATTGGAATGAGGTTGAGGGGTTTGTGTGGAAGTTGAGGTAGGTAGGGGTAGCTTGATGATTATGAAATGGAAGTAGTGGGGGTATTTTGAATGGTGGAAGTGGCATGCAGCATGTGTAGATGGATAGAGAGAAAGATGAGATGAGAGAGATAGGTATATAGAATAGTGCGTGGGTGCATGTGTGTATGACTGAAAAGGGTGCTAGTTTGTCTCTCTGCCTTTATTTCTTTTTCATTATCGAGCTGAGTTTGACTGATCAACATTATCCGGCAAGAAATTTCCATGTGTAGCTTTTTCAACTGCTGCTTGTTCCTCTTTATTGCATCAACTAACGCTAATACCTTTCTTTCATCTTTAATCACTTTTCTACTAATAACCTCCTCGGAACTACCACACACATACATACACAGTCGTACAAAAAGTAAACTAAAAACAAAACATGCAATGCTTGTTTTTTCAAGCATCTCTTCAGTTAATTAAAAGTTTTTAAAAATCATAATTATGCAAGTATTATCCGTTTAAGTAAATCTTAATTCATAATTTTTACAATTCTTAATCAAATTTATATTAAGTATGTAAGAAAATGCTGCTGTTACTCCTCCTGGGAAAGCCACAGAAAGAAGGGTAGTGAGAGAAACAAACAAGATCGTTTGCATGCATCCCATTTTCTAGATATGACTTTGCTTAGTTTAGGTTATACCAGACCGAAGTATTCTCTTTATTTAAAAATCTCAACCAAGAAAACACAAAACAAAAGTGCACCATGTTGAAAATTCCCCTATTATATACATACTCTTGATCTCTCACGATAAATGCATGTTAGCGTGATCCTATGTGAGGTTTTGTCAGTTTTGTTGTCTTTTTTTTGGTTAGGTATGGCGTGATTAATCAAAAAATCGCAATAATACTTGAAAATCTGGGTTCGGATACAATTTACTGCAAGTTTTTATGGAAACAAACTACTTTTTCTATAAAATAAGTGAAGCAAATATGCACTTAGATATGTAATTTATATGAACAAATAGTTTATGCATGATGGTGTGAAAGGTCTTTACAAAGTCAAACAATCACATTATAAATAATAAATTTGTTGATTTTATAATAATTATTTTAGAATTTATATTAATTAACAGTGTTATATGAACTGGTTGTATTGAAGTTATTATATATAGAAATTAAACTCGTCATATATACTTACTTTGGTAGTGTTAGGCAGCAAACTACGAAGCTTGGCAAGATGGTTGTTGATTCTTTCTCTACGTCTTCTTTCAGCTTCACTGTGACTCTTTGATGCAGCAAGAGCCTTAGCCTCCATGATTTCTTGAGCAGTCATTTTTCCCAACTCGGCTTGGAGTCCAAAGGGTGCTGAACCGGGTTGAACCATGGGTCCAAGGGTATCAGATATGATCCTTAGATGGTGATGATCAGAAGAGGAACCCTCGTATGCAAACTGAAGAGAAGGGACCCTTCTGCTGAAGAAGCTTGCATAGGGTGAAGGAGGGGGAGGGACAAGAAATGTTTGGTCATGATGGTCTCGAACGGGGTTGGTGTTGTTGTAGTGAACCGGACCCGGGTTGAATGAGTGAACCGGACCCGGGTTGAATGAGTGAACCGGAGGCATGGACCATGGTTGCAAGATTGGAGAAACTTCAGGGAACATTAACCCTCTTGAACCCCCAAAGATGTCACTGTTTTGTTGCTGCTGATGCATCTGTTGTTGAAGGAGAAGGTGCTCTTGGTAGCTTTGAATGTTGTTGTTATTGTTGTTGCTGATTGGTTGAGAGGAACACTGGCCTTGATCTTCTAATTCCTTTTTCATCTCCCTCTACGATGTGTGTTGTTTGGGAGAACTCTGGATCCAAAGCTTTATATGTGATAGAGTGAAAAGAGAGGAAAATTTGAGGGTTAAAATGTCAGAAAGGTGAGGGTATTTTCTGTTTTGTCTGATATGATATGACTATAAGAAAAAGGAGCTAGAGCTGAAAGGGAAAAGGGTATCAAGAAGAATATTTCATATTTTGTTTCATTGGCACAAGGAATAAAATTGAAATGAGCATTGAAAAGGATAAATAACAAGATGGAACTAATTAAACTATAAAAAGACACAAACCTTAATTCCTTTGATGCAAGTTATGACTGATTGTGGTCTCTTCTAGTTCTGTCTTGTAATTCTATTACATGTTGAGGATCGATCAGTTACTTTCTTTGTTTCTTTCTCTTGTGGGGGTGGGTGGGGAGAGAAAAGGCCAAAGAATTTTGAAGCTTTAATTCTCTCCCTCTATCTTTCTCTCTCTCTCTCTCTCTCTCTCTCTCTCTCTCTCTCTCTCTCTCTCTCTCTCTCTCTCTCTCTCTCTCTCTCTCTCTAATCTCTTTCACTTGGTAGGTTTATACTTCTGCCATATGGTAATGACCCCTTTTATCCTTTGCCTTCAATAGAGCCCTCCTTTTCCTTTATGCTTTGTTGGTGTCTTTTTGGACTTAATTTTGCTCTTTGTTCTCTCTTCTCTCTGCACTCTAAAATATATAGAGCCTGTTTGAGTACTGCTAGTCCCCTTTCCTTTCTCCTTACGGCATTAACTTTATCTATATCATTCCATGTAGCTTTCAGGGCTGTCTGTGGAGTGGTATCTTTCTAACACAACAAAAACACAATATAATGTTTTATAACCATAAAATCTATAGTATAATCTCATAAAGTAACACCAATTTTCGGTTGCTTCTGATTGGTTCAAAGTGTATAATTGCACTAACTGTGTGTGTGAGAGAGAAAAAGAGATGGATGGGAAACACAAGCAAGAACAACAGAGTGAACACTACACAGATTGTCGACCGACCAAGGACCAAAAAGGCTGAATAGTTATCATCATGATAAAAAAGCTTAGCTTAACCTTTTCTTTCTTTCCATTTTTTAAATTTTCAGTTAGCAGTTCAATTATATACTATATATCTCTTCATTTTACTTTATTTTATTTCATTTTCCCTCTTTTGGGGTGTCATTTTTATACTTTGCACTTTCCCTTTTGGCGTTTCCATTCCTTGGTCAAGCCCCACGTTCTTCCATACTCTTGGCTATGGGACTATGTCCACGCCACCCTTTCTGCTTCCCCAAGACCATGTAATCATTGTGTCTTGGAACACACTCTACCCCTCCCTTCTCTCTCTCTCCTTGCTTCTCCTAATAAGTGTCTTGGTTTCAGTTGAAACTAGGTCTGTAGTGTGTATGTTTATACATATATTCATTGGTTCTCATTACCCTATCCTGTTGGGGGTATATAGGAAACTTGTGCATATACATGATCTATATTTTTCTAGTAGTGGAGTGGAGGTGGTCCACGGGCAAAGGACAACACAACACAGGAACATAAAATAAAGCATAGCTAAGAGCTAATGCTTCAAATTTTTTAACCTTTTGAAGTGGAAATCTGCTATAGGAGAGACAAAGAGAGTAGTGGATCAGCATTACCTTCATTTTACGTGGGCATGCAGTAATCTGTGTCTTCAAGTTTAATCTAAATTGAGTTTAGAGTTTAGTATCAGGGTTTTGGCTTGCTGCCATTATAATCATAGCAAGTCATCATTTTGCACATGAACTAGATGGAATTATGCGTATAGTTTGACTCACAGTCTTGACCCTTGAATCTGGTAATCATCAACTTTCAAACCATTTACCACAATGTGTCATCTTCTGTGGTAATTTTTCCTTCTCAAGAAAACGAACAAAGAAATCGTTATTTTAGAAATATGGAAAATTGACGCATACTTTTCCACATTTGTTGTTATCTGCAAAAGTAGATGTGAGATATATATCAAATCTGATGCAAAATGCATATTCTCTTAGAATAAACATTAAAAAATTATGCAGGTCCATAACCAGATGACTTTAATTTCTTGGCAACTTCTTGTCTATGTATTTTAATTTATCCCTGCTTACCACAATGACGTTGACGACTCAAAGTTGGGAGCTAGATAGAAAGGACAGAAATTAATGAGAGTTTTATAATTATGTAATGACAATTTTGTTTATTGGAAAGAGCCAAAAGATAATCTATAATTCTTATGAAAAGAATATTTATAAAAATGTCACTTTGGGATGGTTGGTAAGATATTGTCCACTAAAATGTTACAACTTGAAAAGGCCACACAACACAAGGAAATAATAGATGTTTCCAATTACTTTTGACAAGTGGCACAGTTTTCGAAACCCTCTATATCTATCTATCTAGCATACTCTAGTAGTGTTTCTTACTTTTTCATTCTTATTTTCTTTTCTTTTGTTTTTGTCCCTCTAATCTTTTACACATAGTTTATTATCTCTCTAGCTAGCTTCACACCTCTTCATCTTCTTCTCCTCCTACTCAGTACTCACTGTTTGCCTTATGTTGTAGCAGTAGCTGTTGTTTACTGCTCCATGGTTTGTCCAAAAGAGGTTCACATAATATGGATTTGTTTCCTATCTTTTCAGGACTTGTATATGGTAAAAAAAGGAATCAGAGTAATTTACTAGCCCTGGATTAAAAGGCAAGTCTTATAGCTCTTCACCGGCAAACTCTGCAAGCTAATTACACGGTTCCCATAAGCAGTTTCGCCATCAAAAGTAAAAGTAAAATCTAAATCATTAAAGCCTAGACACGTACGTTTCCCTATTCAATCTTATAGAGTTGTTCCAAGGGTTTAGACATTGAGGTGGAAAGACAACTTTATTTAATTTACTTTGGTTTTCAAGAACACAGTATATTCTAATTCATCAATCTAGTTACTCAACATGATGTGTTTTCTGGGTTACATAAGACAAACAAAGTAAAATAACTTCTTTTAATACCACAGCTTTTTGGAACTGTTTCTTATGCAGAACATTTTTACTAATCAGAAATTACTATTTTTATTATTGGTTTTAGGATTTATTAAGTTAAAATATGTGTGATATATATTGGGTAAATTATCTAACTTAATTTATGAAAATGTTATGATAACTTAGTTTCATAACTCTCCAAGTAAGTTTTTTTCATACAAGTTTCTGTAAGATATAGTTCATGATGAAAGGCTTTTAAGTTATGTTAATGATATAGTAGCTTTTGTTGGAAGGCATGGAGGGTTAGAGAGAAAGGGGTTTGTTTTTTAGGGCACAGTGTGGTCACAGATCACACGCATGTCTACTTTGGTCCCATTCCTGTCTTTTTTATTTTCGATGTTTCTATAGTATTCCCTCCATAGATGCATTTTCTTTTTGTTTTTATCTTTATATGTGTGTTTAGATTTTAGTTTTCAAAGAACCCTAATTCAAACATTTGATGATAGCTGCACCACCACTACCAATACCTTAACCCACGAGCAGAGACCCTTTTGGTGGAGTTCATCATGACATCAATCCCACCTTCTCATGACGTCTTCTTTCTTCAATTTTAGTGCCTACGCTTCGTCTGCAATTATTCTCCACCAACTTCCAATTTTCCTTAATCACTTGTTTTAGATTATCAATATATTCAAGAATATGATTCAAGATGTTAAATTTGAGTCTTTCTAAGACTTTAACTCAAACTTACATTCTCTTTTTTCTTTATGTACTTCATTCTCTCTCTTTGCTATCTACGTAAGTTTCATGAATAGTAAAAAATCATGCATTTTTGTTTTCGTCTCAGAACAATTCTGAGGAAAGATCATAACAAGATAAAAAAGTTACATCTTGTATAGATTCAAAGTCACACTATGGCTAACACATTTGTTTGTTATTTAGGTCTCATGTTTCAAATTAAAGAACACAAGATCCAAATAATTTTACTTGTATTTTTTTCTTTCATTTCTCATGCATACCTTCTTTTTCATTCACCTAACACTTTCCACTTCTTAGCGTAACACTAAGAAAATCTATTTTGTTGGGAATAAAATTACTTTCTCAAAATAAATAAATCATGTAAGCCTAACAAACTTAAGGATAAATTTTAATATCACAACACAAATGGATTTTAAATTTAATTCATCTTCGTAAAATTGATTTTACAAACTTATTATAAATTTAACTTATCCTCATAAAAGGGTTAAAATTCATTTATGTTATGATATCAGAATTTATTGTAACAAATTAGTTAAACTTATTAGACCATCCATTATTAAATTATTGTTCGACCATTAATATATTGGTCCACATTCGAGTTAAGACATTAAAATCAAGAATGGGTAAATAAATTTTATATCAAATTAAAAAGAATTAAATAAAAAAATATTAATATATTTTACTTTATCATGAAAAATTTATCTAATTTGATCCATTTATTTTTTTTATCAATATCTAGTGCATTATATTAAAAAAATGCAAAACAATTATTAGATCATTAATCATTCATAAATTAAATAAATAAATTTTTAAGAAACAATCATAAACCATTCAACTAAATTTTCACACCACAATATACATACATATTTATTTTTTTATAATTAATATTAATGATTTAAATATGATATAATGATTTATAACTAAATTTCTTATTTGTCATATTATTATTATTATTCAGGTGTTCAAATATTTTAAAAGATTATATTTTAAGGTTCAAACATTATAAGTCTTTTTAAATAGACTTAAAAGAATCCAATCCAATTGCTCTTTGTCATGATTCAACTGGATTTGATTTTGCAAATGTTGATTATATTTGAAAGATCTTCCCAATTAAATTAACACCTAATTTGTACTTAAGTACTACTTTCACGTTTCATTAAGTATCTGAAACGCAATATTGAACAGATTGCGTGTATTTAATTATCTTTTAAAGTGAAAATCTTTACCTACCAAACAATGATTAAGGAGCGTTTGATACCAACAAACGTGATTATATAAACAAAGATAGTACACAAAATTATATTGAAATAAGAACGTGAGTAAGTTTTTTTTTTTTTTTTAAACATGAAAAAAAAATTATTATTCCGATAATTATTTTTAAATTTGTTTTGAAATATATTTAGTTAAATCATATTTTTTTTAAGAGTAAAACATGAATCGAGTCATAAATATCAATTTACAAATTAATTATGAGAAATATGAGATAAATTGAATATTTTTACTTTTAAATCTGCCACTAACAAAACATGAAAGGGAAAGGGAAATCCATATTTTAAAATTAAGAAATAATATTTTTATGAAAAATTTAAGAAATTAAAATTAAAATTGATTTTTTTTCATAAATTAGAATTAATTTATGTATAAATTAAAATAAAAACATGAATAAAATTATATAAACTAACATGTTTGTCAAAATAGTTTTAGTTTATAAAAAAAATTAATTCTACTTTGTTGGTTGTAACACATTTAGCATTTATAACCACAGTTTAATAATATTCCCTTAAGATTTGATGTGTTCGTAAGATATTTTTAATGATTTGAAAGAAAAATGTAATTTATTTGAAGTGGATTCCTCTTGTCATTTATAAAATAATATATTTTTATATTTAATAATATATTAAATACATAAAATAAATTTATTAGTAATTATAATGTTTTATAAAAGAAAAAGAAGATAATTATAATTATAGTAAGATCATCGTCGTCCTACAAATGAAAGTGGAGATGAGATAGAATATAAAAAGTTTTGAGAATGAAATAAAAATATAATAAAAGAAGTATTAAGTAAGATAAAAGTTAGTATAAGAAAATAGTGTATATAATATAGCAGAATCATGTCATGAAATCATTTGAGAGCACAAACTAGTGAATTTTTTGATAAGTTTGAATCCACATATGAATAAAGTGCAAAACTTAAATTTAGTTAATGGAATGTGTGCATTGGAACTTTTCTGACCATCTTTATTGTCTTTGTATACAGCTGCAAACCACATACATCCTTACATAACACTTCAAGGATTCTCTTACTGCTATTTCAGTCTCAGAGTGCTTATGTAGGATTTTATTTGTACTTTTTTTTCATAATTTGCTTTATCATCATATTTAACTTTACAATAATATAAAAAAAAAAAAGAGATCTTAGATGTTATGAGAGAAGATAATCCACCACTTAAATTGAAAACATTACCAATTAACTTAGATGAGTATTAGATGAGTATTACCTGAACTTGTTTATCATCGTTAAAAGAAAATTAAGGAAATTTTAAAATAATTTATCAGATAAGATTTATAAATACTATTATAAATAAAGTGTTAATATCAGGTATGATTTACTGTTTATCGAATCTTATACTAATTTGAGTGTCAGAGTATAATCAACATGTATATTCCCTGCCAAGATCAAAGAGTAGTCGGATTAGTCACAAGAAAAAGAAGAAAGCATAGAAGAAGGACCATCCGAAAAATGTTCAACCCCTGTAAAAACATTTTTTGCGTTTACCATGGGGCTTAAGTCAAGATCATGATCTTCATCAAAAATATGACGAGTAAAAAAAAATTAAAAGAAATAGTCGAATTAATCATAAGAAAAAGAGGAAAGTACAAAAAAAAGACCATCCAAAAAATATTTCGCATCTATAAGAACATTAGGTATTTAAGATATAATAATATTAAAAATTTTTAAAAAATAAATAATAAATAATAATTATATAAAAATATAATTTTAGTTCCAATTTAAATCTTAAGATTAAAACTCTATATATTTTATTTTTAATTTTCTTACTTATTTAATATGAAATTTTAACTCCTTAATTAAAACAAATCACATAACCCACTAATCTTTCTTTCAAAATTCCCTTTATTCATTTGCAATTAATTTTATTCTTTGTGATAATTACAATACTATTTAATAGGTAATGAACTTAAGAAATAATAAATCTGGTTCCTTCATAATTAATATGATTACAATTGGAGAATTTTTTTTTCTACGAAACTAATTTAATTACTATTAAAAGGTGTAAATTGCATGATAATTAATTCAAGTTCAATATAAAATAAAATAAAAGTTATCATCAATTATTGGTTTGTTTAGTGCATGCAAGTATTGGGCCACTTTCATTACTGTTTACTTTTTCTCTGGGCTGAAATGGGTACTGGGCTACCAAAATTGGCCTGGACTGGGGCCTGTCAATCTGTCCAAAAATTAAATATTTTAACATGTCAAAATTTCATGTTATTTTGATTTTTATAAAATATAAACATGATTTTTTTATAATTTTTTAAATTTACTAAAAAATTTATTCATTACGTGATATGATTGTTAAAATTTTATTTAAGTAAAATATGTTTTTATCCTTATAAAATATCTTATTTATAAAGATAATTTTTACAAATTTTGTATAATAATTTAGTACTTATGAAATTTAAATATGATTTTTTTATTTTATTTATGAGAGTAAAAGAGAATGAAAATGATAACGAAAAACAATGTAGAACGTCACTATCTTTATATAATGCTGAAATTTGTACACTCTCACACTATATGAAAATTATGGTCGATTGTTTCTATGGTAACATTATTTCATAAATATGTGAGAAAAAGAGTTCGTAAATTAGATTTCATATAAAATCTCAAAATCAAATTTCTATCCGATTCATATAAAAGAATATTTATATATATTATTTTAATGAATAAAATATTTTACTAATACCAGAAACATATTTTAATCTAATTATTTTACACAAATTAATAATTATAAATTACTCTAAATATAATAATTACTAAAACAAAATAATTTTATTATATAAATAGCATATGATTAGATAACAATGTATAATTTTTTTTTCATTATTGAGTATGGTATTGTATGGGTCGAGGATATTTCGGTCCATTATCAGTCTACCACCAGAAAGTAACCAATTAGAGTCATCAAGGTCCAACTAATAGTAAGATTCAACTCAAACAGATAATCATATAAATAGGGATAATAAAGGAAAGATAACTAATTTTACCGTACACATTAATTATTTTGACCTTATTACTTACTTGAGCGTGAGAATATTTTTGTAGGTAACCCACCCAGTTTGACCGAGGAGAACACGAACGAGAAATTAATATAAGGAGTTGAGGACTAGTTGTTCATAGATCATGTATTGAGAATATCTAGTTCCAGTAAGAACAAGTATATTCTAAATAAATATTAAAAATTATATAAATAATTTTTTCTGAAACAAAATGAAAATTCTGCAATTATTTTTACTTGGATTGAATCAACATGGTATTGTTGGAAGTATTGGTATGAGTTTTAGGGTATTGTCTTGTAACAGTACTAGGAGTTGAGAGAGTAGGGTTAGAGACAGAAGAGAATGTAGGGACATGAAGTCACATCACATGTGATAAGAGTAATTGGGGCAGAACTTTTCCTCCCATGTCAACAGCTGGATCTACAATCACAGTTCATATTACCTCCAATAACTTATCTCTTTTTCTTCTGCTTTTCCACCAACAATTGTTTCTTAAATGTAGCAGCTCATTACTTTTTTTCTAAAACTTAAACATTGTTAAAAACATATTTTGTTTAAATAAATTGTCTGTTTTAACAAAGTTCTATTGAAATTACTTTACTAATGTAAAATAAAAATAGAATCTTTATGAGCATGAAATATGTACAAATTATGGATTGTTTGTCTATCTTTTTACACACACCCTTTTCTTTTCCCATTGCTTCACCTTTCATTTCATGCCCTTGAATCTCTGCTAGAAACCTTTACTCAACAAATGTTTTGGAGGCCCCTTTTTTGTTGTGTCCCACATGTTGTGGGGATTAATGCAACAATTTAGTGTTGTTCAGGAGATGAAATTTTAATAGAACTTCTCTCTAATATCTAATTAAAATCTTGTTAATAACTTAAAAATTCTAATAAATTAATATATAATTCAATACAACAATTTACTAATCAGAATTTAATATATTAATAACTGATATAATCTAAACTTATAAATTTTATTAACTAATAAGTAATTTCATATTGACTAAAAATGATATCGAACTATAATATATAAATGTTTTTACTCAATTTTAGAAGTGAGTTAGACATCATAATTATTTTTTACATGGTTTCAGAGCCTAATTAATAAGATTGATGGGTCTAGATTGAACTACTTGTTAATATACTGATTAATTGATAAGTTATTAGATACGAGATCACATATTAATAGATCATGATCCTCTTTTATATAATTTAAGAAACCTTAATTATTAACAAAGATGTTAACGAGACACTATGTAAAATTTTGATTATTAATAAGATTGTTGAATCTAAATTAGATCACTTGTTAATAAGTCACATGAAATCTCACATATTTAATGAGATTTATATATTTTTTTCTATTTATCTATAATTTTTTACATAAAAAAATCTTGATATTCAAATTGAAGTGAATATTGAGAAAGAAACTTGACATTTTTGTACTTTCTTGTTTTGACAATTGTTTTGCAAGTTATTTTCTTCAAAATCAAATACAAAAACTTTGTTTTGTTTCCAAGATTTTGTTGTGAAAGTATGGGGTGTGATTATAAATACAGAAGACCGTTCACAACAACTTGCATGGCGCATTTATGTGAACGCACGTTGAGTTGAGTATTCAAAAAATGAGATTCTGGCCAGAATCTGAGATTTTCAGTTCATTGCATGTGAAGAGAAGAAAGTAATCAGCAGCTACGAGCTTCCTATATGCATTTATTAACTGCTACTCAACCAACTATGCCATGTCCCCTCTCCATCTCGTGAATCAAATCATTGTCATCCATTTTCATTTTTCAATTCATTTCAACAAAAATATATTTATATAGTTTTTTTACTGCTAAATTGTTACTCCTACGTTGATGTCATGTTTTATGCTTAAATTTTATTTAAGATTGATGCAATGAATCCTTATATATGATTAGTTTTCATTTTTATCTTGTATACATGTCACATACTAAACAATTCTAATGATTGATTAGCTAATAGTTAATATATGTAATTGAATAAGTGAATGGATGAAATTGGTGAGTGTGAATCATTAAATTCTTTTAATTCACATATCATTTAAAGATTTTTTTTTTCTTTTTTTTAGATTTCAATTTTTAAAGATTATGTTTAATAGATGGAGTTAGTGTAAAATTTGGTATGATAACTAATTAAACATGTATCATCTAATAGGATATTCAGCTATTGAGATTAAATAAAATGTGTGTTTTTTTTCATTGAATTAATTTGATTTCACATCTATTAAACATATATAAGATTAATTCATCTATCTAATATTAATTTAATATGAATATTTAATTGTAAAAAAATTAATAAAATTAAAGATAATTATATTTAATAAGTTTGTGAACCATATCAGATTTCTAATGTAATTATAGGTTAATATGTAAAGATATTGCATCAAATTGTACTGTAGAAAAAAAAACTAGATAAAATAAAATTAGGTAAATTTGCAAACAGTATTATGAAATATTATATTATGTTATAATAACTCTTAATTACATATTAAGTTTTAGTATTATGATAATATAAGAGTAAAAAAAAATTATAATAATAATATGATAAAAAGATACAAAATATAATAAAAAATAGATATAGTGATATCATACTAAGATAAAAATTAAATTACTCCTATATTTAAATATTAATATCTAATTTTTTTATTTAAATATAATAAAATAATTAAAATAATATTATTAGTATGGAACAATATTTATGAGATTAAGTTTTTTCTTGTAATAATATTATGTATATCTTTATTTTCAAGACATCAAACTTTAATTTCCTTTGTACTTTAAGAAAATTGTCTTAAAATTGAAAATATGTTTTATATTCATTTGTTTGAACTGTTCCTTCCATGACTTCTGATAAGTTATTTATAACATCTGATAAAATGAATACGGTAATAATTATTAACTACATATCATATTACTTACTAAATATCCTTTAAAAAATATTTACATATTATTTTATAATTACAAAAATATTTATAAGTACTTTTTTATGTCTTTTTTTAAAAGTTTAATATTATTTAAAAATTATTTTTTAAAATATAAATTAAAATAAGAAATCATATTAAAGTATAATCTAAATAAAAGTTTATAAATTTAAATAGAATTAATTTATTTAAAAATAAATTTAATTTCATAAATTAAAATAAATAAAATAAATCTATAAAATCAAATTTTAAGCAATAAATATTTTCATCATTAATAACTTCTATAAATAATTAAAATATTTATATTTATCTCTGAGATAATTAAATTAATTAAATTATTTATACACATTATATGTGATGGACGATTTATTAAAAGTACTCATTTTATATTTATTGAATATTTTACGAATGAATATCACCAGCAGTTGATAGAAATGAAAGAAATTAAAAATATATAAAAAAAATAAGTAAGAAATAAAATAAAAATAAAAATTATTTAATTAAAAATAAAATGAGAGAAATGAAGATAAATTGTGTAAAAGCATTTGTATTATAATAGTCCTGACATTTATTTCATTAATGATATTAAAACATTTAAAAAATAAATTAAAATTCAGACAAGCTCATTGTCTCGGTCCCTTACGTACAAACAAATCATGTTCTTCATTATCGTACGGCGTTCATGTGACCATTTTTCATATCAATGGACAGAGCGAATAATACTCGATGCACCTTCACTTATTCATATCTGAACTACACCATTATTTCATTTTCTCTTCATAAAAATACGCTACATATAACAAAAAGAATTTATAAATATATAAATATTAGATATAGAAAATACAGATCATTATAATGTTCCTCCACCGAAATTGTTGACAACAATAATCCAAACAAACCCAAATGCCCCCAAAAAAATACACGTGGCAATATAACAAATCCGTATCATTTAAAACAAATAACCCCGGTTCGGTTTTACTTTTCATGTTTAGCGAACAGCACATCCATGACGCGAGAACCCAATCCGCGACCGGTCCAAATCGAATTCAAACAAGTACCCTTGTTGCATCAAATTCCCAATCACAGAAAAACCAGAACCCGGTCGAACCGGCTGAAGCGCGAGACACTTTACTCCATCCACCGGCTCAATAAAATAATTCCCCACCGGCGGCGAGAGCACCGATTTTCCGGCAAGGACGAATGTCAGCTTCGGCAGCCTCTGCCTCGCCACGCCGGAGACGTTAACACAAAGGTCGAACCCGAGTGCGGGAGCGTCCTCCGCCGCGGGAAGTCTCACTCGCCGTTGGAACGCAGCTAAAACCTGCTTATAAGCTGGCTCCGCGAGAAACGAGAGCGTGGTGCCGGTGTCCACGACGGTGCCGCCGTTCCCGTTGTCATCGATCCCCCAAATAGAAGGGTTTATCGGTAACCTAACGCCGTCGACAGAGACACTCTCGATGGTGATGTAATAAAACGAGGGAGAGAGATGGTTAGTGACAAACGGCGTGTAACTAAAAAACTTCCGCGAAACGTGGTCGTTTGAGGAGGCGCCGATGGTTAGGTAGCTTTTCGGAGGCGGGGATAGGGTGTAGTCGAGTAGACAGTAAGAGAAGGTGTTGCCGAATTTGCGGCCGAGTTGGGAAGTAAACGAGATGGGCCCGCGGCCCAGGCCCATTACGCCCTGCGCGCCGTTGAAGCTGGAGCCTGTTACGCTGGGGCCTGAGGTTTTAAACCCGCATCCGAAGGCGAGGTTTTTTATTCTCGCTTGTTTGTTGGAGCTTGTGTTGAACGTCGTCGTTTCCTTGGAGAAGAAGCCCGCTGTGGTGGACCCGTCCGCATAGGAATATTTGTAGCGGCAGGGTGTGTGGAGTTTGCTGCGGTTGTTACAGTGTGTGGTGGTGGGGTGAGGAACGAGTCGACACGGCGAGTCGTAGCAGTGGTGTGTGGTGAACGTTCTGGAATGTCGGGGGAGGAATGCGGATCCAGGACGATGGGTGGAGCAGTTCCGGCAGGCGGAGCATTTCACCCAGACGAGGTCGCTGCCGGTGTCGACCACAAGGAGGAGGCGCTGCGGCGGGGATCCGATGCGGAGGTCGGCGAAGTACTGCCCGGAGCCCGTGGCGGCGCCTGAGGTGAGCGGAGACTGGGGTGATGTGCGGCGCGCGGAGAGGCGGCGGAGGTCGGCGGCGAGAATGTGGGAAGTGTTGGAGAGTGTGGTTGGAGGGAGTAGCGGTAACTTGAGGTATTCGGTTGAAGAATGTGTGAGTTTGAAAAAGACGAAGAAGAAGAAGAAGAACAAGAACAAGAAAGAGTGATGTGAAGACATTGTTGAAAGAGAGAGTAGAACTAGTGAGAGAAATAGTGATGAAGTTGAAGAAGAAAAAGAAGGGAAATGAAAGAGAAATCAGAAGAAGAATGATGCTACGCGTTTTGGGGGTGCAGAGTATGTGTACTTTCATACGTACCTATTCTTGTTTCTTTTTAACGTGGAAAAGTTAATATCGTATACGGAGTATTGTATTTTTTTTTTCTACGAAATGTACTGTAGAAAATACGTTAAGTGAAAACTTTTCTTGTAATTAAAAGTATAAATTAGAAATGTAGATTATATAATTTATGATTAAAAATTAGTTAATAATATTTGAGTATTGAAATATTTGATGATAAAATAATGAAATTGAAGAAGGTTGATACGGTGATTGTTTGTGAATACCCAAGAGTGATTTTGTGTGGTCTTGCATGCATTATCATTGTGTTTTGCCAACCTTGCAACCACTAGGCATCAGCCACGTGTATTTCCAGCTGTTTTTACTTTTATTATTATTATTATTATTATTATTACGACGTTGGTTTTCTGTCATCTTCGCTTTTCTTTTGGCACAGATGGTGCATGTGTTGATTCACTGTCACAATGTTGTCTTTTGCTTTCTTTTGCTTATTTTTTAATGATACTTTTTCACATGAGATTAACACTGTTATCTATGACATGAAACTTTGTCTCCATTCAAAATTTGGATACGGGGAGAAACGAACACGTTCAATCCTCCATCTTATTACCTATCAGATCTCAGCACCACTTGTCATAGTCATTGCCATAGCCATTAATGCCCTTTGATTTCTGAGGTTACTATTTATTAATATAAAAAACATTACCCTAAGACCTACATTTTCATTTTTAATAGTATTTATTAACTCCACCATGGGAGACACAAGCATCTAACTACAGATCAAAGTAGTTTAAATGCTTACTTAGCTTCTGCATTGTACAATCTTACAAAGCTTATTAAAGTAAACACATTAATCAATTAATAACTTCACATTCCGAGTTGAGTGATATAATAATTAATTAGACGACAAGAATACACTCGAGATCAATACTAAATCTAAATACTTGTACTCATATGTGCAATAGTGTCTGTGTTTGATGAAAAAATAATAATGGTAGCTACTATTTACGCTTGTGATTGTTTGAAACTGTCGATATTAAAATAAGTAGGAGAGTGTAGATGCATAAAGTGCAAGCCGGTGGCACAAACACCAGAAAACATTACAAATGTTTTTTATTGAAGGTTTTGTTGTTTATTTTCTCAAAAATGATGAACTTTGTATCTTTAATTTGTCTTTGGATACAAAGGTTCACATGGCCCAATATGGTTTAGATTCTTGCCCTTCAATCTTCTTTTGTCTTTGGTCTTCAAAGTTGTCTTCATGTTATTTGAATAAGCTTATGACAATTTAAATAGAATTTTCATGGTGCTATCTTTGCATTGGTCTATGTTTATGCATACTCTTAATTTTGTATCCACCTGATCTTTTAAAGATAAATTTATTTTTATTTTTAAAATTAAAATATAATTATAATAAATATATTACTTAAAAATTAAAAATATATTAAATAATAAATTAATAAAAGCATAATTTTATATTATTATTTTTTTCTCCTATTCTCACCCAAATTTGAACTCAGTCCATTGGATATTGTTTTCAACAATTACCATAAAGACCAAGAATGCTAGTAATCTAATATTGTATCGCTAAAAATTTGAGGTTAGGATTGAGATCTAAACTTTGTATAATTTCACATGTATCTCTCTCAGATTTATAAGATAAATGTGGTTAAATTTAAGATATTATAAAAGATTTATAAGTCTGTATAATATTTAATTAATAAAAAGAAAAAGTAGATAATTTTTTTTATTAATGCTCTTTATTTTATGAGTTACGGAGGTAACAATAAATGTTAAAATTAAAATTTTTAATTTCATATTTTTACTAAATTAAAAAGAAGTGGTAAGATATAACAAAACATACGACAAATTATAAATACATATAAAGGTCTTAAAATAAATAATGAAAAATAATCGAAATGAAAATGAAAATAGGTTAAAATATAATTCAAATTCAAAATTTTCTATTAAGGTATGCATATATATATATATATATATATATATATATATATATATAATTATTAGGGATTTTATGTTGATAGTATAATTTGTTTTTATAATTGGATGGATTCCAAATAAATAAGTATAATTTGCTTTTATGAACTGGATTGAAATTGTATTTTTATGCTGTTATTGTTTAGTAGAGTTGTCAGAATCACTACTAAAAAAATATATTTTACATCGTTAAATTTACATTAGTTATTAGATAAATCGATATAAATATAAAAATGGTGGCATTTTTGTAAATAAAAGAAAACCTGATCACATATTTTTATAAATATGCACATATTTACATCAGTTCTATTAAGATCGATGTAATATGTGAATATTTACATCGGTTCATTGAAGATCCGATGTAAGCTATCAGCTGTTTTTTAAATCTCAGTTCCATACCCAAATCTCTAACTAATTGAACCCTCCCTTTCTTCCTGCATCAATCCGAAACCCTAAACCATCAATATACAACAAGTGTGAAATATATTGTTTGGTAAGGAGAAGTTTCCTCTATTGCGGAGCCTTGGCTGACACATGGTCTTGGGAACTTCACCGTAGAACCGGTTGTGCTCCAAGTTCAGGTAGCGGATGTTTTCCAAGCAACCGAAGGAGTGTGGGATGGGACCCGTTAACTGGTTTTTGCTGAGATCAAAGACATGCGAAGTGAATCAGATTCTAGGCAATCAAATGAGTGGAAATCCGATTTCGGTAAGACTCGATCTGAATCGCAATCTAGTTCTAGTCCGAATTTCTATCCTTGTCTTTTTACTTCTTTCAGTTTTAACCCGATGCTATTTGTTCAGTGGCCCGGATTGTTCTTCTTTGTGTGGTTTCAGGTGGGTATCCCCTTTCAATGGAGGATCCCACAGGAGGTCAATCTGCTGCCAATCCTGCAAAGGAACGTGAATCCTCAACCTTTTCCGAAGCGAGCGTGAATTAGTAGCTTGTGATTCCCGAACTAGAACCTACGCTTCTCTATGAGAACACCCAGCGAGCAGAGTTGGTTGTTGGCGAATGTGAGAAATCTAGCAGGAGTGGAGGAAAAGGTATCAGGGAGAGAGCCAGAGTTGATGAAAATGACATCGAGAAATTTCATTTGAAAGAGCTGAGAGGGAATGGACCGTAGAACCTGACGTCGAGGAAAACTAACCGATATAAATATCAGCTTATTTACATTATTTACATCGGTTGCTTGAACAACCGATGTAAATTTGTTGTCCACATTTACATCGCCTTTATTTATATTGGTTTCAGAACCGATGTAAATAACCTATTTTAACTGATATAAATTTACATTTTTCTAGTAGTGAATGAGTTTGATTCAATAATAAAAAAAAGCCTAAAAAATAAATTAAATTAGAAAAAAGAATGGGACTTAAATTAAATCGATTTGAACCATCAATTACATGAACAATAGAGTATTTGCAATAGTGGAAAATTTCACAACTTCAATAATAAAAACCATTGAAACAAAATAGTAATAATTAGAGAAATTTACAAAAATTAAGTAAAGATTTAATAAAATTTAGTTTATTCTTTAAAAATTAATTAAATAACTTATTATTATGGTCTACAGTGATAATTTATAAAAATTTAATTTCAAATAAAAATATATTTTTTTAATTTTTTTATATAATGTTTCTTAAATATTATTAAAGAGATATTTTCTTATCAAAATTTGACATTTATCTATTTAAATATAGTCTAAAACTTTAATACATGTTGAGAGAAATATTTATGAGAAGATTATTTTTTTAATTAGAAGGTAGTTTGTCTTAAAAAAAGATAATCAATTTTTACCTTAATTGCCTATAAATATAATATTTTCTTCGTTTTTAGTTCTTGATTTTTTATTTCAATCTTCTCTTTATTCTTTCAATTAATAAATTCATTTATCTAGCGTTTGAAAGTATGTAACTTTAATTTTTTATATTTAAATTTAATATTTAATAATGATTTTTTTCATAAATTTATTAATTTTTTTCTTAATTTAAAAACTAATCAATCAATTTGTAAAATACAAATACCAAATTAAGTTTCAAGAAAAATATAAAAATAAAAATATATTTAATTCTATTTTTTATTGAATGAATTATGCAAATGAAAATTTATTTAAAATTCAATAATAATATCCACGTTTTTTTTGCCAACTTTATTTTTCGAGGAAGTAAAAAATGTAAATTTTTTTATTACATATATATATATATAATTATCATTATTCCTTTTAATTGATAGAACTCAACTGTTTGATACAAAAAAAAAACATAAATTTTTATTTATATATGTATTATTATTGTTGAAATTTATTTTTTATGCGAAATCTAAATTATTTTAATTGTTTAATTTTACTCTATCCACTAATTTGTTATATTTAATAAAAATGTTGATCTGAAAATGAAGAAGGAATTATATTTGTATTTCTATTAAATATTTAACGTTAAAAAATATACAAAAAAATTACATAATTAAAATAGTATAATATTATATTTTAAAAAAACCAAAATACATAAAAATATCAGAAATGAGGTTTATTTCCGAAAACACCCTTCGTGTTGAGTTTTATGAAGGGCTTGTGGCACTGAAGAATGAGGAATAAGAGATGGATTCGATTCTGAAGGTGGCAATTCAATTACCCATATTTTCCCCACTCGTTAACCAGAACCCGACCCGAGAACGTTCTTCCACGGAGTTACGTTTCTCTCGTTGGAACAACGCCAATGCAGAGGAGTTCAACCAGCGCCGCCGAACGCTCCATGAAATTGAAGACGAAATCTGCCGCACTCGCCGCTACACCGCCGCCGATAACATCGTCAACACTGCCACCGCCGTTTCGGCCACCTTCGAAACGTTCAAATCCCTCGGAACCCCCTCCGCTCCGTCTCAACCTTCAATTCCAGGAAAAAAATCGAAATACTCCAAACCACCGCCGAAACCGAAACCCTTGCTCGATTCGCATCCCGTGGTTTCGCGAGCCGCGAGACTTGAATTTCACCCGGGGCCGGATAACGTGAAAATCGGTAAGGATGGAGTGTCCTACGTCGTCGACGGCGCGCCGTTCGAGTTCAAGTTTAGTTACACGGAGACTCCAAAAGCGAATCCGGTGAAATTACGCGAGCCGCCATTCGCGCCGTTTGGACCGGCCACCTTGCCACGGCCGTGGACCGGGCGGAACCCGGTGCCGCCAAGCAAGACGACGGTGACGGAGTTCCACTTGCTCGCTCCGCCGTTGGCGGATGAGGAGGGGGTTGAACCGGTCCGCTTATCCGGTCCGGTTTGGGAGTCGAGGGAGAAGGTTTTGGGAGAACCCTTGACTAAGGATGAGATCAATCGCTTGGTTAAGAGCGCAGAGAAATCTTCCCGCGAGCTGCATATTGGTATTTCTTTAATATTTATTAATGCTGTTTCTTTTTAAATTTTATATAGAATTAGTTATGATGTCAGTGTAAAGATTATCAACTAGTTAGAAATCAAGTTGCCAATTTACCAATTTCAGATTGAATAACAGTTTAAACATAAAAAATATCTTTATGGACTATATTTTAATTACATTATCACAATTTATTCAAAATTTTCATATTATTTCTGTGTTTTAACTTTGATGACAAATATGATAATGTGATTGTTATTGGTGTATGTATGCGTATCCTTATGGAAGGCTTGTGTTTATCATCAGTATTTGCAGTTTATATTATTTTGTTTTAAAAAAAATGGGGGAGTCTTAGGTGAAACAATACTAAGATGCAGTTCATGAGTTACACTGTTCATGGGAAAAGTTTTATCAAACTGCTTAGTTGATTTTAGTTTACGATAGAAACTCAACTTATTTTTTATTTTTCGTTTTCTCTTGCAGAGTTTCACTTATGTAATTTATCCCATAAAACTTGATATTTAAAGTTGGTTTGATACTGTTGTAAAATATTAATTTTGATTATAGGACAATACCAAATATACTTTAAAAAATTGAATCTAAGCTTTGTGCTTCCGACTAACTTGTAAAAGATTATTTGAACATTACATGAGGAGTGGAAAATAGTCTACTATGCTGGATGAGAGCGAGAAGATCACTTTTATGCTGGGTATTGGGAATGGGAAATTTACTTTTTTCTATGCACTCAAATTTTCTGTTTTAGGCAGGGATGGTTTGACACATAACATGTTGGAAAACATACATACTTATTGGATGCGGCGCAGCGTGTGCAAGATAAAATGCAGAGGAGTGTGCACCGTTGACATGGATAACGTGTGCCAGCAGTTAGAGGTTTGTTTCTTCTGCTTGTAATCTCATCATTTGCTTAGTGCTCTTTCCTCTTTTATGAGTATAGACGTGTTTTTTATACTTTGAGGATCCTTTGGAAATAAGGAACTCATTTTTGTTGCCCGTATCATGTTGTCTGGTTTTTCCAGGAAAGGACTGGGGGGAAAATCATTTACAGACATTTTGGCACAGTGTACCTTTTCCGGGGGAGAAACTACAGCTATGAAACGCGTCCACGATTTCCTCTTATGCGGTGGAGACCAGTGTCTCCAGTATATCCTAGGCTGATTAAACGAGTTCCAGAAGGTCTAACACTTCAAAAAGCAACTGAAATGCGTCAAAAGGGAAGGGACCTGATGCCCATACGCAAGCTAGGTAGATTGTTTAGAACTATCATTACATTTCAACAAGAAAGGAAAATTGTTGTTCTTTTTTCAATCTGTCATATCCGTATCTTTTTGTTGTTGCAGCAAAAAATGGTGTTTATTGGGACCTTGTGACTAATGTCAGAGAGGCATTTGAACTGTGTGAGCTTGTGCGAATAAATTGCCAAGAACTAAATACAAGCGACTATAAAAAAATTGGAGCAAAACTAAAGGTATAACCATGTTCACTTAAACTTTGCATTCAATATTGAAGATAATAAACTTTGACTTATGTAATGTGAATTTTACTAATGATGCTATAACTAACATCTTTTTCTTCCATATATGTTCATTGGCTCTAGGATCTTGTTCCATGCTTATTGCTTTCGTTTGAAGATGACCACATACTTATGTGGAGAGGACCAAATTGGAGACCCTCTTTACCAGATCACAGAGATGACGACAAGGAAGCCAATAAAATTAATGTTGACTGTGGAAATTCTAATAAAATGCCTTCAGATGCCCAAGAATTGTCAGCACCATGTCTACAGAAGAATCCAGTTGAGAATCTATGCAATGAACCTCTTGACATTAGCATTTTATCTAAGTTAGATGATTTGAGTTTGCACAAGGCTGTGCCTTGTCTCACAGAAAATAGCAATCCACCTTTGTCTGTTGTTTCTGATGCTGCTTCACTCCCTGTGAAAAAAGTTGAAACCATATCAGGTTGTGAGCCACCAATGGTACCTGAAGCAGCAGATGTCAGTGAGGCATCAAGGCGTGCACCTTGTACACAAGGAGTTTTATTATTGTTGGAGCAAGCTGTTGAGAAAGGCAGTGCACTTGTTTTAGATGATAAACTCTTGGATGATGACTACATTTATCAAACCACAGTGGCTTTTGCTAAATCAACTCCACCCGAGCCTGTTTATAAACTACCTAGACAGGTTATGATTGTGAGAAGTGACAGGCAAGAAGATTTGACACTTGAGACAGAATACTTCTAAGTTCTTACTCAAATTTCTATTTGTATTAGTCTTCTGTTTTTCTTGCAATCCTTCACTTGTTTTATGCATCGTGTACAGGTTATAAAGTATGAGAGTGTTATTCACACGTTTGATCCATTTTTCAACCATAGAGTCACTCAGATGATCAAGCAGTATTTGGAGTGAAATTATTTTGCTCACATTACTAGATTCTATCGGGATGACTGAGGAATCTTTCATACTGGTTAATGGAAATTGGAATTTCTTCTTGGCTGTAACGTTTGTTCAATTTTACACTGTTAATCTCAATGCCATAAAATTTCGGAGAAGATACATATATTTGTTGGTTTCAGTTTTTGACAGAATGGAATATTTGATTTCTGGAACTGGTTTGATGACCGAACTTGGTAAGTTGACGGTGTTTAGTTTTGAAGCAGTTTTTCCTCTATACTTCATAGTTTAAACAGCTTATTGTTAAATGTTTCTGGATACAATATAATGTCTGTGTTTCCTGTCCATTTCAAGGTATCCCCTTGGTCGTGTAATTGGTGGGACTGTCTATCCTGGTTTGACCTTGACAGCAGGCACCTTATGGTGGTAAGCATTTGAAACACTGTAAATGTTGGTTATTTTATGCTATGATTGTTGTATTTGTCATATACATGGTGGTAGGCATTTTTGTATTTGTATTTTATATATTAAATATCCATACAAGTTTGAAGTTTATCTAAGGTGGTTGATATTTTTCTAACATTCCCTTGTGGTTTCAGGATACTGGATTACCTATTCATACCTCTCTCGGTTGAAACTGTCTGTGTATTTACCGCACCTATATTCTCGGCCTTTACTTCATGGGCAACTTAACTTTTGACAAAGGTTTGTTGATGCCAGAATTGCACATTGTATATTTTAGCTTTTGTTTATGTTCTTGCTAATTTTTGCTGCTTCCTTTTGCAGGAGATTAAGGGTGCGGGGGCTGGCTTTCACAGCAGCAGTTCTTCTGGCATTGGTGAATTTCCAACAAGCTCGGACTTGATTGGATTGTCTTCCAATTTTCCTAATAATTGTTAAAATTTCATTTTTTTTAAATAGAAGAAGGCAAATGCATATTAATATGCACATATAGAATAAATTTAATGTATATATATATATATATATATATACATAAAGAGAGAGAGACTTAGTAGTATTGATCTTTTCTATTCAATTTTTGATAATTTAATGGTTTAATATTCTTATTTATCTTAATTAATTGGATTATAAAGACATGAATTATGAGGATGTAGAATAAATGTATTTATATTTATTTTGAAAGGGAGTAATTATTACCTGAATAATTTAATTAAATAATTGACAGATATTAATAAGATTTTGAATTGATAACTCATGGATTAGACTACTGCCTTATTAAAAAGTAGTTGTCACTATAATACAAAATGAGAGTATAAATTCTGTAAAAAGCATAGTAATAAACTAAGAGTGCATTTTTGCATAAAAAAAAGACTAGAGTGCATTTTTTCTATCATAAAATAATTTTATCTCATTTGTACACTACCACATAGTAAAATGCTGCCATAAATTTAAGTTTTTCAGCATGTAAACACATTTTAAGATAAAAATTAAATTATGTGTTAACAAAAAAAGTATATTCATACATCTTGGTGTACACATTTAGAATATTTCTTTTAAAATTTTAACCGTTGTTACATGTATGTATTTATTTCAGAGTATTAAAACTGTTATTTCCTAATAATGACTTTCATGTACTGTAGTCCATTCATTAATCGACTGACTTAAACTTATATACCACGTAAATTACCTCTAGTATAAAATATCTTTTAAGTAATTAAATAAAAATTAAAAAGTTTTTTAATTAAGAAAATTTATTTAATGTTTTATATGACCAACATAACATATAAAAGAGAGGTATTATGAAATACCTCATTCAGGTTACATATTTTTCTTTTCTTTCTCACTAGCATTTGAACCCAGTCTGATATGATTTATCTTCCACCAATAACCATTCAGACAAAGAATGCCAGTAATCTTATAAATCACATTTAAATATAAGATAAGATATTGTGATCTAAGCTTTGTTTTAACCTATGCATTTCTTATGCTGTCTATATTGATAATTTTGGACCATTTGAAATTTAGGAAGAATAGCCTAACTTAGAAATCAATCTACAAAACAAAAAGGTGACTAGGAAAAAATATATATAGCATATTTTAGCTGTCGTATTTACAAATTAATTAGAATTTCTATTTATTCATGTAGATAAGTGTGTATTCTTTAAAAGATAATTAATCTTTTATATTATTATTTGGTTAACTTGAATATAAGAAAAATATTGGTCCTTTTTTTTACAATGAACCAGTAAAAAAAAATTGTTCTTCAAATCAAATCATAAATCAATTATAATTTACTTTTAATGGTGTTTTAAATTTTATAATTATAAAATTAAAGTTTATTTTATTTTATCTTTCAAAATCAATATTAAAAATGAAACCATATGCAAGTATCAATATAATAGGCCACAAAGCTACCTTTGAGGCCTTTTTGAAACTAAAAAAAAAAAAACAAATTAGTTCATATTATTTTTAAATGGATTTAAAGTTTATTAATTTACTCAAGGAAAGTATGATACTCTATAAAATATACAAGGGGTTGGTGCACATGTAAATGGGAAAAATTAATATTTTTAATCTTTTCAATAAAATGTTCAATTTTTTTTTCAATTCTATTTTATTATATATTTTCTAAAAATATTATTTTATGTTCTAAAAAAGAAATATTTTTAAAATTAAACATATTTTTCATACTATATTCATATTTTATTGAAAATAAATCAGTAAAAGTGCAAGAAAAAAACTCCTTAAATTCAACCTATGTTTTTGGAATTTATGATCCATCTGAAGGAAAAAAAATGTAAGTTTAAAAGTAAAAAAAATTAGCATAAATTAGAGAAATTTTAGGATGTGAAATTATCTGTTGCAGAAAAAAAATTAAATAAAATTTAACATTTTGATTAGGAAGTTTTAAATGAAAGAGTTTGGAGAAATTAGTTTATTTAATTTGAGAAATTTTAAATAAAAAAAGGATTTAAAACTATTGAAAAAATAAACTTATACAAGTATCAAATTTACTTAATTTATAAAATAAAGAATTCATTAATTAAAAAAGTAAAAAAAGTTTGAACTAAAACATTTTTTATCCAATCATATGTCTAATTATTCAAGGCTAAGCTAGATCGACTCCTCTAACAACACCATAGCCTCATTTAACCGACCGTGGCCACCAAAATTTTGCCGACATATTACAAATATAAGTTAAGGTAAAAAAATAAACTCTATTTCTGGGTCTGTCGAGGGGAGGGAATGATGAAAGTATAACTGCTTCCATTAACACATTCATAAATGGTTTACGACGGAAAACATAGTATAAAATTAAAAGAAGCAGCTTTTATGTACAAAGTTCCAATGCCAATAGCCAAGGTCTAAAGTAGGCGATCAGTGTTAACCAGTGTCACAGACATGTTTCAGCTTTCTAGCGTCTTACAGTCATCGAAGCACCCTTTTTCTTGCCTGATAGAGTTGCAGGCTGTGACCATGATGATGGCTTAAATCCACCAGCCAGAAGGCTGGAGGCTGAAGTTGCACAAATTTTTCTTCGTTTTGATTGTAGCTCTTGTTTTCTCTTATCAGATATAGAATAACTAGACACTCCAGAGAAGATGGATTCAGCATTGATCAGTGCACGCTTGTCCTTCCCATTCTTTTCAAACTTAGTTGGAAACTTCACTCTTTTTGCTGTGGCAGAATCTTCTTCAGTAGCAGGTAGTAGTCGTATGCCGAGGCCTCTTTTCTTGGAAGCATTCTCTTCTTCTGCAACCCTTTTCTTTTGACTCTGAGAAAATAGAAAAGTGTTAACAAATATTTCTTTTTTTAGAGCACGTTGGCAATATTATATACAAAAGAAACAATAGACTCAAGGGTTAAAATGGAAAAGCAATAGAAAATAAACTACGACAAATATCATGAGCCAAGGAATATACTCTAAGCCGGGCCCGAAGAGTCTTATTGAGAGCATAGTCATCTGAATGCCTGGTGTCAGACTGCCTCTGGAGACGTACAAGCACAGGTTCAGCTTCCTTCTTTTTCTTCAAGTCTTCTTCCTGGTGTTCAAGGCGGTAAAATGGATCTGCAAGCTTACCCCTCTCTAAAATAAAAAAGGAATATGAAGATAGTTAGCTAACATTAACCACAACATTTCAGTTTGTCGAACATGGTCAAAGGAAAAGAAGGGTATAGCACTATATAAATAAGGAAAAAAATTCAATCCATTAAGTCAGCCATTGGCCACTAGGGTCTGATAGAATGCTCACCCATGCTTCCAAAATAAAGTTGGTGACTGCATGGCACTAACACATTCAAGCTAGCCAAAGAAAACACATACTACTAAAAAGTTTTCACTATTACTTTAATACACACCTTCATCGGCAGGCAATTCAAAAGTTTCGGCATCCTCAATATCAAAATCTTCAGTTTTTTTCTGGGCCCCACTAATAATGACATATTCACAATTCTTAGGATCAGTCTGAATAACGATCTCATGTTTACAGCAAACAGATTTCATAGTGAAGCTCCATATCTGAAAGACCAATAAACATTTATTAGAAACTATTCAACAAACTAAGGTTGAGCATTATTAAAGGAGGGATAAATAATGTATAAGCGAACAAAAGGGTATAACAATCTACACCCACATTATAGTGGCAAACTAAACAAAATATAACTATGTAAGTTATATCAGGTCAACCCTTCAAATACCAAAATGATACAATTAATCACATCCACTGAAAAAATAATTTAAATCGAGATGCATTTGCAGTCAACCTCAACATACCTTTGTTGAGTAATAATTCCCAACTTGCTTTTTCTCTGCATTGAACCGAACACCCTTTGCAATCATTGAATTGCATCCTCCACACCATATATTATAAGGCATCTCAAACCTGAAAGTAGTTTAGTTAGATAATGTGAAATTAAATGTTAAAGAAAAACAATATCAACATGGTATCAATAGGTAATCCAATTTAGAAACAGTTGGAAGAATGAGACATGTCACAACAATTTTTCCTAACTTCCATATACATCAGTTTAGGTATCTTGGATCTGTCAAACAAACTAATAACTTAATAAGTACCCAAGTACTAAAGTGTCACTTCATGACAATTCATTCAACTTTGGCTATAACCCTACGTAGGTAGCCCTTTCCGAGACAAGGCCAACTAGCTTTGATACCAATTGATAAGTATCCAAGCACTTCAAAGGCTAGCCATGAGGGAGAATCCAGCACTCCTTGGTCCCCCTTTCTCATCTAGGAGGGATCTCAGAATTTTACAACATTGAATGTTTTATAAATAATCTATTCTGAAAGCAAGCACTTACATAAACAAGAAAATTAGAAATCTGCAGGAACATGTTCAAGCATATATAATTTTATACATATTCAGTTCAATGGTAAGCATTCATTAGAATATACTCAATTCATAGCATCTATTATAGTACTTTCAATTTTGATATTTATTCACTTCATTGCACGTAGTTTGTCCATGTGCTTGATAAAAATATACATCAATTACTAAACAGGCTCATCGTTCACATTCATCTATGATTACATTTTCCAGACTAGAGAGCTTCAAGTAAGATAATGTAGTGGGACATATAATTGGGATCCCTTATTCACAAAAGGCAAACAGTTAACATTACATAATGATTACTGTAGCTACTTCTGATTACCTTATAATCAGGATACCCTGATCTAATTTTCTCGCCCTCTCCCGCAAGGCATGCTGACCATGAAACTTGTTCAGTGAACCCTGAAAAGGAATAAAATGTATAAGTTTCTTTACACTAGACAATTGTTTGGTTACAGGAGAGCTTAGCGACACTTGTTATGCAAACATACCTGACTCGGTTCCCATTCTGGAGGATAGTAAAAGTTGTCTGCTCTAGCGGCCGCAAGCGAAGACTGTAAAAATCAATCAGTGCAAACTAAGTATACCAGGAAATTAACAGACACCAAATAGGCAATTACATCAGAAGCACCAAGAATCCCTCTTAATCCAAGAAATATAATTAAAACAGAAAACCATTAAGCCACAACCAACCAATTAACTAACAATAGAAGAATCCATAGTTTTTCTGAAGAAAAAACAGTTCTATCAAACATTAATACATATACATATTAGACACAAACATGTTCTATCAACCTTCGTACATAGCTTACCATTATCAATATGATTATTCTTTTTCCCTTTCACAAATTCGACCAATAAGGATTTTCGATATACGGATTGAATTACGGCTAATAAAGGTTCTCAACGTAGCAAACAAGACACAAATATAACAGCCCTATTAAAATACGAAAATACTGAATTGAATCCGCAAATTAAGAAACACGGAATTGAAAAAACCCTAACGTGATCGCCAAACGCAAAATAGAAAAAGTAAAAAGAATTCGCACCATTGTTGTTTATCTTCTTCAGAGATTAAGAAGCTTTTCCCGCGGAATCTAAGATTCTTAACTGATTCAGAAAATTGTGATCGAATAAAATTTGTCGCTCAAAGGTTTTATTGTTTAGAGAGAGGTTTCGCGGAATATTTCGGGTAGGGTAATTTGACCGACCCGATCTGGTCACATTCTTTTTTCAGCCACGAAAAACTGATCACGTTTTATAAATAAGTTTTACATATTTTAATTTTTATATTAGATTTTATTATATTTAATTAAAATTTATACAATTATCCAATATCTTTATTTAATTAATACTTGTATTTTATTTTTTTAGTTAGAGAATAAATATTCATTTCAATTCATATTTTCAACTAAATTTTTGTATCCATATTTCGTTATTAAAATTAAATGGATTTTGAAAAGGAATTTTAATATTGTTTGTCTTTTAAGTTTACTTATAAATATAATTCGTAATTTTTTAATTTTTAATTCCTTAATTTTTAATTATTCATAATTTTAATCGTTTTTCAGTTTAACAAATATATTAAATTACTAAATTATATTTAGTAACAACTTCTTAATAGTTATCTTTTTAGTATTATAAAATGATAAAAAAAATATTACATCTCTTTTTTTTCAATCTCATTAACTGTTTCATGTTTCAAGGAAAAAAAATTATGAGTGATCAAATTTAAATATAAACATTATTCGTAAATTTTGACCAATATTTAATTTTAAAAATATATTAATCACTATCAAATTATATTATTATTATTATACTTTTCTATTATGTAAAATAATCATTGGTATAATATATTTTTTCGATCTCAATGTCAAAAAGAATAAAATAATTTATTTAAATCTAAACTTAATCCCATCAAGATTCAAAATGAGACTTAATCAAGTCAACTTTTAATGTAATGTATTAATTTTAGCATTGTGTATAATATATAATTAAATCATAGAAGAAAAAAAATGTATAAAACTTAAGTTAGAAATATCTTATATCTTATAGTAGATAATTTGAAATAAATAGTTTTACTATAAATATAACATCACGTTATACAAAATATTATCTATTGAATTAACTAGTTTTATTATTAATAAATAATTATTTATTAAATCAGGATAATATTTTCAAATTTTCAATTTGTCTAATTAACTTTGCGCCAACCAATTGTGTTCATGATTGAGAACGATCCAACCTAATTCGACACTAGATTGATTTGAATTGTTGGAGATTTGAAAATAGAATTGATATATTTTGTTGAAGAAATTCAGATTAAATTTGTAATATTTCTCTCTCAATCTCATCATACATAGTGTATGTGAACAACATGTGTCTTGTTACATGTTGGTTGGCCTCTGCTATACCTTGAGAAAGAACTCAGAAAATCGTAAACCATGGCCACCGCTTCATCCTTCTCGTTTCCGCTTCTTATCGGAACCTCCATTTTTCGTCCCTCAAAACCGCGTCTCGTCGTGGCGGCTTCTTCCGAGGATATTGCCTCTTCCTCAGCGACCAAATTGCTCACTTTCCTCGGCAAAGGTGGCTCTGGCAAAACGACGGCTGCAATTCTCGCTGCCCAGGTACAGTTTTCATCTTCAATTACAATTACAAATTAAAATTCGTCACACATTTCCAACTTTTTTTCCTAATTATTTTTCTATTATCTCAATGTACTTGGAAAAAAAAAAAAAAATCTTTTGTACATGTGCAAGACTAGAGAAAGTTTGTAACGAGCAAGAGAGAAAGAATTGATTTTCTCTACTTTATCTAAACGGTTCCCATCTTCGGATTGAAATTCGCAATTCGATTGATTGCAACGCGTGAATGTGTTTTTGCACATTGTTTATGCGAGTTTGTGAGGGCGAAAAAGGAACAAGAAAAGATGAATTAGGGTGTGCTTGGAACTTGAAACAGTGTCTACTGAGCTTGTCTGGAGTTACTAGAATAACTTATGATTTACATACGCTCTTTTTCGCTCAATAAGTTTCTCTTTAAGCTTATCAAAATAAGTGTTTTTTCTGTTAACTTGTGTCAATAATTTCATAGTTAAATTTATGGCATAGTCTCTCATGTGATAAAAATTTACTGGAAAAAGGTTTCCCTATTGCATGTAAGACTTACTTTTCACATTATTTATGATTCTTTTTGTTTTGAACATTAGTTGAGTTCATGTAGATGAATCCAATAAGACACGTTTCACTTCTTTGATAATTTAAAAGGGTTCAAAATTGTGTGCTAAAATTGAAAATGATCACTGTTTCAGAAAAGTAACATTTGTCCAATTTAATGGTCTGGTTGTTGGAAGGGAGATAATGGAGCGGATGAAAATAAAAAAGGATGAATGGTAATACGTGATAATTTGATAAATAAAGTGGAAATTAAAGGTGTTATGTTGAAGAATATAAAGAAGAAATAAGGAGAGAGATGGAAGATGAATGAATATAAACGAGAAATAGTTAAAAAGTACAGGTGGGTACCACAGTTTTGAAAAATATTTCCACTCTACCAAACACCCCAAATAATTTTCATCCACTCTACCCTCTAATTTCTCACCAATATTGATTAAAAGATAAAGCAGTAATGAAGAATGTATTTTAGTAAAAAACATAAAGGATCAAAATATATTTTAGCACACATAAATTCCAATTAATACGTGTTAGGAAGAATGTGTTTCCATTCCTGTTAAATGGATGCTAGAAGTTCTTCCTGTACTATTTGCGACTTTTAGTAAAGTTGGGATTTTAAGTTTTAGCTTCTAATACTGTAAAATGTCAGTCTACAGTAAGACTTTTTTGCAGCGGAAGACCTTTCTAAATGGCTCTTTGTGATTTCAAAATAACACTTCTATGCTACATTTCGATGTGGGAATAGGGTGACTAATGAAGTCTATTGTGGACTCATCAGAGACCCTAATTTCTGTGTTACTTTTTCACCTTCTCTTCCTCAAATTTTCCTATTTTTTGGAGAAGCCACATACCTTAAGGTCTGTTTAGCTTGAGAAAATATTTTGTCTTCATTTCTTGTTTTCACAAATAAATATGAACATGTCATTTTGTTTTCACTTTGTTTCCTATTTTCAGAGATTTGTATAGAAAACAGTTTAAATAACAGATATTATGTTTTCTATACTTCATGTATAACTTTTTAATATTGGAAACAAAGGGAAAATTAATTGACATTATTGTAATTATTTGTTCAAACTGTTAACAAACAAGATGATAAAAATGTATCTCAAACTAAGCAGTCCCCTACTTCTTTTTTCTATTTTTGTCAAGGAGAACTCCAGATTCTTTCTTTTTCAAAAATATATACTAATAAAAGTCATAATTATCCAAGTTCATCAGTGGAAAAGTAATTAATCTCACTCTTTATTTTTTGTTTCATGTGCCTTTTATTTCAGCATTATGCTCTGGCTGGGTTGAATACATGTTTGGTAATACATAGCCAAGACACCACTGCTGACTATCTCCTCAACTGTAAGATTGGAACTTCCCAAATTGCATGCAGCAAGAACCTTTCTGCTGTTAGGTTGGAAACAACCAAAGTGTGTATCGCTATTTCGTTTTCCTTCCTATTAATAAATCACATAATGTACTTTTACGTCTTTGTCTAAAGAATCTGTGTATTGCTTTGTAACTGCAGATGCTTCTTGAACCTTTAAAACTTCTGAAGCAAGCAGATGCCCAACTTAATATGACTCAGGGCACACTTGGAGGGGTGGGTACGTAATATGTTTTCAACATCGTATTTTATCTATATTTACAATGGACAAATATTCCCTTGATCCAATTTTTATAGCGCTGTTCTGTCCACTTTTCTGTCACATAATTAGATTGTTGGAGAAGAGCTTGGCATTCTGCCTGGGATGGACTCCATCCTTTTGGTACTTGCACTTGAGAGACTTGTGGGGTTTTTGGGGATTGCTGCATCAAAGAGTCAACAGGATAAATTTGACTTAATAATATATGATGGTATCAGCAGTGAAGAAACCCTGCGAATCATAGGTGGAAGTAGCAAAGCAAGGTTATTGAAATTGCCACACTCTTGCACTCACATGCCAACCCTTATCATTATCTTTGGTTTGATATTGTGATTTTGCTGCAGATTGTACTTGAAATATCTCCGCACCTTGGCTGAAAAAACTGAACTTGGGAGATTGGCTGCTCCTTCACTACTAAGACTTGTGGATGAGGCCATGTTAATAAGTAGCAGCAGATCTTATTTTAATGGGAAAATGAGTTCAGAAATATGGGACACTTTGGATCAAATGCTGGAGGTAAGAGTAAACAACAATTTAAGATAATCATACCCTTCACACAAACTGTAATTTTCTTTGTTGATTGTCTGTTGCCCAGAGAGGATCTTCTGCATTTTTAAACCCACAGAAATTTGGTTGCTTCCTTGTGATGGATCCAAGTAATCCAACATCGATCAATTCTGCATTACGATATTGGGGGTGTACAATTCAGGCTGGTGCTCAGGTTTCTGGTGCCTTTGGAATCACCTCTCTCCCAGAAAATTTAGAATCATTGGAAAGAGCAAAGAAAGAATTTTCTCCTTTGCCTTCTGCATTAATTTCAAGATTGTCGATGAAGAATCCTATAGATTGGGGAAGAGTTTTACTGGATACCAACAATGAAGATGCCAGGCATCTTCTTAATTCACAACAAAGTCAAGTTGGTAATATGCCATCACCAGTTAGATTTGATGTAAAAAGAAGGTCGGTTACTCTCTTCATGCCAGGTTTTGACAAATCAGAGATCAAGCTATACCAGGTATGTAATATCCTTCTGTTTTTATGATTTTTTTTTAACCATGATATTGATGACTCTCCATTTGAAAGAATTTAAGATATAAAAATTGAATGTCCATTTGCTTTAGATTATAGTGAAATTGATTTTGAATTATTAAACACCATTGAAATGTTTGTTCAAATTAATTTTAGCTACAGATTTTATATTGTAATGTGTCAGATTGGGAAATTGATTATTGCAGTAAATAGACTTTTAATCTAATAAAGTAATTTCTCAATTATGCACTGTTTTAAAAACTTAAATCTTGTAGTTGATTTACAGTACAAAAGTTTTGGTCAACTTCCTGGTAGATAAATTATGAAACTTGTACAATAGATGATGGAATTACGTCTTGAATTGTGCATATTGCATTAAATATTAAATAACTTGTTTTTTTTTTTTAACTTTAATGTTTTGGCTGAACTGGATAGGTTGAATCCTACTACAGTATTGAATGTTTATGTTTGGCACTTGTCATACGGTGTTATATTGTGCTTCCTTTTCTAGCACAGATTCTGCTCTTTACTATGGTGTAAGTTTGTGCATAACATAAACTGAGAAGCTGATTGCTTTTTCTGTTTGTCTGTGTGTCTCTCTTTCTCTTAAAAAAAATGCAGTATAGGGGAGGATCTGAGCTGTTGGTAGAAGCAGGAGACCAAAGACGTGTCATTCCTTTGCCTCCAGAAATTCAAGGAAAGGTTGGCGGAGCCAAATTTGTGGACAGAAGTGTTGTTATTACATTACTGTGACCCTATTATTCATTTTTATTTTCTTACTTTATGCCTGCTGATAGTTATCAATTTTTGGCAGAGGCTTTTTTTTATGTAAAAAGATTTAGAATGTGGAGGAACCCCATCAGAGGCAATTCTTCTTACACATTTTTTGCATGACTTGCTTTCATAAGTGATTATGCAATGGAACAAGAATAGCACATATTGCTTGTTATACTTTAACATCATATATGTTTGGAGAATGCTTGTTCTGTTTTATGCTGGTGTAGGAAATGTCTTGTAATTAATTATAGGCCTCGAACAGTCCGCGCAGAATAATCTCGTTTAGTTTGTTGAGTTTCTATTAGACCTAAGCATTTGATGACAATATTGAATATGGTTCAGTTGAATTTCTTATTATATGGAAAAACATGAAAGTAGGCAGAGGTAGGGATTGTCTTCGGGTCCAAGTTTCAATTACAAAATGATTCTCGTATCATCATTGTGTAGCATCCAATATGTATACGCTATGCAAACTGAAGCAAAATGAAATATACAGCTGAAAAAGCAACATATATATGAGAGACACCGCTACAAAGGAAAAAAAAAATAAGAGAAAAGCTTCTTATGGATATATCCTATGTTTCTGATTTGTTATCTTCAGCAGCCTGAGAGGTTTGGATGCGGCTCCTTAGGTCTTCAAAAGCCTTCATGCTCTCGGCATCAAAGCCTCCTGCAAACTGAAGAGTTCCACACCGTCATTAGTGTGTTATTCCGGTTGTTTAACAAAATTTTCACATTAAAACATTTCACAAACATCAATATTATATTAAATAGCTGATTTAAGCTTATGCAAATTAATTTATGAAAAATGTTACTGGAGTTGCTTTGATATCCCAAATTTATGTTTATAACTCGATTCCTGAAGTTGCTGTAAAAAACAACTTTATTCCCGAAGTTATTAATAAGTTAATAAATTCACCTCTTTTGAAAGTAATTTGCAAAAGCCATAACTTCATGGAGATTTAAGCAATGCTAGCAACATTTTAATGAGATATATTTTGCAGTAGAACATTTTAATAATATCTTTAATGACCTTTAAAGATGTAACATATTTTTGAACCATCAAAAGTAAGTTGGAACCGTTTCAAAGAATGCAAAAGAATGGTACATGTGTACAGCAAATGAAACAAGGGCCCAATAATTTACCTGGTGGACACGGAAAGCGAAACGCACGCCTTGCAGAATCAAAAACTCTCTAGCTGGTTCTTTTTCTGGACCAGATAATGCATCAAGTTCAGATGCAACACGTTTCATATACTTCTTTGCTAGTTGTACAGAAGAAAGTTTGATCTGAAATGGGAGTGTTAAACAAAGTGACCATGTTAGCTACATCATCATCCTTGCAAAATTATTATGATCCGAGGCATACACTAGTCACTAAATTGTATATCTCTTCACATGACTCTATCATCCACCATGCTACATCTTACCTTGATGAAACCTTTAAGCATTAACTATTCGTCACAATTTTTTTCCATTTTCTTTTTCCTCAATAGGTATAGCATACTGGTAATTACCGCCATGATATTTAAAATTGTATCCTTAACAGTTAAAGAAAGAAAACAACACTTGGATGAACCAATCTCTAGTGTGAACTACAACACATTTCTATTAATTTTAGAAGCATACCTTGCCTACAACTCCTGAATCCAGTAGCCAATTTACTGGGATTCCGAATTCCTTGTACCGTGAAATAGCCATATCTCTCGTCCGCAAGAGTGCATATACGCTTTGTTCCACTCTGGAAAGATAAACATAGCAGACATGAAGAGATGAGTAGATAAAGAGAAGTAATGGTATAGCTATAGAGAACTGCAAGAAACATGACATAAGAAACGAGTATAGGTCATGTTCAAAATTTTTTTGTCTTGAAATTATGAACCTACAGCCTTAAAGTATATATATGAAAATTATTTTAAGCAGCTTTATCTGTATGGATTATCTTATTTAGCTCTCAACTAGATATCCACCTATGGTATTCTAGACAAAATTTATAGAAGAAAAGGATGCATACTTTTCGAGCAATGAATACATTTTCTTCAGAGCAGCTTCACATGGGAGATTGGGATCATCAATGAAGGTGGAGACTCGGTTCTCCAACTTCATTAAATCCTGATATTCAAAAGCTGCCTCCCTTAATGCATCTGCTTTCCCTTCAGGCCAGTCAAAGTGCTTGAGGACGGCTCTTTCATCAACCTTGCATAAGGAGTAAAATGAGATGATAAGTATGCTGTAATCACTGGATACAAAGTTATAAAATATGGAAAATGAGACTAAATTTGAACCATAAAGTCATTAAAGATTGGTAAGCGTTTTCTAAGGAAAAGAAATGAAGAGGTTTGCCCAGTAAGGAATGGTTAAATTTTCAGCACAGCACACACATAGGTGCTAACTTCTGGGCTTTCTCATTAAGTTACTCTTATGAATATGCAAGACCTAAAGGCATACCAAGAAGGACAGTTCCTCATCTAGCCAGTTGACAAAGGCCACCAAATCATTAATATCTGAGAAGGAGGCTCCTCGAACTTCAGCTGCCAAGGACATGACAAAATCACCTTGTGTTTCTACGTCAGCTTTCACCTAATTGTTTCACAAAGGAGAAATATTTTTCAAAAATTAGTTATCCTTCTAGTTGAAAAATGAGAAAAATAGCAAAATAGATGGAAGCTTCAACATACAGCTAGGAGGAATGATGATCTATTTTCTATTTCCCCAATCATGTTGCTCCTAGCATCAGATGCATTACTTGTTGAAGAAACTAAAAGTGCTGAAGTATCTTTCTTTGCCTCCCTTTTCATCAATGATTGATAAAATTCAACTAGCTCTGGAGCTCGGTGAACTTTGTCACCATCCATTCCCCCTCTTGATAGGCTTCCGGGGGGAGGAGGTGGGGGAGGTGGTCCACCCGGCGGTGGCGGTGGCCGTGGAGCACCTGGAGGAGGAGGAGGAAGTGGTGGAGCAGATGGTACTCCATTGGAAGGATTTGCATTTGTGGTAACAGCACCACCACCAGATGGCTTAGGAGGAGGCCTAGGCACCCTAGTAGGCCTTTTCTCAATGTGAGCAAGCTTCATCTTGCTGATGGTTTGATTATCAACATCCTTTCCATCTTCAGATTGATCATTTGGAGTGCCAGAAACAACTGATTTCTCCTTTATTTGAGTAAGCTTCGGTGGCAAAGATATGGGACTCCCTCTTTCAGCCTTTGTCATAGTCAAACCTGAATTGTCACCAAACTTCAGCACTCTTGCTTTCTCTGCTTTTTCCTTAATTTGTTTTTCCCTTGCCAAGGCCAACTTGTGGCGATCTTTATACGCAGGGTACTTCTCTTCCATCGATCCATCAACTGACTTAGACATCAATTGGAATGAAGCAGAAACAGAATTTAAGGAATCACTGGATGGAACTCTTCTCATGTCAGTTGGAGTTTCAGGAGACTCAGTAAGTTCCTGATCCCTCAGCCCAAAGCTGGTGATGGATACACTATCACCAGCATTCCTTAGCATTAAGGATTCTAGTGGACCCCTTGGTTTAACGCTCATACTCATCCTCCTTGGAGAACCTCCTGAAAAGGATCTCGCTGGTGATGAAAGAGCACTAGAATCATCTTTGCTTTTACCCCATTTCTTAAACTTTTGGATTAGGCTAGTTTTCTTGCTAAGACTACTATATTTGCTAGTAGAGCTATCAATGGAAGTATTGTCAAAATCTTCACTTCCTGGTGAAGAAGGATGAGAGAAATTGCTTTCAAGATCTGTGTCCCCTTGTCCACGTTCTGATCCAGCATATTCTAACATCAGTTGCTTAGCTTTCTCTTGTGATTTCGGGCTAAGACTCTTACTGAGATCACGGGCTGATACTTTTCCTTGCGGTGTCTGGTAATTCCTTAGCTCATATCTCAAGCAGGCATTAACCCAACGAAGGTACACAAGCTCTTCAACTTCACTGAACCTATTCATCTGCAGTCCTTCCACTTGCTTTAGTAGGTCTTCATTTGCATGCCTCAGGTTACTGACCTCCTCTTTTGCCTTGGCAACCATTTCAGTCTGCAGTTAAAGCTTCTTGATATGAATCACACTCATTGCATGTACATATTCACTTGTTAAACATTAATACATCACAGCCAAGAGAGAAGTATAAATGTTTCATAACATTTGTCAAACAGAAATCAATCCAATTGATGTAGCATACAAAAGAAGTTAAATGCTCATTAAACAATAAAATTTACGTGAGTACTTGAATTAGATAAATATTTTATAGGTTAATGTTCAGTTTAGCAGTTTATATTTGATATCAATGAAGTTGTTCAGTGCTTTCAACTATCATTTTTAGTCAATCAGTACTCAAATATTCATTTGATTGGTGAACAAGGACGACAAAAATATGATGCCAAATGATTGATTTTAAAATTTATGCTTCTAGGTGGTTCAAAACTTCAAAATTTTGTGGTTTTGGTTATAAGAAATTATTAAAATTTGGTTTCATGAATCTGTTCAACCCAATGATAAAAAAAAGAAGTCAACTCAAGGATCCTCACCTCTGTCATATTGGAGAGCTCAGCTATTCTAGATTCAGCAGCATTGAGTTTAACCGTTAACTCTCGTTTCTCGTGTTGAAGTTCTTTGTTTCTTCTCTTAAGCTCCACTACTGCAACCTCTAAGTCATTCACAGCTTTTAGTTTCTTTTCAACTTCAGCATCTTTTCTGGCAGCCTCTTCTTCTTTCACCTGTAGGCCCAAAACTTGTTGTTTAAGCAACAATAACTGGCCTTTTGTTTGGTTAGCCTCAAGCTGTATCTGCCTTTGTAGCTCCTTGATCTTGTTTCTAGCCACCTCAAGTTCTCTCTTGGCTGAACCTCCTTGTGTGAGTTCTTCTTGAAGCTTCTTTCTTTCTGCCTGCAAAGAATTGATTGTAATATTAAGCATGTCTATTTCTACAGTCTTAATTTTCAGTTGCCTTTGTAACTCCACAATGTCTGATTCCTGCTCCTTCAAACCATAGTACTCGAGCAATTCTCCCTCAAGTTTCACTTCCCTCTCCTCCAATTCCTTCACTAGCTGTCGCAATCTTTCTAGTTCATTTTCATTATTTGCCATCTCAATTTCATAAACTCTGTCTTTCTCATCCTTATCAGGTGGTAATGGAAACTCAATCTCCCCAGACAGAAGATCTTCAAATTCTGGTAGAATATCATCTTCAAAGTTATTTGCTCGATTTATTATGCTGCTAATTAACTTAACCTCCTCTTTCTCCTCTTCCTCCTCCCTCTGCAACACATCAAACAACTTTCCTTTACACAACTGATGAAAATAAAAAACACACAAATTTGCCAAAGAAATACTCATAGCTGTGAACAAGACAAAAACTTGATAAACTTCAGTTTGTTGAACTCACTTCTTTATCTTGGAGTGCATCAATAAATCTTGTGACATGCTCCTCTTCTGTGCCTTCATCTTTATGTTCTGAAACAAAATGACGATGAAATTGAATTAGCAATAACTACGAATCATATGCAATCATATTTCATTTCTTGACAAATGAAAATTAAAATAAAAAATGTCAAAAACAGACTTATCAACAAGTACAAGTACCTGGTTTTGAGCTTCTGACATTCAGCTGCTTAACTGTAAAGGCTGCAAGTGAAGCAGCAACTATGAGTCCTAACCTGACTATCATGAAGCTTAGGTGGTATAAAGTTCCTAATTTTGCATTTCTTCAAAGACACCAATTTCGAGAACCACCCTCCAGCCATCTCCCAAAACCGCCATAACAGATTGGTAAGACCATTAGAGCCTCCAACTGGGGCAGAAGTTGGAAGAGATAAAGTCAGAAACAACAGCTAAGCAAACCCCATGTCAGGAAACTTAATTTATATGCAAATTCAGTGGTATTTCCCACACAATTGACTTTATCATCTTATCAGGTTTATGGAACTTTCTGTCAGAAACAACAGCAGCCACCAATAACTAGAGGCCAGCCATTTTCCAAAGAGATTGATAAGTTCACATTTTTTGTACTACAATATATATTAATTTGTCACCAAATTTCGCTCAAGAGAATATTAACAGTTAAAACCTGCCAGAGGGGAGGAACAAGAGCGACAAGGACCAGTGACAGTAGTAAAATTGGAACAAAGACATGTTCCCCCACTGTCTTTGTTTCTTCGTTACTCGGTTGCTTATTCTGGTCCTTGAATAATAGATTGTCTTTTCTCTCTCATTTAAGGTGCTTACACGTTGGTACGGTTTATATCAACCCAAATCTTCCTATATGTTTGAGCCACATTCAAGTATCCATGTTAGGTGGAAAAATAAATGTTTTCTGAAAGAATAAAATAAGCCCATACAAATTTTCTCTTGATTTTGAAATGTATCGAGTTCTGCATATGAAAAAGTTAATAAAAGAAAAGGGAAAAAGTGAAAGATAAAGATAATTTGTAAATAACATCCAGAAACTGAAGACCAAATTACCATATGAGCACATTTTCTCATATTCCTTAGCTTTTGTTAATCTCTAAAACACCACCAATTCCCTAATAGTAAATAAACTACAAATCTTTATCTATATCTATTCTAACGCTTCTAATAATTTTCTTTTCCAAAAGTAGGGGAAAAGAATTTAAATGTTTCTGCATAAGAAAATTGTCAAAGGATACTCTTATTTTTAGCAAAGGACCCACAAAGCAAATTGGTTGATGAAGGAAGGGTTTGAATTTGTCTGATTAATAGGAGTAAAAGTGTAGTGGAGAAATGGGTCCGGGTCAATATTTAGATTTTTGGAAAAAATAAAATGGGAAAGTTAACATAGATGCTACATTTGGTTAAGCAAAGGCTAAGTTGAAGTTTACTTGGTGGACTGAAGTATATGGAAGTTACTCACTACAGAGCAAAAAGTTTATGCTACTCTTCCCATCACTTCTTAACCTTTTTGGCATTTCTTAAGAACTTCTTGTATGAGAGGGTCTTCTCTGTTAATAATCATAAGGTTTGGTGCATTGCATACCACATAATTACGATTCATGTCTTCCAAGGAATTTTTCTGCTACAAGATCCCCTGCATGGCCATGAGATTTTTTGTTTTATTTTTCTGTGTACAAAACCAAATTTGGCTCTTTCTTGTTAATCCAAAGAAAAAAAAAATGTTTTGCAAAGTTTGATCCTAATAATACATTCTCTTAGATATTTCTTTTATTGTATTTGCCATTTATAACTTTGACATTTATCCTTTAATTTTATAAACCTTGAATATCATAGTAAGTCCTTGCAATTATTATTGTGAATATTTTTTTTAATAAATTAAACAAAAATCACAAACTTTTTGAAAACGATAATATCCTTTGTCACTGTTTTATAATAATAAATTAAGAATCATCATTTCTATTTTGAAAAACTCAAAACAAATTCACTTTTTTTAAGAATTTATATTCATTCAAAACATTTTTACAAATACCTAAGACCTTTTTATGTTGAATTTTTGTATGACTATATGAATCAATAACTTAAAAAAAAAAAACTATTGCTTTATATTTTAATAACTAAAAAATAAAATCTAAAATATGTCACTAACTTTGTTACACATTTTAAAAAATAAAAGACTTGTAAATTATTCGCAAAATGATGCACTCCTTGCCATATTTTATTCCTATTTTACAAAATGTATTCTCAAATTCCAATCATACAAATCTATTCTAAAATTATACCCAAACAACCTATTCTAAAATTACAACCACATAAATTATTCTAAGCAACCTAAAATTTAAAAAAAAAAAAGGAAACAATTACATTTTATTGCAAAATAAGAAATTTATTATTCACTAAAAAATAAAATAATCTTTAAAAAGAAATTATTCCTCTCTATACACTTATGATTTTCTCTCTTATAAATATTTACAAACAAAAAATATCTAAAGATATAGTTAGCACTATGTAATAAAAGAGAAGAAAGACAAAGTTTACAAATTATTGTCCAAAAATAGACTAGAAATTATAATAAAAAGTAATTAAATTTGAGAAAGGATAAGATGACAAGTAGAACCATAAACCAAAAGGCAGGTGGAGATACAAATTTATGGCATCATAATTGGACCTAAACATTTCTTATTCATACACCTCTCTCTCTATATATATATATTAAGAATTAAAGATATTTCATGAGATTTTCTTATATAATTTTTTACAATAAATATTTTTTAATATATATATATATATATTGAAGAAGATGGATAAGTCATTTTCTGAGTGGACATATAGAGTTAAGATAATTCTTTTTCTATTTGTTTTCAGTAAGGAACAGAACATTGTCCAGAAATTTTATATTAAAATATTCTTTAATTGTAATTCATTAATTTTTATTTTATATTTTTCGTAATTTAAATTGTAAAATTGTTAATTAAAATTTAATATTCTGTCAGTTTCAATACCTCTCACTCAACCATAATTCGTTTTATGGCTATTTTTCAATGAATGTGTGATCTTATTACTATCGTTTAATTCAAATATTATTGAATGAAACTAAATTTTTATATTTATTTTAATGATTTCTTAATTTAAACTAATTTTTCCTAATACTTTTAAATGAACAATAACAATTTTCAAATAATCTACAATAATATTAAACATATTAGCAAATTAACTTCAAATCATATAAAAGAATACATGATTTAATAATTTTTTTTCTAAAAATAAATAAAAACTATGACATGCATAAGGTTTAGTATTTAAAATAAGGATATGTTCACATAAGTTTTTGTATAGTTGTTTTTATGAGAAAAAATTAAGAAAAAAATGAAACAAAATGTTCTATAATCTAAAATTAGTTTTATAAACTGGTTTGTTTAATTTTTTATATATAATTTTTTAAAATTTATATATAAGTTCATTTTAATTCGTAAAAAAATTAATTTTTTTCTCTGTTATCAAAAGTGCTTAAGAATAAATTTGTAAATGTAACCCAATACATAATCTAGAACAGAAGAAGTTAAAGGAAAAAAAAAAAGGTCATAATCGTGAACATTAATTTGGTGGGTTCTACAGCCACTTGTGGCCAAAATATCATCCAAAACATAGACCACAAGATTGCATTGTGTTCCACATTTCTCTGGTATAAAGATTCTTACGTACACGATTCATGGATTGTAAAAATTGAAATTTCAGTTTAGAAAGTAAAAATGGAAATTTCACTTTCAAAAAATCTATTGGAAAATATTTGTTATCATTAATTTGTTTCTATTTTTGTGTTATTGTTATTATTAATTTGTTTCTAAATAATACATCGTGAGAATCTCATAAACGAGAAAGCTTTTAATGATTGTTTTTATAATTTAGATGACTTACATAGTTGATAAATAGTTGATAAACCCTATTTCTAAAGGTAAAAACTGTTCCTAAAAAGATATTTACTTCCTTAGACTAACATTTTATATCATCCTCTTTTGATCTATTATTCGAAAGTTAAAAAGATAACAAAATACAATTCAATTCAATTCTTTCTCTTTTTCATCTCTGTATTTGTTTTGTATAATTAATATTAGAACTCTACTTGAGTATTTAATTGTCATGAGAAGAAATATTCAACAAAAATTAGAAAAGAACATAATCAATTTATTATCATCAAACTATCTTATATAATTTATCATATATTAAAATATTATACTTATTATATTTATTATTAGCGGAAATAAACCTGCTGAAATTATTGTTTTAAAATCAGATAAGCATAGACCTAATTAATATCTATAAAAAAAAAGATAATTAAAATTTTTTAATCTTTTCCTTAAATGAGAACATATTAAATAATAGAAAATTATAAGGTTTTTATAGATGTGATCACAAAAATTATTTCAAATATTAAAAAAATATTGATATTATTATTATTGCTTTGAAATTGTAAAATAATATTTCTGTAATTAAATTAAATATAATTTCTAAGATTTCATTTTATCATTCTTATATCTTTTGTTCCTTTAGAAGATCTGTGACTAACTCTTTGTTGAAGAAATAATTTCTTAAAATCTTTTTTATTAAAATCAATCTATACCACACACGATATTTTCATATTAAGATAAACAATATTTTAAGAATAAAAATTTATTTCTTTTAAAATAATAAACACGATAAAGGCAATTTTCAATACGAATTATTTGAAAATTAAAAAAAAATCAATAAAATAAAATAAAATAAAAATTATTTAACAATAATATAATACAATAAAGATCGCAAATTAATTTTTTTCTAATACATAAAGTAACTTATGTGAACTAGATACTCTTAAAGGTAAACATGAAAATAATCTCGTATTCTTCAATATCCCCTCATTACTTATCATGTCCACATAAAGTCAGTCTATAAACATAAGCCTGAGGTAGAAGAGAATTTTTATTAATCCTGCAATTTTTCATATTTAAGAATGGAAGAAAAACCTAATTCGATGAGATAATCATTCTTATGCAAAGTGATATAGTAGACTTAAATCCTCCTCTCCTTAGGAAAGTGATTTTAATATATATACTTAGTCAGTATTTCAAAATTGAAGGTAAACATAGAACAGATCAAGGTTCATCTTGTTCTTCGCAGACTAGCCATTTGGGACAAAAAACAAAAATTGAAAGCAGAGTCGAATAGATAGGCTTCACAGGAAAACAAAATCGATATCTCCTATGTAGATGTCCTGCATTTTGGAATTATTCCACTTCCTATCATATGCAAGACATGTCACCGGTGATGACATTTTAGATTCAAGGGAATTTCGTAAAGCTTCCAAAACATAAAAAATAGCTAAACAGGATCCACACAACTTTGTGTAGATAAGACAAGACTGGCTGCGTTCCCTCCTCCCTCCGGAATCCGACTCACGAGAGGGATGGAAAATCTGAGGACCACATGAATTAAACCCCCTCACATCAACACTTTTCCTTTTTGAATGTGTATATCGAAGGATGAAACTCATCATCACCCTTAACCCTTTCCTCTCCCAAAAGACTTTACCATACAGAGCATGGTAGCCTAAAGGATTTATGCTATTTAGTGTACATGTAGATATGTTAATTTACATTTTGTAGGACGTGTCCGCATTCAAGCTTGGTCATCCCATTTCCATCTTCGCCCTACCTCTTGGAGAACAGCTGCCCGAGCTTGGCTTCTCCTTGCCTCGTCCTCCACCCAAGATCTGCAACATTTGCATTATTCATTAGATTCACCTAAATAACAATTTCTAGCAGGTCACCTCAGTGAAAGTAATTTTACAAGTTTGTACGTCAAACCGATAATTTTCTAAAGCTGCAGGCTATGCTTCTAACGTAAGAGGACCAACAAAGTACTACTAGATGACTATAATTTTTTTGCCAGAACGATAACTCGTTCCCTACAAAAACTTCAGCATCAGCAATACTCTAAAACTTTTTACGCAGATTATGCATATAATGGAACCAAAAGAAGTAACTACAGAGTAAAGAAATACCCATAACCAGGAACATGATTGAAACAAAAGCAAACAATTTAGATGAACGGGTAGAATCAAAGAAAACTTTCAGAGAAATAATTAAAAAGAACTTTATGTTAAACGGTTTTACTGAGATTTCAGCCTTGAAAGAACCTGATGACCTCAACTGACCCATGTGTAGCTAACCTAAGCAACTGTGGCCAGTGACGTTAAAAAGAAAATCCTGTGACTAGGCGGAATTCCTAATATATAATCAAAACAGGGACGTATAGAGATTATACACAGAAAACCCCCCATACAAGTGAACAGTCTTGACCTAAACGTCCTCCTAAATTGTGACCGAGAACCATCAAGAAATTCAAAATATCAGTTAAAACAGAAAAATATATTATTAGTAAAATGAATTTTCAAAGATTTAGCTACAAATTACTGGGTTCCATTTTGAATTGATCCTCAAAAGAAAGCATCCTAATCATTTAGCTAAGAGGAATGTGTTTATCTCAGCAACTTATTGACACTGAATAACCTACTCCCAAGCCTTCCCCCTCGTTAGGCTTTAGAAGCCGCCAAATTTTGAAATTGTTATTTGGAAAGCCATAAATCAAAATGGATACATGTATTGAGACTAAATTAAGGAATATCCAACATAAACAAGAGTTAACATGCCAAATAACCGACTTCCAAACCTTCTCAGTCAGGCTTTAGAAACCTCCAAATTTTGAAATTGCCATAAATCAAAATGGCTACCGTGTTGATACTAACAAGTGTAAGTCATACATTACCTAAGAATCTGAAGAGCTTCTTTTTCAGCTTCTAGAGTGGATTTGGTATCGAGCAACTCTTCATGCTTGAATTCTAAATCTTTAAGCAAATTTTGTACAACATGCCTTTCGTCTACATATATGACTCTCTCTGATGCAACTTTGTCTGATATCTCATCAACTTCTTTCTTTAAGCTAAGCAGCAACTGCTTCTGACAATCCATAGCTGACTTTTCTTTTAAATACTCAGCATATAACTTGTCTTGATTGATCTGCTCTTCTTCCAAATTCTTTACTTCCATATGATAAAGCCTCTCTATATCAAAACCACGATTTTTCTCCTCATTAAGCTTCTCATCCCAAAACCTCTGAATGTCTCCTCGGCTAAGCAACTCAGATCTGATCTCTTCTGCCTCAGCCTGCCTGGCAGAATTATCAGCTTCTATTCTTGACAATTCAGCTGATATTGCTTCCTTCATCCTACCACTTGTGAGAGCCACTGCTGCTTGTGCTATTGTTGAAGGCTTGTTTGGCTGAAATCGCTTGCTCTGTCCTGTAACAATAAGATCAAGGCAGATTCCTCGTATGATCATTCTTCATGTCATTCTTAGATATACAGAATAATCTGAAACTTGAATCAAATATATAACAAGCCTCACTATTCATGCATTAACTTGGCCTACTGATGAAGATGTAAGCATTAAATGGGTAGCAGGTACTGAAAATACCGAGTCCCATTTTGTTTCTAATTTCATTATGCTACACTTTCTTCTACATATTGATATCAAATAACCTACACCTTGACCTATTTTCATTTGTTCCCCCATTCCCAGTACCTAAATTGGAATTTGAATTTATTGTAATTAAATGATTTATCTAAGTTTTGCCATCCTTGAAAGCAAGAAATTGCAGGTAGTAACATGAAAAGAAATTTGTTGTGATCAACAAAACAAATTAAATGTCAATGCATAGTGGAAAAGCCTGAGAGGTCATACCAAAAACTTTTCTAAGTATACTCCTATCCCCTGCCAGCATGTCCACATAAACTGCTGGAGAAGTGATCTCCTTCACATCCATATAACCTGCTTTTTTAATTGATATCTGGACTGTAAAAAAGTCAGGTATTAAGAACTACTGAAAGAAATGTGAAGTTTCAATCATGAATATTCAAAAACTATCCAAATACATAACTTTTGAAAACAGCTTACCTGGTCAGTTGCCCCAGAGAAAAAATCATACTCCAACTGAGCTCTCCAGTCTATTAGATCTTGTCGCGAGATGAATCTACAATGCACATATATTAAATTCAGTAAAACAAAATTTGATTGTGCAGCATGGAAGGAGGAAAAACAAATATACCTATCAGGAAAAAATTGTATGTTTTCTTGACTGTCAGATCCACTATAATTGAAACTGCTGTTCCAAGATAATTTGCTGGGGATCACACCAGCTTCCGCTAAAACTTTTTAATCAAATTCAAAAACAAACATTCAAATTTCTGCTCATAAATGAAACATTATGGGTTGCAGTAGTTCCAACATGTGTTTACCTTGTATGGATCTAAAGTCCGGGTCGTCAATACCGATATCATCAAATGCAGTAACTACAGATCCAGAGAGTGATACTATAGGAACAATCCTGTGTTTAGGATTCCTGGAAAACAAGGAAATCCATTTTCAATGGAATGGAAGCCAACCAGAGTTAGAAATTTTAGCTCATTTTTTACTGAAAGTTGTGTGCATGATGTATCAGCAACTACTAACCTTTCCAAGGATGAATTCAATTTAACTAGCCATCTAGCAAATTCTCTTCTGGTACACAGTTCATTAGCTTCCACATCATCTTCAACTATCTAGATATGTCAGCAAAAACCACAATTTCAAGCCTAATAAAACTCAACCTAAGCATAAAAAAAATAGCACACTGTTTTAGTGCTGCATTACACAACAGAACACACATGTGATGAAACAAACTACAAGGGCTAATTCCACAAAATCAGCACAAATTAAAGTACGCCAAAGCATATAATCTAACAGTAAATGCAAAATTTTCTAATTTCAAGAGGCAAAATAAATCAAATTTTATCATCATCATCATTTATCCACATTAACATTTCTCCTGTACTTGATTTTGTTCGAACCAGCTTTATTTGTGGTATGCTGGTAGACAAACTTAAGAAGCAGCATTCAGCATAACCAAAATCAAAGCAAATAACAGGAGCATTTTTTTTCTAACTGGCAGTAAATTGACTAAATAAGGTAGAGAGTTAAGGTCATAAGTCAAAATGTATCCAGGTTTCTCATAAATAGTGATTCAAGAGAAATTGATAGTGAACTTGAAGTTCTACAGACCATCAAGAGTCTAACTCCACATGGGCAGATACTACTAGTCTCTGAATCATATTTGAAAACCATGCTTCTAAAAACAAACCTTCAGTGACTTTAAGATTGACAATGCTTCTTCTTGGGTAGAATCCACAGAAACCGGGATCACAACACGTTCAGGCTTTTCAAAAGCTTCTGAAATGACAAGAAAAAAATAATAAGAAAATTTCTAGAAACAAATAGAGTAATACACCAAATTAGTCCTTAAATTTACAAGTACCATTCAATTTTAGTCCTGAAATATCAATCGTTGACAAGTCATTATGTTTGTAATTTCATGGACCAAAACAAAGTCACTGGTTTGGTAATTTCAGAAACTATAATGGCGTTTTTGTAATTTCAAAAACAAATTAATCCATGCTCATAAACCCCAACCTTAAAAACAAGATGTCCCGATTTACAAAAAAAAAATTCTAAAAGATCATTTTAATCATTATGTTTGTAATAGTTTGATAATTTCAAGAACAAATACAATATTTTTGTAATTTCAAAAACCAAATCGGTGTTCATAATTTCAAGACTAATTCGGTCTATTACTAGCCAAAAATCGTAAACACTATCATTAAACACAAAACATCAAAATAGAAAAAACCAAGCACTTAAAGTATTCACCAGTTTCCGTAACAGGCACGTCCTCCGTGCTGGCCTCGGACACCGTTGATCTGCTTCCATCAGAAACCTCAAACTCCGGAGTGTCGTTTTGATCACGCCGAATCTCCACGTCACTCCACATCCCTTGCAACGGCCTCGCGAATCGAAAAGTAAAACCTAACCGGACGCAACATTCGTAAAAGAAAAAAGAAAAAAAAAACCCTGAAGTCGAAAAATGACACATCTCGAGGCCAAAGCGTAAACAAGAACCCAACCTACCTTTCCTGGAAGCAGCAAAAACAGCGAGTACAAGAGCGAGCGAAGTGCCGAAGCCCACAACTGCATAAGAAGGAAAAACTGCAACTGCACAAAACACAACACAAACCCACATCACATGAAACTTAGAAACGACGAAAGGTGGCGTTAGTAATTGGGCTCCAGGAGAACCTAATCTAGCCTACCTTTGTTGTTGGTTTGGGCCGGGGCGTCGGGGAGGGCCCAACCGCGGAAGTCATCGGGCTGGTCGGGGGTGGGAGAGCCCCAAGAGAGGGAGGCGGAGAGGGGGCGGCGAGGGAGGGGGAAGAGAGGCCGGAGGGAATGGGGGAGGGAGGGGGCGGTGGTCGGAAGGAAAAGGAAGAAGGAAGGGGAGGATGTCGCGGACCACATTTTGGTCGGAACGTATAATTAGGGTTAGGGTGGGTGTTGACTGCTGAGGGAGATGCGATCGAGAAGGATGTTCGAAACGATGCGTTTCGATGGAGAGAGGAGTGAGAGTGGAAGAAGCAAAAGAATGAACACAGTGGCGGTGGTAACCCACAACTGTGACAGCGCCGCTAGCGAAACCCAATGTCCATGAATGAGTCTCGCCTTTCAAAACTGCTATGGAATATCTTTTTTGTCTTTTTTTTATTTATTAACAGTATTTATTTATTAAAATAGTTTTTATAATTTTGTGTGTGTTAGTTAATGTAAATATTTTTTTTTTCAATTCTTTTAACTTCTTCAAAACTTTATTTGTTAATGTGATGATTGTTTATTATTTTATTCAGGTGAAAATAATTTCTTGTAAAATATCTTATTTATTAAAAAAAGTTTTTAAATTTTTTTATATTAATTTAGTGATTATAAAACTTAATTTACAAAATATAATTATGTATATTATTTTTCTCTCGTATTTACAAAATTAAGTTACTAAAAAAATTGATTATTTATTTTCTAAAAATTTGATGAAACTTTTGTATTTTAAGAATATAAAGATTTTAACTTTGAATAAATAATTCGTACAGAATAATTTATTTCGGTAATTCTGACTTAATCCAACTTGATCAACTTGATCTGTTTCAATTCAATCTGATTCAGTTCAAATAAACTTAACATAGTCGAACTAAACTCAGTATAAACGTTTTAACACAATCTCAGTAAAACTTGTCATATCCCAGTAAAGCTATTTATTTACATTGATGATCACATTCTAAGCATAAGTACTAAAGCATTTGATTAAGAAGATAAAGACCTGGTATCTGAGTATAAAAGTTTGGTTTGAAGGGTTTGATACTTAGGTGAAACAGCAGCCAAAATAACAAAGGCACTGAGGAGTGCAAGACCCAACCCTAAACTATTAACCACCATGGACTCAGTGCTGTGCTTGGGCACATTTCTCATTGTTTGTAAGAATGTTATCTTCTCCAACAAACCAGTTTCTGCTGTTGCTATTGCCAAACCATATGTATATAGCCCAACAAACACATGCCATGGTAAGATCCTTATCCTCACCCTCCGCACCTCTCCTCGGTGCCAGAAGTTCAAGAACCCAATCAACCACTGTGTGTGCACAACAAATACAAGGAGATCAGATTCAGTAATCAGAACTAGAAAAACTTATGAATCTAACACTGATTCAAATAAGGTAATTTTACTTTTTCTTACCTAAAACAAGTATTTTTCGTAACTAAGTAGGTATCCTTGAATTTCTCTTGATCTACTTTTTACACACATGAACAAGATTCTAATAATCTTATGAAAAATGTAAAAATTTTAAAAGTTTATTTGCATATTTCTATGGGTTTATGCAAGATGAAACTATAGAGGTGAAAAAGCATTAGGTTAGTTGTTACTACTAGTTAGCTCCAAAAAGCCCAATGAGTTAGTACCAAAAATCAAAACATTGGGCTTTCAGCCCATCTACGAAATGTAATAAAATTGAAATTTTATAATTACTTGCCGACAAATTTCTAGGTGTATGGCTTAAAATCACAATAATTCTATATCCATTGCTTGCACGTAACAACCAACAAAGAGGAACGATTATTGCATAATTTTTAAATTATAATAAATTCAATAGAGTTTTTTTTATAAGAATAAATTAAATGTTTTTTTTTAATTATTTCCACTATTTTATATAACTTTTAAAAACTAAAAAAAATAAAAGTAAGATACTATTTTATAAATAAAGAAATCTAACGGCTTTTTTTGTTTTGGGTGAGATATCCTCTATTGAATTTATTTTATAATGTATCTTCCTTTGTTTTTAGTAAAACCTTCTTCTTTGTTTTTAGTAAAAACTTTTTAGAAACACAACCTCCCATGTTTTGAAAAAGAAATGAAAAAACAAGTACTTGAATCGAAAGTTAATGTATCTTCCTTTGTTCTGAAAAGACTCAAAAGATTGTAGGACCACAATGCCATTATCAATCTTCCTTTATGTTAGTTACCCTCTTAATGTCAAGGATAGTAACATTTTTAAATTATAAAATTTTTCATATATTTTTTTATTTAATTTTTTAGTGTCAATATGATCATATTATGAATATCGATCTAAAAAAAAGTGGTGTCCATATATATTTGTCTAAAATCTTTCTTTACATTATCAAAAGAATTTGTCCATTAAGAGTGTTATGAAGACATAATTGGAGAATAACAAAGAAAATAGTGCACCAAAATGAATTTGAAAAAGAAAAATGTGAGAAATTTTGAAAGATGAAGAAGGAGGAAGAACCTGGGCTCCAAAGAGGGAGACACAAACCAAACCCATCCATGAATGTAGGCTATAGAAATTAGCGACAATCCCATCTTTTCCCTGGAACCTTGTCCAAATCCCAAAGATCCCACAAGATAAAGCCACCCCTTGAAGCCACAAATGCACCAATTTCTTCAACCCCCTTGATCCAGGTAACCACCTGTGGACCAAAATTGCTGCATAACAAGACACAAATTGAATCAAGCAATGGTCACTAATTAGGTTAGGTTGTTTTGAGGTGAAAAATGAAAGAAATGTAAATGAAAAGAAGCTAAGGTACCTTCTCCACTTAAGAGGATGAAGCCAATGACCATGAGGAGAGGATGAAGAACCTAGAATGAGAGAAAATATTAGTTAGAAGTGTTAATGCAGAAAGAAAGAAAGAAAGAAGAGGTGTGTATGTACTGCATAGATGAGGTCTTGTTGGGAGAGTGAGGGAGTGAGGAAGTTAGATTTGAAAGCAAAGACCCAGATGAGGAGAAGTAGTGCCACTGCAAGACCTGCAACTCTTGCAAAGAAGAGGAGAGGGAGGAGTGAGGGAGAAGAGACTGTGGCCATAACAACTCACACTTACTACTACACTCAGCTTTACCTTGCCGACAACACACACCATTACATCTCCAAGCTACCACTGTACCTTTTTTTTTATTTTTATATATATCTAATCATTTCAAACATTATATATATATATATATATATATATATATATATTGAGAAATATCTACAATTTGCAAATTATTATTTATATTATATATATATATATATTTATTGAAACACTTTTCTTTCGAATTAATTTTTATAATATAATATCAAAACATATATCTTATCTTTATTATTTATTTTAATAAATTTATTTTTTTAATTTTGAAAAAACAATAATACAAGTACATCTATTTTTTATATTATATCATACTAAATATATTATATTTTCATTCATATTGAATAATATAAATTTAACATAAATATAATATATTGTATGAGATATTAGAAAAAAATATGTATAAATTTAATATTTTGCTTTTGAAAATACTAAATTTTTCTTATTTTAAATATGACAATATATATATATTATTATTATTATATATTATAATAATTAACCTTGTTAATCTTATTATTAAAAATAGAACCATAAAATAATATAAAAATAAAATTTAAATCAAATTAAATTCATATTTATCTTGTTAATCTTATTACTAAAAATAGAACCATAAAATGAACATAAGAATAAAATTTAACTTAAATTCATCTTTACAGTTTGATTTTTTCAGTTTTTAATTTTCTTATTATAATAAAATATCTAAATCATATCTCAAACTGAATCTTATATATCTTTTATGTGTAATTTACATATGTTTTTGAGAAAATAGAATTAAACCTCAGGAGATTATTAACATATACATTTTTATTAATTGGTCCAAAGCTTTTAAAAGAAATTTTATGCATAAATATATTTTTTATTTTTAATGTATTATTTATTTATTAACATTTCATGTAAATATTTGTTTCACTAAAATAAAGACTTTTCAGACTATAATAATACATTAACCAACATGTGATTCTTTTGTTAATTTTTTTATCAGTTGTAAAATATTTTTTTACTTAAAAAAATAATATATTTGTGGTCATCCTTTTGCAAAAGTTTACTTCTACTATTAAAAAATATATAAATGATCTAACAAAAAGTAAAGGATTATTTGTTTATTGTTTTTAAAAATAGTTTTCATATTTTTAATTTTTAAAATAAAACAGCTTTTTAAAATGTATTTTTGTTTTCTAGTTTTTAAAAACTAAAAATAAAAGAAAATGTGTTTTCTTTAAAATCGATTACTAAAACTAGTTAGCACTTTATTTAAGAAAAAAAAAATCTAAATGAATCTTTTTTTTTATCGGTTATTAATTTATGGGATCAGTTTTTTAAATTTATTTTTATTTTTTACTCAGTTATGTTATGAACACCATAGTTATCAGGCACAATATATAATATCACTTCATTCTCCTACACAAATTTAAAATTTTAAATATTTTTTATTAATTTATTAACTTTATAAGTAAATAAATGACAAGTTGTAATATAATAGATTAACGTATTGATTAGGCACCTTTTATTCATAAGTTACGAGATAATTCAAGTAATAAAAAACCTATATTTGTTCTTATCAATAATAGGAATTAATCTCTAATTCAATGAAAATTAAAATTACTATTCATCCTATAAATCAAGCCTATCTTCAAATTTTAGGTATTGAAAGACAATATCTTATTAAAATTATTATTTTTTTCTCACTCAAGTAAGAATATAGGGATTTGAATCTTTTTTAATAACTTTTTCCAACCTTTTTCATGTCACTTTTTAATTATTTATTAATAAAATTTAAATAATACATTAAAATCATTTATGTTTTTCATAAGATGAAATAATTTTTTTTTCTTTTATTCAATAGGTTGTTTAGATTTTATTGATAAATAATATAGTTATTTTGAATTATTAGATTTTTTTTTTTCTTTGATGCTGTTAATGAAATAAATCAGATATTATTGTAGAAAAGACTTTTTTGAGTTGATCCTGTTCACAGGTATATCTGCATAATGCTATTTAATTTTTGTCCTTAAACGATTTTGAGGTGTCTGATGCTACTCACCAACATTTGTTTATCTGTTCTTTTTTCCTGAATTTAAAATATGCACCTATTGCAAGTTGGATTATTCTGTTGTCTTGTGCTTCTGGCTTTAATTTTGTGACTTTAATTTGGACTCTTCTGCATATACATACAGAGAGCAATCTCCAAGCAGAAGATAGCGCATAAATTGTTTGATTATAGAGTCAGAAGTTTCAAACAAAATGAAACTTTTTGGTCAAACTCTCTTTTAAGAATGACAAGTGTTTATGAATCTGAAGTTGTGACTTCATTTGAGTGATGGACAAGGTGATTAGTGAAATATTCAAAGTAATTAGTCTGTCGCATAGCATATTTTATAAAGGTTAAAATCAGAAGTTTAATATTCAAATATAGATATACTGTTTTCCATTATAATATCTGATTTTATTTTGCAGTATGTAGATCAAAAACCACATCAACACCAGATCCGATTGTATTAGGTTGATTTTGTATTAACCCCTTTGATTTTGTATTAGTCACAATCACAATCTGAGTTTTTCAAGCAATATTTAGGGAGTCACAATCACAATCTGAGTTTCTCAAGCAATGATAATTACAAAGAACATTGTGTGTTGGGTTTGGGGATTATAATTGATCATATCACTTATTTTGGAATGGCTCTACCTCAGTAATTACCATTCCAACAGTTTATAAATTCCTTCTGCCATTAGCAGTTTGGCAGGCTGTGTAGGGATACAGTATATGATGATTGGCACAAAAAACAAATGAACATAATTTTAACCCCCCATAAAACTCTCTTAATACTAATCCAAACGACAATGCTTTCATAATTTGCAGTAACTTAAAAATTGACCATCTTCAATTCCTTGCAGAAACATATGAACAACTATATAAGGACAACAAGAATCCCTATAGACCAATGACAAAGGCAACCTCTTGTCATTTTAGCATAGCAAATGTCAACACCAACTACTTCTATATTATATATATAGACATAAGCCTATTGAAGGTAAAACCACACGGGTTAAACACTACATTAAACTATTTGGTATTAGAGAGAGGTAGGAGGCATTAAGATGGACTTTTCTTGCAAGGACTTCAAGGTGGGAAAATGTGAGGGAGAAAAAGTAGTAGATGGGGAAACCATGCCCTTGGTGCTACAACCTCCTGTGCCTCACAAGAGTGACTTGGAATCCTTGCTCTTGGCTCTGGAGGACAACAAAGACTGGTTTGAGGAAATGATTATCAAGAACAGTGCTGTTCTCCTCCGAGGTTATGATGTCAGGAATGCTGAGGACTTCAATGAAATCGTAGAAACCTTTGGGTGGGAAGACATTCGTTATGTTGGACCAGCACCTCGCACACATATTTACAAAAGGGTGTGGACTGCCAATGAAGGACCCCTCTCAGAGTTCATATACTATCACCATGAAATGGTTTTGGTAAGTCGATTATGCATTCTCATTAGCACCATGATGCGTCATACACTTAGCTAGATTCTTGATATCAACATCGTATAATCACCATTTTCCAAGGATCCCAGAATCATTTCTAGTAACTATTCTCAAACAGTTTTTTAGTATTCTTTCATTTTATTTCATGTATTCTTGTTGGCAACTCTAATTTCAGTTGATTACTTGGAAATTCTAATTCCAAAAATCTGAGGTCTTGTTCGACCACAAAGAAGGTAAAATAAAACAGAATTTGAGATCAATATGCTTTATAGAGAACCTGTTCAGTCAATGATTTCCATCAGTTAATCTGATTATCAATCTGTTTGACCATGTAGAGACAAAGGTAGCATAGACATAAAATTATGTATATAGACAATGTTTGACAATATTCTCTGTATATTCTTCTATTCATGACATTAAATTTTTTTTTGCTTAAGTCATCCTTCGTATGTTTGCATAAACTAGTAGGACAGAAAGTGATCATGTGATGAGAACCTAGCGCGCTGATTATTTAATAAAAATATTTGAGCTGATATTGTATCCTTCAACAGCACATGTCAATATATATTTTTAAGTCTGTTTCTTACATCATGTAGCAACTTGCATATTTCTTAAACAATCAACACTATAATTTCAATGAAAAAATGCTAATAAATATTGGTGATTTAATTAACAGATCAAGGAATATCCCAAGAAAGTGATACTCTTTTGTGAGATACCTCCCCCAGAAGGGGGTGAGACCCCTTTTGTTCCAAGTTTCAAAGTGACAGAAAGGATGGTGAAAGAGTTCCCAGAAGAGGTGAAGGAGATGGAGGAGAAGGGTTTGAAGTATTCATTTACAGCTCGTAGTACTCAGAATGATAACTCCTCCATGAGAGGTAGAGGTTGGGAGGATGCCTTTGGGACCTCAGATCGCAAAGAAGCTGAGCAAAGGTGTTTTTCTTCCTTCAAATGCCAACACACAATATTAACTCGTTTTGTTTATGCGTGCTATTTGAAGGCTACAAAGGATAGCAAAACACTTTTAAATACCAGAAAACATTACATGGTCTAAGACTATTTGATCCTTTTCAATCTACTTGTGTCAGATTAATAACATGTTGCATAGAGATTGGTCGGGACTAAATGGTGTCAATAACAAATTCTCATGACACAATCCATATAATAATTTCTCCTTGCAAAGAATGTGTTCAAAGAGAAAGTTGTTAAAGTTTCTCATGACACTACTTAAATTGTTTTTATCATAAATAAAAAGTAGCAACATGAATCGAATTGAAGCAAGAATAAACCATGTTATCAGCTATGTATGTAAGTAAGGCTGTAGTCTGTGCATTTACCCTTCTACACAGAGAATCCAATGAAAAACTCTATTTCACTCATTGAACCTTACATGTTTTGACTAAAAAATTGTTGCAGGGCAAAAGCTCTAGGAATGGACATGGAGTGGCTTCCAGATGGTGGGGTCAAGACAATACTTGGACCAAGAAGTTTAACCAAGGTATTTGAAGGAAGGAAGGGAAGAAGAATGTGGTTTAACACACTAGTAGGGATGTATGGGAAGGAGCTTAGCTCGGCCATGATGGCTGATGGAACAGAGATTCCAGAACATGTAGTGAAAAGGTGCGAAGAGATCATTGAAGAAGAGAGCATACAGTTCAAGTGGGAGAAAGGGGATGTTCTCTTCTTTGATAACTATGCTTTGCTTCATGGTAGAAGGCCTTCCCTTCCTCCAAGGAAAGTCCTTGTTGCTACATGCAAGTAATTTGAGATTATAGTATTCAAATTATATGCTAAGAGAGAAAGGGTATTGAGGATAAAAGCTATGAATAAGTGTGTCATTTCACCCATATATGACAAGGAAAAAGCAATGCATCCACCATTTCTTTAAAACAGTTCTCTGCAGAACGTACTTATAAAACACCATCATTTATAAACTAAATTATATATATAAAGTAAGTGATGTTAAGTTGTTTACCAAACTGTTTGCATGATATATGTCCAGTAAAGTAATATATATACATAAAGAGAAATGACAATCACAATTCTGTAACATTTTTTTTTCTATTACTTTTTACGATTGGTTTTCATATGGAATACTTAAAACAATTATTCTTGTTCTTGTTTCATGTACCTTTCGAAGTTTATGTTTGCATTATCCAATAATAACGGAGTTCTATCTAGACTTAAACTTCAACGTAACTCTAGTGACTAATATTAAACCATTCAACTAGCTAGGCCATTTCTAGTTACATGAAAATATGAGAGAAATTGGCACCCAAGAAGAAAGGTAAAGGAGATTAAGTGAATGACTTAGAGAAAAAGAAGTTAACAACCCTCTCTCCTTCCCTTTTCTCTCAAAAAGGCATCTTTAGGGAGGAAAACAAAAATTTCTTCCCCTTGAAAAAAAACTAAGAGGAAAATAAAAATTATTTACCTTTCTGCAAAAGACTAAGAATTATCCTGTTTTTTTTAATACATAACTTATGCGTCCTCATCTAAGACCATCTTTTTTTAATAGGGATCACAATAGAATCGAAATCCATGAATACTCCAAAAATTATCTTAATGGATAAAGTTTTTACATATCAAATAAGTATAGTTATAGGTTTACACATTGATATTATAATACCTAAACTTGACTCATACTTGTTCCTATACCTCTGTTTTATCTATAAAAAAGCGTTTATTTTCATTGGATTTTGTGTGTATAAGGGTTAATGCACAAACTACATAAGAACAAGAGTAATTGTTTTAAGTATTCTATATGATTACTAATTTCGCCTTATGTTTTGGAATTTCATACCAAAATTTAAGTTAAAATTATACAAATGTTTTTTATTACCTAATCTAAATTATATAATAATAATAAAGGTAAAAATGTGAAAATCATGATAACAATATACTTATGAAAATTAAAATAATAATAGCAACCACATCCATAATTATATAATTATTGATGTAATATAGGCGATATTGATAATAACTATGGATGACATGAGGTAGAAATATAATAAAAAAAATAACATTAGTCATGTTATTGATTATGGCAACAATAAAAATGATTATGGTGATAATAAATATTAGTTTTTTTTTCAAGAAAAAAATAAAAATAAATAATTTATTCTCGCAATTAAAAATGAAAACTCTTAATTTAAATTGAGATAAGTGTTTTAAAACTAAAAAAAAAAAAAACACTTCCATTATCTAAGACAATTTTTTCATAAAATCTTATAGAAAAAGAAAATAAGAGATTAAACAAATAAAATTCTCCTATAATTTAAAGTTAACTTATAAATAAATTAATTTATTAAAACTCTTATTTAAATTTTCTAAAAAATATTATTTTAACTTGATTATAAATTAATTTAAAGTTATAAAAAAAAATATTTTCCTTTTCATAGTATATTATTATCATACAAGTTTTTATAGGAAAAATATGCAGTAAAGTGGATGAGCGACTGAACTTACACACAAAAATGAATGACGAACTAATAGCTTACATGCATTGCAATAAATTAGTCTAAACATCTGCTTTTCTGATATAGCTAAAAATAAAATGGTGTAACAACATCTTTCCACCAAACCACGGGACTTTGGTAGAGGAGTAACAAGAGGGTAACACAGACAATGAAAAAAATGTCCTACTTATTTGTGAAACAAAAATATAACAGGCAACACAACAATGAAGCATAATCTCTACCATAACTAGGGTGCTTTAATGGGAGGCTTCCTAGGCTCTTGTTCTCCACCATGTCCATGACAAAACATTAACTGCCACCTACAAATTGCGACTAGGCATGCCGCGGCCCCTCCCTCGACCAGAATAGCCATAACCTCCTCCTCTTCCATAATAACCACCCCGGCTACGTCCACCACGGCCAGGGCCACGACCCCCACGACCACGGTGGTGCCTCACAAAATCGCCAAATGTCTGCACCACAAATCAGCAAAAGAATTGAATATGGTTCCCCAAATATGAGATCCAAGAAAGATAGAAATTACCTCAGTATCAATCTTGATTTGTTCAGAGTATCTAGTCCTTCCATTCTGTGAAGCATTATCATGCACATTGGAAGAGAGCGAGTCAAAGAAGTCATCCTTGTTATAAATAGGCTGCAAAAACCATGAAAAGCATTGTCAAAGCCATGACAGAAAGACCAAAAACAAAAAAATACATTTAGGTAAAAACTGAATGAATATCAAACTCTGCTCTAGATAAACATTACCTTAACCTCAAAGTTTGATAAATCTTCATTGTCTTCGTCTTCATAATCTTCATCAAAGGCATTTTCTTCCCCATCCTTGTCTTTTGAATGAGACTTATTTTTACCAAGATGACCCCAAACTTCATCCTTTTTGAATTTCTCATTCATTGCCATGAAATCAAAATCTTCAGTGAATTTTGTGACTGGGCGCAAACCCTGCAACAAAATATTAATTAAGTTTTCATGAACTCAACTGAATATTACAATCATAAGGTTGTATTTGAAAGTGCTTAGTTGGGGTTATCTTATTTAGGACATAAATACTCAACTAAGTGTTTGGAGAGTTTATGATATATTCGAAGTTATTTTTAGCTAATTTCAGTAAGCTCTTTAGAATAACACAAAAAAACAGCGTACAACTTGCACACAAATAATTTAACACCATTTCCTTTTTGAATCATATACATAAATGCTTACAAGATAAGCACTTATTGAATAAGTGTTTCATTAAGCTCTCTACCCAATTGCACCCACAATTTTCTCAGAAGAGAAAAAAATTTAAAAAAATGATAAAATTCATCTAGCAGACTATTTAATGGTGTAACAATTATTTAAAAGAAGTCAAAATTTAGAGAATATTTATTTATTTACATATTTAATATAAGAGAAAAACGATGTAAAAAAATAAAACTAACAACCCTTTAAAAATCCAAACCACCAGTCCCCATCCCTCTTCAAAACAGGAAAACTTTTAAAACTCTGAATCAACCAATACATTCTCAATTTCCATTGATATAAGCCCTTCTAAACACCTAACATATATAAATGAAACAGAAAAATGAACATTACCCCAGTTCCTCTTCCTCTTCCACGTCCTCTATAACCATAACCATGATGAGTTTGGGTAGGAACACTACCAGGCTTGAAAAATGCAACCAAATGTCAGAAATTATCCTCAATGAAAAGAATATATGGTAAATAAGATAAGTCAATATAATAGAACATCCATACTTGTGGTCTTAATTATTAATAACATGGTGCTAATTTTATTATTTTAAAAAAGCACAAAGCAAACAAAATTAATAAAGGTTAATCCATCGTCATAATAATTCATGTATGGCAGATTCGAATTAAACCATAGAAAAACCAGACAAAATCCTACTTCCAATTCTCCAAGAGAGGTTGGCCAGGAGGAAAAGGATTTGAGGGTTATCTAAATTACAGAGAAAATTGTTCCCACATTCCTGATTTGATCAAGGCCTAGCTTAGAAGATGGCTAGAGAGCAACTTGACATGAAAGATCAAAGTTCCATAAATTGCCATATTTACAATGTTTGAACTGGTCATATGAACATTGAACTTCGGAAACATGACCTTGCTATAACAACCATGCTTGCATTTATAAAAGCACATTTGACAAACAAGTGACAAATACAACTTTTGCATTGGGTTGAATATTTATATTAAGATTTACCACAAACTTCAAGTTTAGATGAAAGATTCCAAACGTAAATCACTTCACTTTAAACATAATCCTAACAACAATCAATTTTGTAAAATCAAGATCATCTAAAATCAAATTCTAAAACACTCATCCAAACACACTAAATATCTTAGGATGAGATTACTCCAGTTAAATCACAACTACCATATTGTATAAAACATATAAGCATGTGCAAAACCATCATAAGAGTGTGAGAGTGTAGGTGTGTCTGCATGCATAAAATTGATAGATCAGAGAAGATGGATACCCTGTGACTAGGCCGTGAGGTTACTGGCAATGGAAGAATTGGTGGTTGAATTACAGCAGAAACTGGCATAGATGGCTCAGGAGATGATGTTGATGATGCCTGAACTACTTCAACATCTTTATGAGATGCTTGCGAAGGCTGAGCTGAAGAAACTATAGTTGGTCCAGATTGCAACAATTGACCTGGGGTTATCAGCGAAGGGGCTGACGTTTCTGCATGGATAGAACTTGATGATCCAACAACTGCAGGAGACAACTGGGATATAGTTTGATAGGACAAACTTGAACCTGGAATTGCATTTGGTTTACTGGAGATTGGTGGCACTAAAGCATTTATATCAGGACTGGAATTGGTCAGTGAAGTCAGTGATGGTATGTTAGCACCTAAACTGACTGCTGAAGTCGAAACATTCGGTGCCTTGTTTATTACAGATACAGGTAAAATTTCAGAAGCAAGCGTTGCAGAGGGTATGGGAGATATGGCAGAAGAAGATGCATGAGGTAAAGCAGAAGGCGCAGGAGGCAAAGCAGAAGGTGCAGGAGGCAAAGCAGATGGTGCAGGAGGCAATGAAGCAGATGTTACACTAGACATACTAGTACTCACAGGTAGCAAAGATGACGGTAATTCTGGCAAATTAGAAGATACAGTGGGTAAAGGACTGAAATTGGGATACTGCATTGGTTGCTGCATAGATGAAGGCATTGATAAACCAGGTGGCGGTTGAAGCAGAGATTGTTGGTGTAAATGAGGAAGCCCATTTGGGGCACCATAATATCCTTGCCAATACATTGGCATAGCAACTCTACCACCATTTGTATTTGGAGCAGGTGGAGGAGCTCCCCATGATCCTATGTTCCCTCCAGGTTGATACAAAGGTAAGGGTCCTTGAAAATTTGACCCAGGAAGTCCAAGCTGAGGGGTATGAGAGCTAAGATCAGTCAAAGACCCACTAACAGCAGAAGGCAAACTTGTAGATGTGGTGACTGGGCGAGGATAGTGAGACTGTAAATGCAATTTCAAGTAATTAGGATGAGAATAATTGAACTGATTCAATATACAGACTAATTTTTGTTTCAACAACCTGAATAATAGCTGGGTCATTGTTGACTTGTGGGGTAGGCTGGACTGGTGGGGAAGATTTAACCTGTAAATCCTGCAGACAAAAATAATACAGATGCCTCAGCTGATCTGATTCATATATAATATCCATGCAGTAACATCTAAACAAAGCCTTAATCGTGCAAAATACATACACTCATAAAATAGATAAGAAAATCAAGATCAGCCTTCTAACATTCCAACTTGCAGTATATGCATTCATAGATTCTAGAACCAAGTTGTACAAGAACAGTTATTCACGAAATAACTCACAGCACAAGTGACATGTCATTGTTTCTAATGTACACTCAAATAAAATCAGGTACCAATACATTAAATATATAGAAAACCACTTGTATGTATTCCATGCATAATACCTTGATGTCAGTTCCGCGGAAAAGAATATACTCATAAACCTTGTCACCAGGAGGAATTTGTGGGCCATCCTTTTTCCTTCCTTCTGTTCCAAAAGATCGCACTGCAAAACAAAAAAAAATTATCACTCTGCCCATCCAACCCATGATATTAAACAACAAATTTAGATGGCAAAATTTGAAGCTGCAATAATCCACATGGTTGCATGAAATCTGGCAGATACGAAAGTTGTTGATGAACAGTCCTGGCCATTTGAAATGTAAGCAAACAGCAAAACCTTTATAAATTTGCATGATGGATTTTTTCCTTTTTAACATTATCAACTTCATCTTCCCACCAATATTTGTACACATATACGGGAAGCGTTTCAGATGAGAACATCGTTATTATGACTTGTACAAAGTGAGAATAACAAATATAGACCATTAGATCATATAAATGGTCAAAATTGAAAAATAAATGCACATGACATTTTTATGTGGTCAAGTGACCACTCACTAACAATAAATCTTTAATCTGATCATCCATGTATGGATGTATGACCAATATTTATAGTTCTTACATTCTTAAAATGAGAACTATTTTCACTAGATTGTGCCACACACACACACATAATGGGAATTCAAACAAAAAAGAAGAGTATGTGGGTGTGTGATAAAAAATCGACAGCATCAACTAGCATAGCAATTAAATCTTGTTATGGATAGAAAGAACAGAAAATAAAAGCCAGTAACAACTTAAGGTCTAAAAAAGTCAGTCTGATTCAAATCTTAGACAACCGCACATCAAACTTTAGCTATTGTGGTGGGAGAGTCCTAGGCCACATAAAACCCATCAAACCCTCTCAAATAGTAGTGTGGAGTAGCAGACCCCAAAACAACCATAATCAGACGGCTGCTATCATGTGTGCATAGGGATTAGCTGACAAACACTCACTTGTCCTTTAAAAGAAGTATTTTAGTAAGTTATAACTTTGATTATCTATAAAGACACTCAAGCAGTGTTTTGCTAAAATACTCCTAAATAACAAGTAGGCATACTTTGGAAAACCTTACATCCACTTTTTAAGGAGTATTTTAACAAGCTACAACTTCAAATTTCTTAAACAAGTGAGTATATGTCAGTGCAGGAAAAGAAAAAATTATATAAATACATACATACACACACACACACACACACACATACATATATACATATATATACCCAAATATATATATATATATAAAGAGAGAGACCAATGAAAAAAAATCATTGTTATCAATCCCAAAAAGTGGCAAGGACGGCCCTACTGCAATTCGACTATGGTAGGATAGTAGATAGTGGGATCTATCACTATTAAGAAATTTTTAATACAAATTATATATTTTATTAATATTATTATATTATGTTATACTTTAGATAAAAAACAAAAAAGAACAAGAAGCTAAACTAAACTAAAATAGAGTTGCAACAAACCAAAACCACAAAAAAAAAGAAAAAAACACTTTAAAAAATTCAGGCCACTGGCCCAACTCCCCCAACCCTAACCCTTTGTTTGTGGTAATCCTAAGACCCAGCAGTTATGCAGAGCCTCCCCCTTATTATAGAAGATTTGTAAATAGAGGATAGACAAATGCAGACAGCTTCACAGAGTGGGCAAAAATCGCTGATGGAGAAGGGGGCAGCAGGTCAGAAGGGGCTGTGGTGACAAAAATAGCCTAAGGGATGAGGTGCAGCACTCATGGGACGGGCACTAGTATGCAATCATTCCCTCTATTCCAAGAGCAAAAGTGTGAATGACAGCCACAAAACAATTTTGGAGGGAGAGTAGGGAACGGTGAGAGAAGAATTGAACAGAAACAGTGTAATACAACAAGCCATAAACAGATTAAGGCCTGAAACACCAGAAAGGTGCCAAAAACCATCAGAAATTTCAGGAGATATAGTCAGAATAGAGGGTCATGCTTTAGATACACAAGAGCAAGTCACTATTTCAAACCTTGTATAAGGGAAGTGAATTCATGCAAATGTCTCCCAAAATTAAACTTAAACAATGGGAGTAACCAGGGGTTTCAAAATTAACCAATGTTGCATTGACCAATGCCAGAAATGGCTGCAATTCATATTGCTCCAGACACAGCAGCAAGCTGCACATAACACACCACATTAGCTCTAGAATGCATACACAACACAGCAGCTCTATAACACGTGATGTGCCACATCATCTCATCAGTATAACACATGACACACCACAAAAAGCAGCTCTATTGCATGTGACACACACAAGCAGTTCAATAGTGTGACACACCTTAAACAGGCCCTATAGCATGTGAAACACCTCTCTATTACGCGTGACACACCACAACAGCGGCTCTATAGCGCGTGATCACTACAACAGCGGCTCTATAGCGCATGACAAACTACAACAGCGGCTCTATAGCTCATGACACACTCACAACAGTGGGGCTCTATAGTGCATGACACAACGGCACTATGGCGCGTGACAATCCTGTGATACAGATATGTATATCAATTATTATTCTCTAACTAACATTAATATTCCAAAAGGGAAAAATATGAATCTTCAATTCTTTGATCCAGTGCATTAGTATTTGGAAGCTGTGTCACTAAGATCAGCACTGGAATAACCGATTTTACTTTGCACATGATTCTCATAGGTTAACAATGTAGGGATTTTTATTTACTCCTTCATTTATCAATCATTAAGGTTTCCACTAATTCAGAATGTGAAAACTGTACAACCCCAATAGCAAGCAGCAAATAACAAACTCAAAGAATTATAAAGAAAAATCCAGATACTCCAACAGAGACAAATTAAAATTACGTGACATCAGTAAAAGAAGCAATCCAGCACTGTAAGGAGGAAAAAAAGAAAAAACTTCACAAATTCTCAAAAGAATACCACCAGAAACTATTACAAGTTCAGAACAATTCCTTCACTGTGACAGAAATTCAAAACAGAGACAAAGGCTGTTCTTCAGGATTATATAATTAAATAAAAACAATAAAAAAGAACAAATTTAGACAGGGAATTCAGAGATCTGAAACCGAAAGAACCAAATTAAATTGAAAATGAACAAAACCCAGAAAGAATTAAGAGGAATTAGTGGGAAAAAATAAGTGGGTAGCAGAAGAATACCATTTCTGAGACCAATACTGGACTCTTCAGTGTTGATATTGTACAAGATGCCTTCGTATCTAATCTCACTCTTAGAGGTCAAGCTTATCAAGCTCCCAATGTAGGAATCGGCAGCGGAACTAGATCGAGAAGCGCTCTCAGACGCCATAATCACAAGACAATCAGATTAGGATTTGGGTTGGGGGCCTCTGTATAGAAGCCTATCTAATCTAATTTGTTTCAAATTTCAACACTAAAGTGATGGGATGTGAATGAGAAGATGCATTAGGGTTTGAGTTTTAATTTTGATTTTCGCTTCCAATATAAATGGTATAATAACTTGTTTATAACAGATGTATCAGACTCATCATTTACAAATTATATTATTAGAATTTTATTATTGTTTTTTATATTTATTTTACACAAGTACATATATATATATATATATATAATTTAAAAATATATTAAAATTTTAATAAATTTCATATATATTGTTATATCTTAAATACTAGTATGGTGAGAGAGAAAAATACTATTATCGTTTGTAACATGAATATTTAAAATATATATACTATAAAATATAAAATATATATATATATATAATGAAAGTGAAAAAAAAAAAATATATATATATATATATAATATATAATAATTACAAAATGTTTATGATATTATTATACAGAAAATAAGTTCTTGAAAATAAGATATTCCATATAAAAAAAAATATGAAACATATAAATTAATATAATCATAATTATTAGAAAATAATCATTACTCGATGTAATAATGTTTAGATTAATGATTATTCATTACTCAATGTAATAATTCTTTTAAAAGAAATAAGTTCAATAATAAAAATGTTTCATTAATTTTATAATATCATAATTTGTTATATAATCTAAAATATATTATATAATTTGTAATAAATTTTATTTATAATTTATAACTTTATAAATTATATTTTATTATATAATTTATAATTTTATAATTTATATATTATATATATTAGTAAATTTAATTTATATATTTATAATTTGTTATATAATTTATAATTTTATGTCTTTTAATTTATAAATTTATAATATATTAATTACAATTTATTATTTATTACTTTTTTGTATAATTTATAATTTATTATATTGTTTTGATTTATTTGTTCACATTCTAACTGTTTTTTGTTTAGGTTGGGTGATTTATGAACAAGGGACAAAATTATGTTTCACTTCAGAAAATATTATAATAAAAGTTTATTTTAATATGTTTAAATTATAAAATTAGTATTTTTAATTATAGGTGGCACCATGAATTCTAAATTATAACTTATGAAGATTTTCAATATTTCATCATCTCTTTTAGACAAAAAATTCAAAGTCTACATGCTTTACAAATGATGAACCAAAAACATAACTCTCCCACTAAAATATTTCATGTCATTACATTAAGCAAGAATCTTAATTTTCATAAATAATCTAAACACATTAATATACTATTTTTACAATACACAAGAATCGATAACAAAAAAAATAATTATAGTTACTAAATAATCAAGTGATAAATATTTTTACGAAACCTTGAATTATTCTGTAAGTTAAAAAAACTGTTGAAGTGATCCAAATTTAATTTAAGATAAAAAATCAAATAATTAATTCTTCTAACATTAAGTATTTATCTATAATCATTATATTCAACAAAGATTACAATTGTTCTACATATTACTATATCAATATATTTGTAAATATTGAATAAGAATTTGTTTGAGATCTTTTCCTCTTCTATTATCTATTGTGATGTACTTGTGTTAGTTTGGACATTATTTATAAGATAAAGTTTTAATAATATGAATTTCAAGAAGATATGTAGGATAAAAAAAAAATAGAAGAATGAGAGTATAATATTTTCTAAATGTAGGAGGTCCCAGAATAATTTACTTTAAATTAATTTTTTTTTTTCATTTGTCATGTCAAACAAAACAATGCAACTCACTAAACCTTATTTGTTTATTGTAACGAGTTAGTATCAATTTTTATCCATTTAAAAATTAACTAAAAATTTGATCTTAGTCTATTTAAACATAATTTAATTTAGTGATTTATTAATAATTTTTTCATGGATAGATATCCAATCTAATCTTAAAAAAAAATATTTTAAAAAATCAAAATTCAATTTAATAAAATAAATTTAATCATATATTCTTTTGAAAACTTTTTAAAAAGTAAATTTAAGAAACATTTAATCATGGAAAAATTAATTAGATTAATTTGACCCTTAAGAATTAATAAGAGAATCTATTGGATTTTGAGAAATAATAGATAAATTATTAATTATCATAAAATTAAATAGAAACATTTAAAAGATAAATTATTAGTTATTATGAAATTAAATAGATAGATTAATCTGATTTTTTTAATAATATAATAATTATGAATCTTTAAAAAAGTAATTTATCTTTACAACTAAAATCCAAAACTATTTCACTTTAAAAGTTGAAATTAAATTAATTTTGTCTGCATTTTCACTTTAACACATTTTATTTTGAAATTTACATTTGAAAACTAAAACTTTCAACCACTGTTACAAAACATAAGGTAATCAAAGTCATGAAAATCATAAAAGTTATTAGTAGTAGCAATTATTTGAACTATTGTCTGCTTCTCTTTTTACCATAGCAAAAGATTGCCAAAATTATCACAACTACAACCATCATAAAAATGAATTTATCCAAAGTTTCATCATGAGTGTTAAGTGAATTTAAAAAAAAAATAAAAATTAATAACAGTATTAAGTTTATACAGTAAAAATAAGAAATACATGAATGGTCATGGCGGGTCCATTGAACAACAAAAATATATAAATGGTGGGAGGGATATCAACCATTTGACACCCCAGCACAAATGACTAACAAATGGATGAGCAACTGATAGCTCACATGCATAAATAAACGAGCAAAAAATTAGTCTAAACTTTTTTTTTATATAACTAAAATAACATGGTGTACAAACATCTTTCAACCATACCAAGGTGACTTTGGAAAAGGAGTAACAAGAGGGTAATGGTCACATGTAATAAAAAAAAGTCCTACTTATTAAGTGAAACAAGCATATAACAGGCAACCCAACAATGAAGCATAATCTCTAACATAACTAAGGTCCTTTAATGGGGAGGCTACCTAGGCTCTTGCTCTCCACCATGTCCATCACTAAACATTGGTTGCCACCTAAAAAGCGTGACTATGCATGCCACCACGACCCCTTCCTCGTCCAGAATAGCCATACGAGCCTCCACCTCTTCCATAATAACCACCACGAGTTCTTCCACCACGGCCAGGGCCACGGCCACCTCGACCACCATGGTACCTCTCAAAATCGCCAAATGTCTGACCAGAAATCAGCAAAAGAATTTGATAATGTCCCAGGAAATATGAAATCTAAGAAAGAGAAAAATTACCTCAGTATCAATCTTGACTTGTTCAGAGTATCTAGTCCTTCCATTCCTTGAGGTATTATCATGCACGTTGGAAGAGAGCGAGTCAAAGAAGTCATCCTTGTTATAAATAGGCTGCAAAAAACATGAAAAACAGAGTCAAAAACATGACAGAAAGACCAAAAACAAAAATACATTAGGTGAAAACTGGATACATATCAAGCTACACGTTATAGTACATTACCTTAACCTCAACGTTTGATAACTCATTATTGTCTTCAACTTGGTAATCTTCATCATACACAATTTCTTCCCCATCTTGGTCTTTTGAATGAGACTTGCTTTTACCAAGATGACCCCATACTTCATCCTTGTTGAACTTCTCATTCATTGCCATGAAATCAAAATCTTCAGTGAATTTGGTGACCGGGCGCAAACCCTGCAGCAAAACACTAATTAAATTTTCATGAACTCAACTGAATATTACAATCATAAGGTGTCTTTGGAAGAGCTTATTTGGGGTTATCTTATGACATAAATACTCAACTAAGTGTTTCAAAGAATGTGATATATTCAAAAGGTATTTTTAGCTAATTTCAGTAAGCTCTTTAGAATAACTTGAAAAAACAGCTTACAATTTACATGCAAATAATTTAACCCTATTTCCTCTTCAAATCATATACCTAAGTGCTTACATGATAAGCAGTTATTCGATAAGTATTTCATTAAGCTCTCTACCCAAATGCACCCATAATCTTATCAGAAGAGAAAAAAATTAAAGAAAATGACAAAACTTGTCTAGCCGATCTATTTAATGGTGTAACAATTATTTTAAAAAAGACAAACATTACAGAATATTTCTTTATTTACATATTTAAAATAAGTGAAAAATGCTGTATAAAACTCAAAACTAACAACCCTTTGACAATCCAAACCACCAGTCCCCATCCCTTTTCAAAACAGGAAAACTTTTAAAACTCTATATCAACCAATACATTCTCAATTTATATTGATATAAGCCATTCTATAAACCCAACATGTATAAATGAAACACCAAAGTGAACATTACCGCAGGTCCTCTTCCCCTTCCACGTCCTCTGTAACTATAGCCATGATGAGTTTGGGTAGGAACACCACCGGGCTTAAAAAAATGCAACCAAATGTCAGAAGTTATCCTCAATAAAAAGAATATATGGTAAATAATATAAGTCAATATAATAAAACATCCATACTAGTGATCTTAAGTGTTAATAGCTTGGTGCTTATTTTATTATTTTAAAAAAGCACAAAGCAAACAAAATTAAGAAAGGTTCATCAATCATCATAATTCATGTTTGGCAGATTCCAATTAAAACCATAAAAGCCAGACAAAATCCTACTTCCAATTCTCTGCAAAGGAGACAGGAAAAAAACAAGAGATGTTGGTCGAGAGGAAAAAGGTTTCTAGGTTATCTAAATTAAAGAGAAAATTTTCCCACATTCCTGATTTGATTAAAGCCTAGCTTGAAGGATGGGTAGAGAGCGACCTGACATGGAAGATCCAAGTGCAACATAATTGCAATATTAGCATGTTTGAACTGGTCAATGCACATTCAATTCGGGCAAACATGACTTTGCTTGTATTACATTTGACAAACAAGTGAAAAATACAACTTTTGCATTGGGTCGAAAATTTTATAATAAGATTTGCTACAAACTTGAAATTTAGATGAAAGATTCCAAATTTAAATCACTTCACTTCAAACATAATCCTAACTAAAATCAATTTTGCAAAATCAAGATCATCTAAAATCAAATTCTCAAACACTCATCCAAACAGACTAAATATCTTTGAATAATGAGATTACTCCAGTTAAATCACAAAAATCTGGTCTCCACCATGCTACCGTATTGTATAAAACATAAAACCATGTGCAAAACCATCATAAGAGTGTGTGTGTGTGTGTGGGCGTGCATAAAATTGATAGATCAGAGAAGAAGGATACCCTGTGACTAGGCCGTGAGGTTACTGGCAATGGCAGAATTGGCGGTTGAATTACAGCAGAAACTGGCAGAGAAGGCTCAGGAGATGATGTTGATGATACCTGAACCACTTCAACATCCTTATGAGATGCTTGTGAAGGCTGAGCTGAAGAAACTATAGTTGGTCCAGGTTGCAACAATTGAGCTGGGGTTATCAGAGAAGGGGCTGATGTTTCTGCATGGATAGAACTTGATGATCCAACAACTGCAGGAGACAACTGGGATATAGTTTGATAGGGCAAACTTGAACCTGGAATTGCATTTGGTTTACTGGAGATTGGTGGCACTAAAGCATTTACATCCGAACCAGAATTGGTCAGTGAAGTCAGAGACGGTAAGTTAGCACCTAAACTGACTGCTGAAATTGAAACGTTTGGTCCCTTGTTTGTTACAGATACTGGTAAAATTTCAGAAGCAAGAGTTGCAGAGGGTATGGGAGATATGGCAGAAGAAGATGCATGAGGTAAAGCAGAAGGCGCAGGAGGCAAAGCAGAAGGTGCAGGAGGCAAAGCAGAAGGTGCGGGAGGCAAAGCAGATGGTGCTGAAGCAGATGTTACACTAGGGATACTAGTACTCACAGGTAGCAAAGATGACGGTAATTCTGGCAAATTAGAAGATACAGTAGGTAAAGGACTGAAATTGGGATACTGCATTGGTTGCTGCATAGATGAAGGCATTGATAAACCAGGTGGCGGTTGAAGCAGAGATTGTTGGTGTAAATGAGGAAGCCCATTTGGGGCACCATAATATCCTTGCCAATACATTGGCATAGCAACTCTACCACCATTTGTATTTGGAGCAGGTGGAGGAGCTCCCCATGATCCTATGTTCCCTCCAGGTTGATACAAAGGTAAGGGTCCTTGAAAATTTGACCCAGGAAGTCCAAGCTGAGGGGTATGAGAGCTAAGATCAGTCAAAGACCCACTAACAGCAGAAGGCAAACTTGTAGATGTGGTGACTGGGCGAGGATAGTGAGACTGTAAATGCAATTTCAAGTAATTAGGATGAGAATAATTGAACTGATTCAATATACAGACTAATTTTTGTTTCAACAACCTGAATAATAGCTGGGTCATTGTTGACTTGTGGGGTAGGCTGGACTGGTGGGGAAGATTTAACCTGTAAATCCTGCAGACAAAAATAATACAGATGCCTCAGCTGATCTGATTCATATATAATATCCATGCAGTAACATCTAAACAAAGCCTTAATCGTGCAAAATACATACACTCATAAAATAGATAAGAAAATCAAGATCAGCCTTCTAACATTCCAACTTGCAGTATATGCATTCATAGATTCTAGAACCAAGTTGTACAAGAACAGTTATTCACGAAATAACTCACAGCACAAGTGACATGTCATTGTTTCTAATGTACACTCAAATAAAATCAGGTACCAATACATCAAATATATAGAAAACAATTTGTATGTATTCCATGCATAATACCTTGATGTCAGTTCCACGGAAAAGGATATACTCATAAACCTTGTCACCAGGAGGAATTTGTGGGCCATCCTTTTTCCTTCCTTCTGTTCCAAAAGATCGCACTGCAAAACAAAAAAAAATTATCACTCTGCCCATCCAACCCACGATATTAAAAACATATTTAGATTTAAAATTTGAAGCTGCAATAATCCACATGGTTGCATGAAATCTGGCACATATGAAAGCTGTTGATCAACAGTCCTGGTCATTTGAAATGTAAGCAAACAGCACAACCTTCATAACTACTTCATAAATTTGCTTGATGTTTTTTTTTCCTTTTTAACAGTAATGGCTTCAGCTTCCAACAAAAACTTATTGACATTGATGGGAAGCATATCAAATGAGAACAAGGTTATTAGAACTTGTAAGAAATATATACATATATATATTGAGAGAGAGAGAGAGAGAGAGAGAAAACCAATGAGAAAAATAATAGTTCTCAATTCCAAAGAGTGGCAAGGATGGCCCGACTCCAATACAACTATAGTAGGATACTAGATAGTGGGATGAGCAGTATTCTGAAATTTTTATTACTATTTTATTAATATTGTAATATGGTTTTTTATATTATATGTTATGCTTTAATTGAAAAACGAACGTGAGCGAAGCTAAACTGGCCTCAAATAGAGGCGCAACAAACCAAAACCAAAAAAAGGAAAAAAACACTTTAAAAACATATAGGCCACTTGGCTCAATTCCCCCAACCCTAACCCTCTGTTTGCTGTAATCCTATGGCCCAGCAGCTATACGGTGCCTCCCCCTTACTATAGAAGATTCAATTGTAAATAGAGGAGAGACAAATACAGACAGTTTCAGAGTGGGAAAAATCACTTATGGAGAAGGGAGACCAGGTGGGAAGGGGCTGTGGTGACCAAATAGCCCAAGGGATGAGATGCAGCACTCATGGGACCGGCACTATTATGGAATGATTCCCTCTATTCCAACTGCAAAAGCGTCTAGGACGGCCTCGTAACAATTTCGGAGGGAGAGTAGGGAGAGTGAACATAACAGAAACAGTGACAACAATCCACAAACAGATCAAGGCCTAAAAAACCTGGAAGGTGCCAAAAGCCATCAGAGGTTTGCAGAGATGTTGCCAGATAATAGTGGGTCATGTTTCTGACATACAAGAACAGGTCACTGTTTTAAATCTTGTATAAGGGAAATGAAATCAAATGTCTCCCAAAATAAACCTTAAACAACACTGAATTGTGGGGTTAGACTGCGGTTTCAAAAATTATGCAATGTGGCATCAACTAATGCCATAAATTGCTCTAGTTCACATTGCTTCAGACAAGGAAGCAAGGTGCACACAACATGCTACATTGGCTCTAGATCACATAAGCCACATTGGCTATAGAGTGTCTGACATGCCACATCAGCTCTATCACACTTGACATGCCACATCAGCTCTATAACACTATAACTCGTGGCACAACAGTTCTATGGCGCGTGACACACCACAACAGTTCTATGGCGCGAGACAATGTTCGAATACACATGTATGCCAATTATTATTCTTTCACTAACATTAATACTCAAAAAATAAAAGGGAAAAATATGAATCTTCAATCCTTTAATTCAGTGCCTTAGTATTTGGAAGCTGTTCATTAATATTTCAGTACTGAAATATCTGATTTTGCTCCTTTTAGCATTGCACATGATTCTCATAGACTAACAACTTAGGATTTTTATTTAGTCCTGGCATTTATCAATCATTAAGCTTTCCACTAATCCAGAATGTGACAACTGTACAATCCACAAAAACAAGCAGCAAATAACAAACACAAAGAATTACAAAACTCAAACCTAATTCCCTGTTTAAGTGAGAATCACATGCTAACATTCAGAGAAGAAAAATTGAGATACTCCAACAGAGATAGATTAAAACCACATAACACAAAGAGACATGAGTAAAAGAAGCAATCCAGCACTGTAACGAGTAAAAAAAAACATCAAAACACCCTTCACAACTTCTCAACAAGAAGCTAACACAAGTTCAGAACAATTCCTTCACCCGGAATTCAAACCCGTGACAAAGGCCACTCTTCAGAATTGATAATTAAAATAACAACAATAAGAAAAATCAAATTTAGACTGTGAATTCAGAGATCTGAAACCAAAGGAACCAAATTAAACTGAAAATGAGCAAAACCAAGAAAAGATAAAGGAAAATTAGAGGGAAAAAATAAGTGGGTAGTAGAAGGATACCATTTCTGAGGCCAATACTGGACTCTTCAGTGTTGATGTTGTACAAAATGCCTTCGTATCTAATCTCACTCTTAGAGGTCAAGCTTATCAAGCTCCCAATGTAGGAATCGGCAGCAGAACTCGATCGAGAAGCGCTCTCAGACGCCATAGTCACAAGACAATCAGATTAGGATTTGGGTTTGGGGGCTTCTGACTAGAAGCCTCTCTAATCTAATCGGTTTCGGGTTTCAAGTTTCAACACTGCGGTGTGATAGGATGTGAATGAGAAGATGCATTAGGGTTTGAGTTGTTGAGTTGAGCTTTAATTTTGATCTTAGCTTTCAATATAAATGGTACAATAACTCGTTTATAAGGCAGGTGTATCAGAATCTCCAGTTACAAAATTATATTAATAAGATTTTTTATTTTTTTATTTTTATGTGAGTATAATATATGTATTTACTTATATAAATTTAAAAATATAATAGAATTTTTAATAAATATTGTAATACATGTGAAAAAAAATTCAGATTAATTCTGAAAACTGGTTAACAATATTTAATCGTATTAATTTTATTTAAGACATAAAAAATATTTACTACAAAACTTTGTATAAGAAATAAATAAAATTTTAATTAAATAATCAACCCTAAACCCTAATAATCCAGTAAAATTTGTATATCTTTGTTAAAAAAAATAGTTAATTTTATCATAATGAGCCAATATCTACTTAGAAAAAACAAACAAAATATAACATATTTCACTATAAATAGTTATAATAAATTACTCTAAAAATGATTAGATTTAAAAATGAAACAAAAATTTGAATACTGTTATACCAATTTTAACTCTTCTTCCATGTCTTCTATAACCATAGTCATGATGAATTTGACTAAGAGATCTACCATATCTCAGTTAATTTACAACACCATCTCATAATGCATATCTCGTTTCAATGTGCACAACTTTTGACAAAACATGAGTTTGACCAATTGTAGAAAGTGTAACTAAATGTAACGTATATTTAGTTTATCAGTTGTTCCTACTTCTTATGGTGACACTTTTATTTACTTATTATTAGCCAGGTATATCTTTTCTTTCAAATTTATTATTATTTTCTTTTGTAATATATTAAGATTAATGTTATTTCAACATTGTTTTCCTTTTCAAACATATATTTTTATTTATAATAGGGTGATACTTTTTTCCTCATAATCATCAATAAATAACAATGTAAATCATAGTTGTTAATAATATATGTAATTAATGTCAATTTTGTAACACCTATGAAAGAAATTTTGTTTTTAATTTGTTAGAGTTTCATTTTCACCAAGGATTGGGTTGTCTTTGATTGGGTTCTCTACATAAAGTGAATTAGAGTGAATATAAAAGTGAGTTTTACTCGCTATAGATAAACATTTGTTGCAATATCTTAAATATCTTAATGAACATTGCTACAAATGTTTATTTATAATAATTTTTTTTTAAATATAAAAAATATAATATTATTTTAACAAATTATTTTTTATTTCTTTTATTCCGTACGTAATAACATTATATTTATGAAATAAAATTTATAATTTCTAAAAAAAATCAATTTATTTAACCTTAATTAATTTTATTTGAGATAATTGATTTAATCTGACAACATGATTTAACTAATTTAATTTATTTTTTTAACTAAATTTGTTTTTGACTCGACCTAATTTATCACATTCTAATATAATTTTTATTTTATTTAACTTTAATTTATTTAATCTAACTTATTGACGAATCATTTAAAAAATATATTTGTTTAGTTTCACCTATATTTTTAAACGAATCATGTTTTCAAGTTTAGAATAACTTATTTTTAAAATAAATTTTTTAGTTTAAAAAAAAGTTAGGACATGTATTACTTTTAATAATAATATATTTTATAACATTTTGATTTTTTATATGATTTTTTTTCTTGTAAACTTTTCTAACCTTGGCTCATGTGAATAAAATAAAAATAAAAATAAATTATTTTGAGTAAAATTAACATGTCTACTTAATATTAAGAAATAAAAATTAATAATATTTATAAAGTTTTATGAACAATGAAATCGACTATACTTTCAAATTTGTTTTAATATCCAATTCAATATTTATTATAGTAGAAGTTACGTGATTAAGTTACAGAATCATTTCAAAAATTGATATATCTATATATAATATTAACTACTTAATCAAATATATTTCTAATTTCAATTTAAATAGAAAAAGAAACTAATCTCATTACAGAAATATAAGATCTAAAAACTTCGGTCTAATCTTTTTATTATATGAATTTTCAACTTAATCTTATGAAACATGTCTCATTATTATCAATAATACTCTTTAACCCAATATCTTCTTTCTATATAGGTTTACAAATCTTATACTAAGTTATAATGTTTATCTTTATTTTGTTAATACATTAATTGTGTCTAAGTAAAATTTTTACATCATCCCTCTTTTTCTTTAATAAAAGTTCTTAAATTTTAAATCCTGTTTGAAAATTAAAAATAACATACTGTTTCAGTCACAATGTTAATAACATAAACCTTATCTATTTTGTAAGTTTTAATTTGATTTTATCGTAAAAAGAGATAAATAAAACGATACTTCTTAAGTTTACTTTTCAAAAAAGATATCCAAGATAAATAAAGACAAAAATTACTGATGAAAATAAAAAAAATAATACTGCTTATTCTAACTATTATATAAATAAAAATTGAATGTTGTTTAGTTTAAATAAATTAATATAATATAAATTACTCATCTTATATATAATGTTTTCAAAAACCTTAAACGTTGATTTCCAACGTATTATAAATGCAATGAAGCCACTAACAAACAATTCTTAAATATTTTTTAATATTTCCCAACGTTTTAAATAGTCAGAAATTGCGTTTAAAATATAAAATTAAAATCTGGAAGTCAAAAGCCTCCACAAATTACAATTCAAAACTGCCAACAATTATACCATTAAGTAGGCAAATTCGTTAAGTTAATGTCATGAATAGAAAAAAAAGCTAGAAAAAGGTAGTTTTTAAAATTTAAAGAAAAAAATAAAATTTATATATTCAATTTAGACTTAAAAAATTGTTTTCCAAAAAATATATATTTAAACCTATATTTAATATTTAAAAAAACATAAAATATAATTACAAAATTCACTTTTTAAACACAATAAAATATATACATAAAATATATCTACCATCCACTATCCACTATCCATATTATTATTAGAATTATTCATATTTTAAATATGTATTATATTTTGTAAATAAAAAAAATTAAAATTTAATTATTTATTTAACTGAATTAAAATATTTAATTAAATTTAAAAAATAAAACAAAATAAAATAAAATAAATTTAGACAATTAGAAAAAAAAAATTATTAAAAAAATATAATATTAGTACGAAAATAGATTTAAAAAAAATAAGAACTACAAAATTAAAAATTAAAATAATAATCAAATTTAAAAAAAATGTTAAAAAAAAAAAATATTAGTACGAAAATAGATTTTTATTTAAAAACTTAATTCTATATAAATAAATAAATATTATATCTTCTTTATTTTATATTTTTAATCATTGATATTTAAGAAAAATTTTATCGAAACAATAATTTAGAAAATGATAATTAGATTAAGGATTTACATCTTACTGGTCATTTGAGACAATATAAAATGTTTATAAGAATTGTAAATAAAAAATAATTTTTAAGTATTTATAAAATTTTGTTAATAAAGTATAATATATTTATTTTAAAGCAATCATAAATTCTGAATAAAATTTTACTAATATAATATTTTTAATAAATAAATAATTATGATGAATTATGATTTAGTTATTAATTTATTAAGTTTTTTTTTTTTTAAATTTGTAGATCTTATTTATGAAAATTGTGTTTAATAAGATTTTTGATTAAATTTGTCATTAAAATATATATAAGAATTATAATAAATTGAGTTAGAAATTATTTCAAAATCATGATCTCATTCGGACATATTTTTATTATTAATTTAGAAAAGTGATTTCCATTTAAAATTGTAACATATATGTTAATCAAAATAATATATTTTTTATTAAGTAAAAGTCATGTTGTCAATATTCAAATATAACTTTACGTTTTTCTTAATTTGGGCATAGTAAATTATTATACTGGATCTTGAGGTCAAAATAAAATAAAAATCAAATTAGTAGGATAAGTATATCATTAAATATCAATTTTATAACAAATAAATATCATAGAAGAATAAAAGAAAATAAGAAAGATATTATTTAAAATTTAAGAAATTTAAGAATAATTTTTTATGTGCAAATCTTATATGTATTATGTATGAAGAGATATATTTAATATATGTAATGATAAATTATAATATAAATTAATTTTTATGATAATTTGTGTTATGTTTTGAAATGTTTGTAATATGAGTTTTTTTATGCACTTGCGAGTTATTTGTGTATTTTAAAAAGTTCAAGTTGTGATTTATTAGGGTGAAATTCAAATTATACTTTTTCATTTGAAAAATTTAAATTAGAAATTTAAGTAGATGCTTAACCGTATAAAATCCAAGTTAAACTTAATTATTTTAGAAGTTTAAACAAATACTTAATCTTTATTTTAAGTATGATATTAAGAAAAATAAATAATGTTTTTTTTTTTTTTAAAGAAGTTTTTTTAAAATTTATTATAATTTTATTATTCTCGTAAAGATTATTGTAGAGTTTTAAAATATTTAATTTCAAATATTTTTTTTATTATTTTTATAATTTTTATTTAAAAAAATATATATAAATTATCTTTAATTTTTTTTATTTTGATTATTTATTAAATAAAAATATTTTAAAGTATAAAGGTGTCACAAAATCATTTTTTTATAAATATTTTATAGAAAATTATAATTTTTTTTTTATATAAATTTAGTAAGATCTAAAAATTTTATAAGGAAAATTACATAAAATATAAAAAATAGTAATAATTCAATACAAATTGGATGTAACTAAGGAAGGAAAATAATAAAAATTAACATAATCATAATTTGTCATTCCTATTTTTTTTTTTTCATGAAATAGTTATGTTAAATTATTATAAAAACGATTTAAGAAATTAATTAAACGACATAATTTTCATCCATGTAAAGCATAACATAAAATAACTAACGATAAGAAAATAATGATGAAATAAAAAAAAAAAGTTTAAGATTGAAGATGTTAACTCATAATACAGTAATATATACATTTAAAAAAAAATTAAAATAATTAAATTTGAGATATGATATATGAACCTCATTTTTATGTTTCTTATAAACAATTTATAGGAAGAAGAAGTGAATATGAATAAAAACAAAAACAATATAAACTGTGACTTAAAAGCTAAAAAAACAATGAATAATTCAAATTTAAAAGAAGTAATAGAGGAGAAAATTTGGGAAAGGAGCCCAATTAAACTCTTTGAAAAGCCTATCCAATTTCATCCAAACCCAATTAAAGTCATTGAAGCCCAAATGATGTTGCTAGCTTCCAAAAAAAAGTCCAATAATTCCTAATCCCCAAGAAAATTACTAAAATATCCCTAAACCTATTAAATCTAAAAAATAAATTAAAACACAAATAAAAAATAAAATAAAAATTCAAAAAATAATAAAAAAATTCAAACAAACAACAATTTATTCTAAATTCATCTGCACACTCATTACTCACAATGGAAAATAACATTTCTTATTATATAAAAAAATTTCAAAATCAATATAATTAAAAATTATTGAAACGATTTAAAAAGACGTGCAAGAATGTTTTAAAATTAGAAAATAACAAATGGAATTAGATGTAACTTGAAGTAAATATAAGGAAAAAATGGAAGAGATTTAGTACAAAATGATTTCCTTACTAACATCATAAATGTTTCAAATATTATAAATTTTGTGACCTTTTCCTTCTAATTGGAGTTCTTGAATGGTCACTTGCATTAAAACTAATAGATAGTTTAGAATTGGCATAAAAATAAGCAAAATATATACAAAATTGGGAATTGAATCACCAATAACAAGTTCAAATGATAAAAAAAAATTTAATAAATAATATAATGATAAAACAATTTGATACTTGTAAGAAAGAATGTAAAATGAAAAGGCATACGATATAATTAAGTTGTTATTTATTTATTCATTTAAAAACGTTATTAAATACGATTTATTATATATTTCTATTTTATTACCTCTAATATTTTCCAAAAAATGCCGCTCTAATTTTCCTCTATTAAATAAATATCTCATTGATCACAAATCGAAACATTGCAATCCAAATTGGTGGTACAAGACACTGTTAAAAGGACGAGAGTTCTCTTCGCAAAACCTTTAAACCCTTTTCCGTTCCAAAATTTCACACTTCCCAAATCACGATCCCTACCTTTTTCTTTTCCAGTGAAACTCCCACTGTCGTCTCGTTTTGGTTGACCCCGCAACAACTTTTCCGGTGATTTTCGGTTACGGTTCAATGTTCACGCCGCAGAGAAAGGTGTGGCAGAATGCCGCGGCGCCGTTCACGCCGCAACGAGGCGGTGTTGCGACGGTTTCCTCCTCTGCGAAGGGAAAGGAAGTAGCCGAAGGTCCTCCGCCGCCGCCGTTGGGGTCTCTAACTGAAACCACTGTGGCGGTGGGGTTCGACACGGGGAACGCCGAGGACTGGAAGCGGTTCACGGAGTTAGGGCTGCTGGATGAAACTGTGATGCAGAGGAAGGATCATGAAGCGCTCGTGGAGAAGGTCTCGAGGCTCGAAAGAGAGGTTAGTATCGGTGAAGGTTTTGCAAATTTGCGTCCATATTGATTGGAGGTGCATTTCTAGGGTTTTGTGTTTTTTAATCGATTTCGACGCGTTTGAGCGAACTTTATCCGTTTATGATTTTCGTTTTGCTTTTAAACATTTGTTTAAATGTATGATTGATCAATTTAAATCTATAGTTGTAGTTGGTCTATAATGTTTTGAATATGGATATTGGCATCGCTATCGGTGCTTGTATGATTTGGAGAAAACAACTTTTTTGACTGATTCTAGTAGCAGCTTAAGCGCAAGTACATTTGTTTGGATCCCCCGATTCACTCCAAAAGAAGCCCTTGATATGTTGCATAAATTACTGCCAAATGTGGCTATGATTGTAGTTGCATGCATTTGTAGAGACTTCAAAAGATATTCTTGTAGCTGCAGTTGCAGTGCAGATTGCAATTAAAAACCTATTGAAACAAGTGTTGTAGTTGATAGAGTAATGAAGGCAAATCATTATATGCTATTTCATATAATGGTTAATACAGCAAGGGTTAAAATCATGTCATGGTTTTGAATTTGGATGGACCAACATCGGGTAGAAAAGAACTATTTAAAAGTTTCCTTAATGGATGAAATTTCAAGTCATTGTCAGTAGCTTTTTGCATGTACTCTAAAAACAAATATTTGTTGTAGGAAATGTGTAAAAGGAATTTTACAGGGGTGAAATATATGATACACTGATACTGATACTTATGTGTATTCAAAGTATGATAAACTTCTTAGACATTTCGTTAATACAAATCACTGTTGATAGGACTTGGGTATTATGAGATGGCTAAATACAATATTGAGTAGTATAGGATGTCCGTGTGCTTATCGTCTGCCTATTGCCCACTGGTAGCAAAACACTGAGAAAGGATAATAATGTCATCCACTTTAATTAAAATTAAGATTTAACATAGTTAGTGGTTTCTAAATCTAGATAATCAATAGGTACTGGTGAAGTATCCATGAGTATTGGTATGGATATGCAACTGATATCAATCAATACTTAAAGCAAGTGCAAGTATTTGTTTCGGTTATGGTTAATAAGGATGGAAGAGCGGGAGGGAACTAGACCTCTCCATCAAATTTCTAGGTTAATATTGTATTTGCTTTACATTTCTTAGAGTTCTGTATTGTTATACACTTGCTAGGCCCCACTTCTCTTGCATCACCTAGATTTTTGGTCAGGATAGAAGATGCATACAGTGTTTCTGTACTTTTGACTTTTTGTTTGTAATTCTGATCCAGACTTCATATTGGCAGGGATGTTTAGAAAGTAAATTAAAACATATACATGATTTTTTTTTTGTATCATTTTTTGTTTATATGCTTCACCATTAATTAAGAATGATTTTTGTTAAGGAAATACTGATAATTCTTTTTGTAATTTAGTGAAACCATTTTCAGTAGAAATGTCTCCACTAATAATTATAATTTACCCCCTTATTTATCCCCTTATCCTGTGCAATTTCTTGTAATTATTAGTAAAAACATATCAAGGGGAAATTGAAAACAAAACCAAACAATCAACCAAAATCGCCCTAAATTGCCCTCAATCCGGTCCTTAATATAAGTAATTACAGTTGATTTTGTGGAATTTTTAAAACAACGTTACCAATATATCAAATTTACCCTTATTATTAATGATTTTTAAAATTATTTTCTCATTATTTATTAATTAAAAGCCCACATATTCATAATATTTAATAGGGGCAAACAAGGAAAAGAATATTAATGCTTTATAGAAGCTAAAAAATGCCTTATAAAAAGGACAAACAGATTCTTCTAAACTAAGTCTTATATTAAGGACTAGAGGAAGTAATTTTGAACATTGGAGCTTCAATATTGTGTATAGGCTCTGTGATTCTAACTCTTGATTTAATTAATTTCCCTTAAACTTGGTGATTCAAAGTTTCTAACTCATTAATAGCCACTTGTTAAAATGTTGTTATGATATCAAAATACAGGTAGCGTAGACTAAATATAAATAAAAACATACAAGAACATATCTAGGTGTGCAACCAAGCAAATTCTTTGGTAGCCTTTGCATTATAATTAATGAAATATTTTATGATTGCTGAGTTTCTCGATATTGTGTTCCTTGAATGTTATTGCCAAAACTTGTTTTTGTGGAGATCATTTGATACCTCCGTGATGATTGTTCATTGATGAACTATCTTGTTCCTTTCATTTTTTGTAGCTTTTTGACTACCAATACAACATGGGCCTGCTATTGATTGAGAAGAAAGAATGGACTTCAAAGTTTGATCAGCTGAGGCAAGAACTAGCTGAAACCAAGGAAATTCTAAAACGAGAACAGTCAGCACATTTAATTGCATTATTTGAAGTTGAGAAGCGGGAGGAAAATTTGAGGAAAGCATTAAGTACAGAGAGGCAATGTGGGGCTGATGTATGTTTTCGTTTCTATCTTCTTCAGTTATATGGTCGTGTTCTTTTAGTCTACGTGCTTCTATTTCTACTTTCCTCTGTTGATGATGTTGTCATCGTTTTTACTTTGGTTACTGTTGGAAGAGCTGATCATCAGTTGTGCTTTAACTTTTCCTCTCTTCCTGTTCCCCCCTTTCCATGAGCATAGTGTTGGAGTATTTAGGAATGACCTTTCCCTGAAGACCACAATTGATAGAGGATAAAATTATGGTGCATTGAAAACTTTAATTTTATCTGTTTTGGTTCCTGCCTTTCTAGTTATTACAAAAATGTCACCTTATTTTGAACTAGATTTCCTGTTTCCAAAGATTGTATAGGAAATGGTGGAAACAGCAGAAAACAAGAATAGTGAAAATAGCAATCATCTTCTTAAACCTTCGTACAAATTTATTTCTATTTCAATTTTATGATCAGATTTGTAGGATGTTTATAGAGTTTCTCATTTTGCTAGGGTTGTAGCTAGAGATGTTTGTTTAGATGTTCTCTATTTCTTTTTGATGTTGTGGAAATTGATCAATTGCAGCTTGAGAGAGCTCTGCGTGCAATGCAAGAAGAACATGCCCAAGTCCAGTCTTCCTCCCATACAAAGCTAGCTGAAGCTAGTGCATTGGTTGATGGAATTGAAGAGAAGTCTTCAGTGGTTGACAAGAAACTGCTTGATGCAGATGCCAAGCTTGCTGAGGTAAGCAGAAAAAATGCAGAGTTGGATATGAAATTGCGAGAGGTGGAGACTCGTGAAAGTTTGCTTCAAAAGGAGCGTTTGTCTTTAGCTACTGAGTATGCTCTATTCTGTACAAGTTATGAATGTTTCTGTTCATTATATTTTTTGAGCTCTTATGCATTGTGATTTAATTCTTTAAGTTGGTATGGTACGTTACAGTCGAGAATCATTTGAGGCAGCATTCTATAAACAAAGGGAAGATTTGAAGGAGTGGGAAAGGAAGCTACAGCAAAGAGAAAATATGCTATGTGATGGTAGGCAAAATATTGGTGAGAAAGAAGAAAAGATAGTCGAAACTGAGAAGAACCTTAAGCAGAAAGAAAGAGACCTGGAAGTGTTGGAGAAGAAAATTGATTCATCTAATTCTTTATTGAAAGAAAAGGAAGCTGAGATTATTAGAAGAGTAGCAGATTTAAATGTGGAAGAGAAGGTATGTTTTGTGTTTTCTCACTGTGTCTAGATGATTTTTGTGTTCTGTATTTTTTATGCAAACATCTATTTGCTGATACTTTCCATTATTTGTATGTTATGATTATGGTTGCAGAAAGTGGATTCTTTGAAGAGCACACTTGAGTTGAAAGAGAAAGAATTGCGTGCACTTGAACTAAAACTTAGTGCTAGAGAAAGAGTGAGTCCTGGAATCTGGTTGCTTTATAATACAATAAAATGATGTGCAAAATTGAATGAAAGAACTGTATGATACATCAATCTATAACTGCACTATACATGTGACCTAGAAATGAAATCCAAAAGAGATATTATTGAGATAGACATTTATCTTGAAATATTTAGATTGCACAGATGCTTAGCGCGATGCATATGTTTCCGTACATGCTGAGATGTAAGAATGGTATTTTTTTTTGGGTGTAAAATGATCACTTGATCGTTACAAAATTCTAAGAGTACACAGTAAACTCCATGGTGAATGAATGATTTTTTCTAGGGCTAAGGATTCTTTTAGTTTCTTTATTTGTACTAGCATCTTGACATATTTCGTTTATATGTATTTCATAATAAAATTGCAGGATATGTTATTTTGAATAACATTAATATACATGTCAGTTCTTTTTTTTTTCTCTTAATTTTTTTACAGGATAATGGAAGATTAGAACATCTTTCCACTGATAAGAACTTATTACTTTTTTAAGAATTTTGCATCATAGGGAGAGACCAAACACTGAAGCCTTGCTTTGGCTTTATACATTAGCATATGATAGTGTAAAGATTTATTTACTTCATTGAATTCCTTTATGGTCTGCATGGTACTTAACCTTCTTAAAGTTTATCTTGGGAATGACAACTTTACACAATTTTTGCCAATTGAAAGTAGGAAAAGGAATTGAAATTGGAGAATTCCCCATATAAACCTATAAACATAAGTACGTACTTGTGAGCAGAAGTTTACATGTATGACTCGAGTAACATGCATGATTTATTGCATTCTGACTGTTGTACCTATGATTCCTACAGGAGGGGATCCAGAAGCTCCTTGGTGAACAAAAGGCTACACTGGATTTGAAGTTGCAGCAGGTTGAACTTGAAATGGAACACAAGCGGAAAGCCCTTGTTGAGGAGTTTAGCAACAAGGAGGAAGCCTTGGAGCAGAGGGAGGTTGAAGTAAACCATAGGGAAGAAAAGGTTGTAAAAGAAGAGCAGGCATTGAGTAAGAAGGCTGAGAGAATAAAGGAACAAAGTAAGGAGATTGAAGCAAAGTTGAAATCTTTAAAGGAGAAAGAAAAAACTATGAAAATCAAAGAGAAAGAGTTTGAGAAGGAAAACCAACAACTGCTTGCTGATCGGGAGAGCCTCGAGAATTTAAATGTTGAACTTCAGAAGATAAAAGCTGATATTTCTCGGCAGGAGCTGCAAATATGCCAAGAGACAGAGAATTTGAAACTTACTGAAGGTGATAGGTTGGAGCATTCTCGTTTGCAATTGGAACTAAAACAGGAGATAGAGCATACCAGATTGCAGAAGGACTCTCTTATGAAGGAAGCTGAAAACTTAAGGGAGGAGAGACAGAGGTTTGAGAAAGAGTGGGAAGTGCTGGATGAGAAGAGAGCAGAAATTACTAGGAAGCAGCATGATATTGATGTGGAGAAAGAAAGTTTAAGAAAACTTCAGAGCAGTGAAAAAGAAAGGTTGAAAAGCGAGAAACAACATATGCAAGAACATATTAAGAAAGAACTGGAGAAGCTTGAATTGGAGAAGGAATCATTTAGAAATTCAATGAATCAAGAGAAACTTCTTCTGTCTGAAAAGGTGAAAAATGAAAAGGCTCTAATGCTTCAAGATTTTGAATCGAAGACAAGAAATCTTGAGAATGAAATCCAGAAAAGACAGGAAGAAATGGAGAAAGATTTGCAGGAAAGGGAGAGAAATTTTCAGGAGGAGATGCAAAGAGAACTTGATAATATTAATATCTTGAAGGATGTTACTGAGAAGGAATGGGAAGAAGCAAAGGCTGAGGGGATTAGATTAGAAAATGAGAGGAAGGAACTTGAGTTGAACAAGCAGCAACTTAAGTCAAGCCAACATGAGATGCGTGAAGATTCTGAAATGCTTATGAATCTCAGTCAGAAGGTTAAGAAAGAGCGTCAATGCCTTTTGGCTGAAAGAAAACATTTTCTTGAACTTGTTGAGAATCTAAGGAGTTGCAAGGGCTGTGGTGAAATTGTTGGGGAATTTGTTTTATCCGATATTCAAATACCTGACTTTAAGGAAAAGGTTGCCATTCCCTCGCCAATTTCCCCTGTTCTGAATTATAAGTCTCCTAAGAATTCCCAAGACATTGTAGCTACTTCTGACATTAATCATTCTGGATCTATAAGGCCAGTATCTTGGCTCCGTAAATGCACGTCCAAGATTTTCAAATTGTCCCCAAGTAAAAGAGCTGAAGCTGTTAGTGCTTCAGACATGGCTGGGACATCACCACTGTCAGATGTGAATCTTAGCATAGAAAAAGCAGATGAGCCAGCAACTCTTCCTAATATAGAAGGAGCTAGAGTTATTCTTGACGAACATCAACCAGCAGGTGGGATGGCATATCACTCTTCAGATACACCACACCTCCAATCTGATAACATTGATAAAGAGGTTGGTGATGAATACTCCCTATCCATAGGTGATCACAGCCGGGTAGAGAGTTTGGTAGATGGAGATCCAGGTGATTCTCAGCAGTCTGTTCCGAAGCTTCGTCGGGGAAGACCTGGGAGGAAAAAGAAATCTGGAGTTGCGAGAACACGCTCAGTGAAGGCTGTTGTTGAAGAGGCCAGAGAATTCCTAGGAAAAGCCCCAAAGAAAATAGAAAATGCAAGCTTGCAGTCTCTGAATACTGATCATATCAATGAGGACAGTCGTGAAGATTCCAGTCACATGGAGAAAGCCATTGGTAACACTGGAAGGAAGCGGCAAAGGGCACAAACTTCTTGGGTTACAGAAAGTGAGCAGAATGCTGGTGATAGTGAAGGACAGTCGGAGAGTATCACAGCTGGTGGACGTAGGAAGAAGAGGCAAACAGTTGCTCCACCTGCCCAAGTTACTGGGGAGAAGCGATACAATCTCAGGCGGCATAAGACGTAAGTTTAGTCTCAGGCCTCATGTAGACCAATATAGCACTTTACATTATTGTATGCTGATTGTGTATTTAATGGGGTATACTGTTGGATGTGAGATGTGAACTGAATATACATGGTTATTGATGTTTATTATTTATATTAACTCAGAATGTTATGTTTGAAATAAATTCATGGTTAATTTCTGGGTGAAGGACTAATTCGTCATCAACCTCGCTGCTCAAAATGGAATGAAGAAAAAGTGCGGTGCACCGATCTTTTGTACTGGTTGGCTTGATTTTGTCATTTTCATTTCCAAGGTTGCTTCATTTTGTAATTGGATCAGAATGCCAATTAATCTTTCCAACTGTTTATTTGATTAGTCAATGAGATCTGTAGATTTCTGTAATAGCAAGCATGATGTCATTGTTAAGTTGTGGTTTGGAAATTATATTTTGGCATAAATCACTCAAGTGGTGAGATTATTTAATATCATATGGGCATAAACACTAAATTCAGATACTAAAAGTATTAAGATGGCAGTTTCTGTTCTGTATTACTTTTATAAAAATAAAATTGGTTTTACTAATAATGGAAGGTCAGAGACTTTTTTATTTGTTGGTATGATCCCGTGGAGAATAATATTATTTAAGAATTTGGTTTTTAACTGAGTCCAATGGCGCAATGCAATCCATGTAGCTGACCATACATAGTGAGATAAGCTTTGTTATTGAGTATTGAGAAATGTTTTACTGAAATGAAAAAGACCCTAATTGAAAACAATTTTGGGTTTGGACAGAACTAGTTTTACTCGCTGTCCAGGTGTGTGGTGGATAGTTTCCCCGTAGTAGATAGTATTTTACTTGTGCATAATAGTAGCACAGTGAATTGCTTGATTGAGCTACTTTTTAATGGCATTTGGATTTATGTAAGAGGATGTTAAGGGGGTGTAATTGCAAGTGTTTTGCTTGTGGCTGTTAAGTATATTTTGCAGCAAAACCATCATGCCTGTTAATGTTTGGTGCTGTGGTCATATTTATCTTTATTGTTCTGATATGGACCCCATTTCTTTAGCAGTGCGGGCAAAGATTCTTCAACACAGGTCTTACCAAGTGCAACAAAGAGCATGGTGAAAGAAGCTGCTGGTGGTAATAAACTGGAGGAGGAGATGAGCCCTGAAGTTGTTGAAACTTCATTAGCAGCAGCTGATGACAATGTACTAGACACAAGCTTGGTGCAGGTCTCGACGGTGAAAACTGTCGAGATTTCAGATGAAAGAGTGGTTAGGGTAACACTGCTTGTTGTGATAATTGATTTTTCTGAACTTTTTATACATACGTTCTATTTTATTTTTACACATTTTTTCTTTTACAGTTTGAAGTGCCAAGAGATATTGTTGATGACAATGTTGCTGCAACTAACTCTCTGAATCGTGTGGAGGAAAATAGTACACCAGAATATCGAGACGAAGATGGAAGCACAATCCATGAAGTTGGAAATGAGGAGGAGGAGGAGGAGGAGGAAGAAGAAGAAGAGGAAGAAGAGGAGGATGAAGATGAGAAACATCCGGGTGAGGTGTCCATCGGAAAGAAGATCTTCAGATTTTTTACAACGTGATGGAAGTAGTTATATTTCATTTATATCAATAGATATACCAATGTCATCATTCCTTATTTAGGAGAGATTAGGCATGTAATAGTACTTTGGGGTAGCTTCCATGTTTGTTTTGGCATTCATTACTGGCAGATGAGAAGCATTGTTCTGCTGCCTGTGTTCTCAATAACTCTTCTCTTGTTAATTAGATTTGCTGCTTACAAAGAATGACGCTTTCCAGAAATGAACTGAAGGGGTAAATCCCTCTTTGTAACGTATTCAACTGTAGTATTAACGTTTGCATTATTGATAGAATTGCAATTTCAGAACTTCATTTGGAGCATGGACAGAGACTCAACCATAAGTTTTCATTGCAGTTTGCCTGTGGCCTTTTCCAGGTTTTGTAAAAAAAATCATGAAAAATCTTATTTTCCAATTTCCATAAATATTATTGCCAAAACAAAATTAATGCAGCTCTCTTAAAAAATATTCTTCTATCATAATCCTGATTGGGAAAAAAAAAATTCACAACTAGATCTGTCCTGTTTTAATTACAGCAACAGACTCTTTCTCTAGCAGCTAGAATTAGGCTGTCTGATTTCTGGACTTTGTTTTTTTCATTTTTTTTATCTTTATTTTTGTATATATTTAAAAATAATTTAATATAAAAATTTGATAACAATATTTATTTAATAAATATAATATAATTATTATGAATAATTAGTAAAATTTATTAATAATAATAATTAATATTAAATATTGTAATTAATAATGATTTTGATAAAGAATTATTATTATTTAAAATGATATGATTAATAATTTTATTTATAATGTTAAAGTAAAATAAATATTAATAATTATTTCGAAATTTGAAAATATTTTTCACAATTATTAATTTAATAAATATATTTATTAATTTGATAATTTTAATTATTGATAACAATTTTAATGTGTCTCATTTATTAAATATTATAGTAATTGAATATTAATTTTAATAATTAATAAAATAATTAAAAATACTATTTATTTATGACTAACTATTTTAATAAATAGATTTTTTTTGTTAATTAAAGTAATAGTTTAAATTTATAAAATTATATATATAAATTATGTTAATAAAATTTAAATAATGTTTTTAAAAATGAAAAACATTGTTGGAATATAAGGAAAAAGTAACAACATATGAAAAACAAAAAAAATGTCAAATATAAAAACATTTATTCTTTAATAGTTTATGAACCCTAACTTTGTTATGTAAAATAAACGTATAAACATTGATAAATAAATGTTAAAGGAATTCAATTGAAGATTTTTTTTTGGTTTATTTTCTAAAACAATTCAATAATACCAATATATCATTAAATTTTTTATTAATATATATTAATTTTTATATTGAATATATATAATTTTTTATATTAATAATGATGTTTATTTATAATATATTATTATATTTATTAATGATAATACATTAAACTTATTAACAATATTCTTTTTTCTAATATAGAATTCTGACTGGTAAAAAAAATAAATTATTTGGATGATTAAAAGAGGAACAAGTTTACATTGGAATATTTTTTTTCCAATAAGCTTTATAGCAGAAAAATAATTTCTCTCTTGAATTCAATTTGGATTATATGTTTTACCTATTAGTTTAAATTCACTTTTAGTTATCATAATATCATGAAAGTGTAATTTTAGTCTTTATAAAAATTTAATTATATATTGATACCTTAAATTTTTAAATTAAGTAATTTTAGTCTACCTTTATTGTATCATTTAATTAGTAAAAAAAATATTGATGTATTAACTACTTCTCAATATAATATAGTAATAATTTTTAATTACAGGAAAATTGTAAAAAATAGATTTTAAAAATAATTTAAAATGGAAATAATGTGATGAAGGATAATTGATTAGGACAATGTTAGTTGAGTTTAAGTTTAAATATTATCGGTTTAATTATTATGAAAATATTTTGGTTTTATTTTGATCAAAATTAATACTTTAATTTCTATTGAGATATCGACATGATTTTATTTGAAATATCATCTTGGTTTACTTAATATTAATAAAAGTATGATCTTACTTAAATTTCTTGATTGGAATATTTTTACTTAGATTTTGATAATTTTTTTTTGTTAATATAGCATTAATTAGGACAGTGTTAACATAATCTTAATTGAGATCATTTTTCTCAGTCTCAAAATAGATATTTTTAATTCAACTGAAAAAATTTTAATTCAAGAAAAAAATTTAGATAATTAGGAAATATTTATTAATTTTAAATAAATTGTCTTTCAATTAATATTTTTTGTTTAATTTTAATAATATTTAATTAAGTTATGTTTCGATCAACTTCAATTAAAACATATTTAACTTAATATAAATTAAATTATCTTCACTATAGAATATCTACCTTAACAGATGAATTAAATAAATTTTATTAAGTGGATGAGGATGAGGATGGATTAATATTTTAAAATAATTTTTATCTCATCAAAATAGGTCAGTGAATTATGATTATCTAATTCATTATAATTTGAATTAAAATCTATTTGTTTTTGTTTTTTTTTTTTTTATTTTGTGATTTGTTCATCACATTTAATGTAAGATAAAACTTAAGTGTATCACTTGAAAACAAATCTCAAAAAATTTAAAGCATATTTTTTTATTTTATATATATACTATGGAGAAAATCAATATTGAATATAAGAAATTTATAAATTAAAAAAATAAACTAATAAATGAAAACATAGAAATTTGTACTAACATGTTATGTTTACATAATTGACTAAATGTTTGATTTATTTTAACAGAATGAATTAATGTATGTTTTATTTTACATTTGAATTATTCAAAATCATGATGTTAGAATAGCATTTAGCATTATTTTGGTAAAGACTATTCATATATTTGGTTTTACCTTTAGAAAAATTATTATGAGATTAAATAATTTTAATAGCAATTTGGTAAATATTATTCATATATTTGGTTTTACTTAAAAAAAAATTATTATAAAATTAAATAGTTTTAATAACATGATTGATATGATAAAAAATAGAGGAATAAAAGAAATATAAAGAAAACAATTTAAACTGGTACTATTATTGGGTACTTTGTGAGAAAGAAAATTATAAAATAAAAACATAAACATTAAGTTATCCATTTTTGACACAAAGACATAATTTTTTTAATTAAAATACTAAATCACACTTACAACATTTACTTTTATCAGAAATATTTATATATAAATATTTTTTTTTCCATTCTACTTCTTATATAATTAAACATGAAAGAAATATTTTTTTTTCTTTAATTACAACTTAAAAACTATTTTATTTTTTAAATTTGTTTATTTTTTGTTTGTTTCACTTTTTTTTTATAAATTAAACAAAAACATAAATAACTTTTATCTTAAATAAAATATTTTATATTGAACTTTATTATAAAATAAATAGAATAAAAATAAACTTAAACATGTATCATTTTACTTCAAAATCAAATTTATAAAATTAAACTCTCTCTATATATATAGTAAAGACAAAAGCGTAAGAAAATGCATTAGTATAAGTTCTTTAACAAAATCCATTAATATAATTCGATTTCTTAATTTTAAAAATATTTTTATTATTTATTATTTTAAATTAAGATTTGTTTTTTCACGAAAGTAATAATTTTAAAAAATTATTATTTTAAAAAAATAATAAGTATAAATACTACAAAATAAATTTTTAATGTGAATTATTAGAATTTTTTTATTTTTTAACAAAATTAAACATAAAATATTTAACAATAATATATTATTATAAAAAAATATATTCATATTTCCATTAAAGGTAAATAATATTTAAAATTATTAAAAAATATAAATTTTTTATAAATAGAAAATTATTTTTATAAATTAATTTATAAAAAATTTCTCATAAATAAATTTATAATTTTTTTTATAAATAAATTAATAATTTTTTTCACAAATAAATTAATAATTTTTATTTTAAAAATATAGAAAATTTTCATAAAAAATATTTATAAAAAATATTTAATAGATAATTTTTTTTTACATAATAAATAAATAAATATGTAAAAAATATTTTATGAATAAATAATATTATTTTTATAGTATATAATATTAATCATGATTTAAACCCTTTTAATATACAAACAAACTTATAAATTTTTTCAATTAAAAATACTTTTAACTTATTTTTATATAAGTGAATCCATTCAACTTAAATTTTAATTTATAAAACATAATGAAATAAAGTGATTAAACTTCAATTTAAAGAACATAATTCTTGAAAAAGTAAAAAGAAAAAGAACTAAATTTCATACCTAAGAACACTAATTAATGATTTTCTTTTTCTGCATTTGCTATCCCAAATTACTCACTGGAAGGTATAGAGAGGAACCATGAAGAAGAAAAAGCCATGCCAACCTACCTTAGACTTATGCCCTAACACAGTTTCTTATTCAATTTATTTAATTCAATTATTTATTCAATAGAATCCTTAATTTATTTTAGAACAACTTTTTTTTATTAATATACCTGCAAAATCTGATCATGCCATTAAACTCACTTACAAATTAAATTCTCTGACATGTTATTTAAAACAATTTATAATAACTTTATTGAAATATTCATAAAGAAAACTATAGTTATTGCTCATTACACAACCCAGTATAATGCAGTATAACTAATTGGTACAAAAACTACAAATTCACAGAAATTCAGAAGTAGCCAACTAAGTCACTGCGAAACCATTCAGTATGAAGAAAACAGAAACCATTTCCAATATTTGTAGCACTTCAAATTTATGTATTTTTGTACTTGAAGCATAATGTTACATGAAAATTCTACTTAGAATGTTTGTTTTAGAACTATAAAGGGGATCTAAAGTGCAGAAGTACTTGAATAAAAGCCTGAAATTTTTCTTTTCTGTGTGAAAATGTATTAGCAAAAGAAAATCTTCCTTAGAATAAACAACAAAAACATAAAAGGAACAGTCAGTCAATGATTATTCACATTTTTTAAAATCATACAACAATTTAGCAGAAAGCATGGGAAGTAATGAATCCATCGTACTATTATTGTCAATTTTCTTCTCCTTTTGTTGAGACATGAATTACATTCCCACTCCAGGCTACAAATTTTGAGCATAAACAAAGACTCTGAGGTGATTTTTTTGGTACAAAATAATGTGGTCCTCACGATTCAACCTCAATGAAATGCAATGAAATGAAGCAAAATGGTTAGCTTCACTTTTCAAAGGCTCTGTGATCTCTTGTCCTTTTTCCCCCCTGCAGTTTCAGAGGGCTGTTAAAAACCCCCCAGGCCACCACCACCAAACAAGACAATAACAGATAAAAGCCTACTTTGTCTTGCATGCACTTACATGCACCTTTCATTTTTTGCATGCATGATGGTCCCCTACTGATACTAATTTTCTCTATCTGTCTCCTAAAATCATACCTTACCCTTTAATTTTTCATAATCCCCTTAACCAATCTAACATAGCACGTTAAGATTACACTAAATGATAATTATAACAAGATTAAGTAGTTTATATCTTCTCACTGTAAATAAGTTTTATACTGTCTTCATAATAATATCTATTTTTAAACAGTTGAAAGTGTTTATATTGCAGTCGATAAGAATGACAAAAATTTTAATTGAAAAATGCTAGCCAAATCAAACAATGTACCCTTTTATGATTAAAGAAAAAATCAAAGTAGAAAGTTTTATAAAAAATTATAAAAATATATTCTTTAACTATTTCTAATGGAACACCAACATAAATCTTAAATATTTTTCCTTGTTTATTGGTTCCATAATGTGGTATTCAATAATTGATCAGAAAGGGTGTGCCATTTTCAGACCAGATTTCGCTTTCATCTTATATATAGGTCTTCAGTCACTTGATACAGCTCTGGTCATATTAGACTCATTAATATTATGATTTCAAACTTCGAGAACTGTGCTAACATAACATCTTGTGTTGTTCTCTTATATCTGCTATATACTTCCTTAGCTTTTCCATAAACACAAGGAAAAAAAGAGGTCAGGTTTCTTGTTATGATTTGTTTTTCCTCTACCATTATTCTTCTCCTTTTCCTGTTAAGTTTTGAACACAATTTCAGGATCCTGTTCTTCCTTTCTTGATGCTAGAATCTGCTTCATTTGTTTTATCAAAATACCACTGGTTAAAATATCCCTAACTTTCCGTAGGGACCCATGTTGGTATTTGTTTTGTCTTGATATGATGTTACTGTTGAGGGAGTAAGTCACCTGTTCTTCCTCCTCCTTTGTCTGTCCTTTTTCTTGTAATTTAGTTGGATGTTGTTTCTCTGTGAAAAAGTGAATTGTCTATGAAAATCATAATGCAAATTATGCGCTAGAGTTCAAGTCATATTAGCTCCCTCTGTTTGTTTTTGTTTCATCAATTTTGCTCCAACCACCTTGAGTTTATCCTGTGCATGGTAGTGCTGCTTTCACTCAATTACCTCATGAGGAACTTCAAGGGTTTTGGTCATGCCGTCATTGCTCTCTTCATCATCTCTCTGAGTTCTAGGTGTCATGGACAAGTAGAACTTGACACGGCTCCAATGGAGAAGGCTGAGAAGGATGCTCTATTCTCAGCCATTCAAGGCTTTGTTGGTAACTGGTGGAATGGCTCAGATCTCTATCCAGATCCTTGTGGTTGGACTCCTATTAAGGTACTTTTCAGTTTTGACCCATCTGAAAGACTAGATCATAGTGCAAAATTTCCAAGTAACTACCTTTATACTGTGCTATGGGTAAGTGTAGCACATTTAAAAATTATTTCTTGTTCAAGTTATGAGACCATCCTTGCATGTTAAGCATTTCAAATTATTATTGTCTTTGCCCTAAAGATTTCAGGGTAATCAACTGATCATTATTATGTCAGCAAATTAGGCATTGAAATTTTTAAGGAATGAATTGTGGATGAACTTGGCATTCTGGAGTAAGCCGTAGGAAAAAAAAGAAAAGAAAATCACTTGGCTAAATTTTTTCCAATTATACACAGTCCAAAAGTATTCTCCTTTAAAGACTTCTTTTTACAAAATGATACCTTTCAAAGTATGAATATCAGTTATTTTGTCTTTTTTACCCATAAGTTAAACTTGTCCTTGTAAAGTGTTGCATGCATTAAGTATCACTATATCTGTTTCCTATTAAGCCATGCTCTCTTTACAATTCAACCACGAAGTTATAAATATTCCAAAACAATAAGATCTTAAAATGTTGTTTTATTAATATTTAGTATTGTTTTCTGCTGCAGGGGGTTTCTTGTGATCTGTTTAATGGATTTTGGTATGTTACTGTCTTGAACATTGGACCAATCCAGGATAATTCTCTAAGTTGTGCCAAAAATTTGGAATTCAGACCACATTTGTTTGAGCTGAAGCACCTTAAATCTCTATCCCTATTCGAATGCTTTAAATCACAACGCAGGCATCAGGTTACCATCCCCAATGCAAACTGGGAAAATCTGGCTGGAAGCTTAGAATCACTTGAGTTTAGATCAAACACAGGTCTCGTTGGAAAAATTCCTTCGAGTTTTGGGGTCCTCAAGAAGCTTCAGTCCCTAGTACTAATAGGAAATGGTTTAACAGGTGAAATTCCACCTGATATTGGCAACCTCAACAAGTTGAAGCGGCTTGTCCTTGCAGAAAACTATTTTAGTGGACACATTCCAGATATTTTTAGTGCACTGGGTGACTTGTTAATACTTGATTTAAGTAGAAATTCACTATCCGGGTCTTTACCTTTGACAATGGGAAGCTTAACTTCCCTTTTGAAGCTTGATGTGAGCAATAACCATTTGGAGGGGAATCTGCTGAAAGAATTTGCTTATCTTAAGAATCTGACCCTTATGGACCTTGGAGATAACAGATTCTCTGGTGGGTTCACCTCGAGTATTCAAGAGATGTATTCTTTAGAGGAAATGGTTTTGTCCAACAATGCAATAGGTGGAGATATCAGGACCCTAAAGTGGGAAAACCTTCATAACTTGGTCAATTTGGATCTCTCTAACACGGGGTTGAAAGGGGAAATTCCTGAGTCTATATTAGAATTGAAGAGGTTGAGATTTCTAGGCCTTAGTGACAACAACCTCACAGGCAAACTTTCACCAAAACTATCAACTCTTCCTTGTCTCAGTGCACTCTATGTTAGTGGTAACAATCTGGCAGGAGAGCTTAAATTCTCTATGGAGTTTTATGGAAAAATGGGAACACGTTTTGGGGCCTGGAACAACCCCAACCTTTGTTTCCCTCTTGGAGTATTGCCAACAAGTCTTGTTCCATATGGGGTAAAACCATGCCAGCAAGGGATCAAATTGGTAGAATCTAATACAAATGCTGGGGATGTGAACCAGACTTTCCATTCCGTAGCCTCTTTGGGACTTACAAACCATGGCCCTAATGACTTCTGGTGGACTTTTCCATTGATCATGATTCTCTTCGTAAATTCTTATATATGTCTTTAATCAAGATAATAGTTCATCTTTGGCTTTAACTTTATAAGGTCATTAGTTACAGCAACCCGTACTGTAGTACTTCTGTATTTTGTCATGACATAAGTTGAGTGTTTTCAATTTACTAGTTGGCCTCATCTTACCATATGCTCCATCTAATTTAATGTTCTTACATACTATTCAAACCTAAAAAAACACTTATAGAGAGATATTTATAAAGTACTCATCAGCCATAACATGATTCAAACTCAGTTTTATTGACTTAATGCTTGAACAAATTAGTTCCTACAACTATCCAATTTTTCATCTGTGATTACAATTACATTAAGGGTAGCTCGAGTCTTTGATTCTCAAATTGTCACCACTAGTAGTAGTAGTTCCCCAATACTTGGTTCCCAATGTTCAAACAAGAAACCAAGAGGGGCCACTCTACAAAATGGAATATAAAACAGTAATGTCAATGTCTCAAAGTCACAGCTACTTACAGTTCCACAGGTAGGGCCAAGAATCTAACAGCGTATGCTGGTACACACTTATTTTCGTCTTAAAAAAAGTGTTAGTAAGAACTAATTAACCACTTAGTCTTGTTGTCTAGTCCAATTGATAATCAATTTTTCATGAGCATGCTTTAGATAGTATTAGAACAATTTCAGCATAGCTGTTAAAAACTTTATACAGCAAACATAGTTTATCTTCTTGCCCTCTTGATTTAATTTGTTCTCCGGGTAGAATTCAATTTGTTTAATAAAGACAATGAATATAAATTTTATAAATAATGTATTTTTAAAAAAAGAAAAAAACAGAGTAGTTGTTATTATTAATATTTTGTGTCCTTTTGCTGGGTTGTTGTCTGTAAGGACAACAGTATAAATTAGAGAGATTTTTGTGAATATTTGGATTTGTGAAGGAGGAGGAATTGGGAAAGAGAATAGGGAATGGAGAATGAGAGTTTGGCATTTCTAGCTTTTGATTTCCGAGGCAATGGCATTTATTTATGTGTGGCTTTAAGAGGGTGAAAGTGAAATGTGAAGGTAAGGTATGGTCCTATAGGTGTAGGGATTGTTGTGTTGTTGATGATGAAAATGGGTAGGGTGGAAGCAATGGGACAGTGCCTTTAATGGAGCTTCTGGTGTTTAAAGTGGACAATGATGGGGTTCCCTCACTGTTCTCTCTCTTTCTTCAACATTGCTTTATTCATTTCTTCACAGGGCATTAAACAATCTACAACTGTGCAACATTTAATGCTTCTCACCATCTCCTTCTTCGAATTCCACTCCCAAAACCTCAATTCTTCATCATCTTCTTCTAACCATACATTCCTATAAATTTCATTGAGATAAACTTAAATAAATTCTGATTACAACTACAAATTGTAAAGAATTGTCTATAAAACTTAAATTCTCCTGAAAAAACTGCATGGGAATGAAATTTAATATAAAATATTAATTATATAAAATACATAAAATATTAAAAATACATATATCAATTATTAACTTTTCATATGCTACCAAAATTCTGTATAAATGTATAATAAAAAATAGTATCTACTTTAATATAATTATTTTAAAAAATTCATATTAATGATGTGTAACCATCATAAATTTTTTAACTAAAATAATATACATTAAAAATAATATATATATATATATATATCACACATTATGTCCATTATAAAAGAAATATTTTATTAGTATAGAATTTTTATATAAAAGTAAAAAATGAATATAATATATATATTTAATATTTCTTGAATTTATTTTAACATATTTTTATTAATGAGAGGTTTTTATCTCGAGTGTATAATTATATGCTTTAAAATGTAATAACATGTATACTTAGAACTTTAATGTGAAGTTGAATAAACAAGAAATAAGATAATTTAATTATTAAAAAATAAAAATTTATTAATTTAAATTTTTTACATGTATTTCTTTAGTATTATATTTTATTATATTGTAATAAATATTTAAGATTGAATTGTGAATTTAATTTCATACATTAATTATATATATATATATATAATTTGACCATCAAACCCATATTTATTTCATCCCATATATATATATATATATGTTTGAAATTAAGTTAATTTTGAGATTGATGTTAAAAATCAATTTAAAATATATGTATTTCAGGTTGAGTTGAACGTAGAGTAGTAATTAAGATGTGTGAAATAAATATAAAAATGTATTATAATATGGTGATTATATATTTTAAGGATGCATATATAATTGTAATGGAAATTTTTGGATAAATTAATTAATTAATTTGTATAACATAAAAAATTCGAATAATGAAATTTTGAAGTATTTTTGAAATTAATATTTTGTTTATTAATTTATACATAAATAAAATGCAGATAACAGAAACATGCATGAGTTAAAATTATTATCCACATAAATATGACAAATAGGAGGATTTTTTTAAAAATATATATATTATATTACCTTACCAATTATCATTCTTCACCTCAAGTCTTTTTAGATCTATGTTTTGAGTAGGGATCCGATATTGAGGGCTTTATCAACCCTTAGGGCTCCTAGTACCCAAATATGAGCCCATAGGCCCAAACTTGAGCATTGCTTTGTAGTTACAAATTACAGTTGTATAAAGGGTGCTCTCAATTTTTTTTTTCTCAATATAAAACATAAAAACAGTTTAACAAAAAGAATAATTAATTATAAAATAGTGATGATGTCATTATCAAGCTCTTCACAGTTGCACAGGTGGAGCCCCAAAACAAACAGTGTATGTTGGTACCCACTAATTTCACTGTGCAAAAAATAGTTATCAAAATTTGTATTATCTTCATATATTATTATTACTATTATTATTATTTTATAATAATAATAATATTATTATTATTATAAAAATAGAAAAAAAAAAAAACAAATGTGGGTTGCTTTCAGAGAACTTGGGTTCTTAATGTCCCACATAAGTACAATTTTATTTTTGAAAGCAACTACACAAAAAATAAGGGTATTAATGATTTTTGTCTTCACTTGTTTTCTACTACTCACTTCATTTATTTAGAAGATAAATTCGAATTTTAAAAATAATATTATTTTGAGGAACATTCCTAAACCCTAATACATTATTGAGTCGTAGATTGAATTATTTTTGCATACAAAACATTTCCAATTTAATTATCTTGGGAACTAGCTTTACAAGAAGATTCAAATAGAAATTTTACAATTCCTTTTTATACATATGTTGGTAAGAAACAAATAATTGGTGTGTTCTTGATGATGAAATGTGGTTGGCTTCTGTGTCACACACACACACACTATTTGGTTTCTCTTTCTTTCTTAAATATTCTTTCATTCATATATTCATATGTTTATAGTCTAAATCAACAAAAGAGGCAAAAGATTTGAGATTTGTGATGTGTGAAGTCAATTATTGGATTTGATCCAGAAAAAAGGAGTTAGCAGAACTCACTCTCATGTCACTATTTCTCACTCAACCCTTCCTCATAATCTATTATCCCACGTTAAAGATCATTTCTTAACTATTGATATCACTTCTTGACCACATCATATGTATCCCCTAAATCATTCAACAAAAAATCTTAAAATCTACCCCAAAATATTAACCCTCTTTTCATATACACATGCTTGAACAGTGAAATGAATGTATACATATAAAATCAAGAACATATCTCTATTCCTTTCTTTGAACACATCAAAGGCATAGTTCACATAATATGTGTCAATATTACTAGGAATGTTTGTTCAAATAATGTTCCATTCTCATCACTATTCAATTGACCCATGAAAGCACAAAATCAGCAAACAGAAACTTGGACCCAAATCACCATTTTTTAAGCCTAGTAAGACTCACCAAAGTGGTAACCCGCAAAGAGTGAACACCCAAATGAGAATTTCAGATTATTCATCAAACAATTTCTTCTATCAATTGGTTGGAAAAATCTTACATTTTATAAAAAAAAATAGGTTGAATTATAATACATAATTGAGTTATAAATTTTATTTTATGATTTTGGGTCAATACCTTTACCTTACGTTGAGAAAATTTTCTCAATTCGAACATGACCTATTAATAAATGACATAATCTAGGTCCAACAACTTATTAACAGTCAAGATTTTATATAACGATTATTAAGAACTTTGTTAACAATCAGGACTTCTCAAATCATGTAAAAGAATATCATAATCATCTATTAAAAGATGATAATCCATTAGTGATTATAAATCCAACTCATCTAAAATCGATTCAGAAAGTAATCTTTCCATTTATTTTTTGAATAGAAATTTTCTTAAATCACCTCAATTTCTAGTTTACATTAAAAAAAAACTCTAATATGTTTAAGTTGATAGAAACCTATAATCTAGCATATTGAGATTTGACACATACAATATCTTTCTTTCTTTTTCTCTCTCAAGAATTGCTTACCAACCCATTAAAGTGCCACCACACGCATCCCTTTGGTTCAAAATGTGTGTCATCGATGACGTTGACATTTTTCATTGTTTTCCTTTATACTAACATCTACTTATACTATGCTCCTTAATCAATTTACACTCAATTACACACTTTTTAATTTTAATAATATTAACCCTAAATTGCACAATACTAACCCTAATAGTCAAAGTTCTACATGAATGTCCGTACTTAAGTATGGAATAAAAAAACCTAGTTTGGCTACTTGTATTATTAAATAAAATGGGAAAGAGAAAAAAAAAAAACAGTTCATTTGATGGTGAGTGAGATCACAATCGTTTTAAATTTTGAAGCTTTTTGTTTAATGAATATGTTTTATTTGACCCAATTCCAAAATAAAATTTCTGGTCCCGCAAATGTAGACACTTACCTAATTCTAAGTAGTTTTTCGACAGCAAATTCTAAGTAGTTATGAATACAAATGTTGTGTATTTTAATGTTAGTTTACTGCTATTTCAAGAAAATAATACACGAAAAGTGTTGAATTTATGGAGATTGGGGTTGCTTACCCATTAATGTTTATGAACCATTGAAGATTTTTTGGTAGAAGGACCATTGAAGATTTTGGTCATACATACTTACGTGTCTCTACAGGATATTTAATTAAACACAAAAGTAAAATTAACTTTTATGAATGTTATAAATGTCTTTAAGGACAAATGATTATAGTTAGTGCATATTTTCTTTGATTTAAGTAATAATAAATATATATAAATAAATATTTTAAATATATAAATTATATTTTTAATTAGGATACATTTTGATGTAATAAAGAAATTTTATAATAATAATAAAATATTATTCTGTGAAATTTATATTTTATTTATATATTATAGTTCGATTTTATTTTTAGTTAATATAAGATTTTTTCAACAAAATTTATTAACTAATTAAGAAAATAATGTATAAAAAATATATTTAACAAAAAAGTAATTTTTTTAAATTATATTAACAATTAAGAGTCAATATGAACATAATGAGAGAAATGTTCGATATACCTGAAAGATGTTCAATTTTTATCTTAAATTCAATTGAATGGATTCAAGATGATTGAATCTAATAAATTTGTTATCTCTATATAATATTTTTAAACTCGTGATTTTTCTCAAATATTTTAAAAAAAATATCATATCTATTGAATCTTATAATTTTGATTTGATTTATTAAGATAATATATTATTAAAAAATATTTTAAATAAAAAACATTAATTAAATATTATAATATATTTTTAATCATATATTAAATATAACTTTTGATATATTATTTATGTAAGTGTTAAAATGTAATTATATATAATTTAAAAAGAATTATGAACAACATGTAATATTAAAAAACATCGAAAATTATATGGAAGTATTCCATTTTTTAAGTAGATAAATATTTAATTAAGAAAGTGAATTAGGATAAAATATTATTTATTAGATAAAAGGAATATTTGATATAGTGGGAGAAACGTTATAACAGATAGATGCTGATATTAATTGTTTTAATGTATCTACGATAGAAATGTGTGTGAATAAATGTAGAAGAAAAGTGGACCCCCAAAACTTGCGTGTTTCCTTATTAGAGCGTCTCACGCAAAGATAACCACAACAAAAATTATTGGTGTCATGTTGAAGAAATAAAGCCTAAAGCTTATATTTATTGAATTTATGGAACAAATAAATACACCAATAATGAAGCCATAACTATGGTCACCAATAATAAAGTATTTTTTTCTCTCTTCTTTCTTTCGTTTTCGCCCACAACAAAAATGCCAATAATTAATGCCATTCACTCATCAAAAGCCTTTTCCATCATACCAAAAGTAGAGATTTTGGCACCCATTCAGTTGCAAATCTAGATAGGATTCAACAGTTTTGGCTTTCTCACATTATCACACCCATTTTATCCATTTTTTTTCTTCATAATTCTCTCTTCAAAACAATTCATCACACCCTACCTTTTATAAAGCCACACTTGCCGTACTACAATCCAAATTTTCCTCCGTGTGAAACTAGATTTCAGATTTCATCACACCACCAAAAAGAAAGAAGAGAAAAAAAATTATCTTCTTTCATCTACAATTATATAAAAAAAGTCTCACATCACTTATCTCAATTTTACAATAACTTTATTTAGGATCAAAATCATTTATAAAATATAAATATATTTTGATGTGTTGATGTAGAAATGATTATTAGTGTCTAACTTACCCTCAAAATCAGTTTAGAAAATGAGATTTATACTTCACTTATATATTATAATTCGAATTTTTTTTTTTTTTTCGTTTTGATAGAAGTTATGTTTTGAAAGATATAAGATATGCAAGTTTTCAAATTTTCACAATGACACGTTTCGTTGTGTTTTCGTCGAAAATCATTTTCGTGGACCAAAACATGAGAAATTTCCGTGTAACCAAGTGAGAAAATAGGTATTGTAAGTCCAAGATGGAGCATAGCCGGCGCCAAAAACTCTTATAAAAACCATTATTTTTGCTGAAGCTTGCGTTGACATTCAAAAATGCAATAGTTTATGTTCTACCTCTCTAGCGTGTACCTCACTTCTCTTGTTCAAATTTCCCACTCTTCACAATCCCATTTGCCTAACTTTTTCCATGTTCCCCATGCAACCACACACATATATAAAACCCCCTCTTCCTACCAAGTTAAAAATTGAACTTCCCTCACAAAAAACTCAACACCAACCCATCTCAAACCTACCCCCTTCACAGCAACCAACCCAAACCTTCTCCATAATCAAACACCCTTTTGCCCTTTCTCTCCATGGCAAATCATCATTCCTCTAAATCCTTCCATCTTCCATGCAAAACCCTATCTGTTCTTCTCCTTTTTCTTTACTTCCTACTGCTTGGTTCTTCTGATGCAGTAAGAACAGGCCAAACCATGATGCTTAATGCAAGAAGAGAGCACAAAAACCAACAAGCTCATCTTCCATACCATACCATGGCTTTCAACTTCTTCCCCAAAGGGTCTGTGCCTCCTTCTGGTCCTTCAAAGAGGCACAACTCAGTGGTGGATTCATCACCTAATAATTAAGTACATAGGAGTTCTTTCATTTTTCTTCAATTTTTCTTCAATTTTTTCACTTTCTTCTTCTATTCCTTTTCCTGTGGAATTTTTTGGTTTTCTATTGATTCGAGGGTTGCATAGATTCTACATAGAGCAAATTTCAAGCCCCAAGAAATCAGATCTTGAAGGGTCTGAAGTTTTTTTGGCTCTTATTCTGAACTACACTGTATAGAAAAGATTGTTGTAACATATATATATATATATAGGAATATGTATATTATTTTTTCAGTATGAGACTTTTCTTGTATGTTCATTCAACTTGTCCAATTGATTTATGGTTAATGAATGATGATGATCAATCGAAATGGCTTGGCTTTTCATATCTGTTTATTTAGTTTCGTGAAAATCTGCAAAAACAGTATCATATGCAGCAGACATGAGGTTGTGTCTGAAATTGAGTTACCCTTTTGTTTCTCACGTGTGAATGTTCTGTGCGTACGTGTAATATTGACATCAGGTGAAAATTCAGAAATGTAGAAGACAAGAATTTAGCTTTTTCAGAGAATATAAAAGCAAAAATGAATATCTAAAAGTCTTCAAATTGATCATGTAGCTGGCTTAGACTTTGACGGGTGTAGCTTGGACCACTCTCTTCTCAAAGTTCCACTAAAATAATGAAAAAAAAATACTCTGTTTTCTTCAAAACATTGTATTGATTCACTAATAAATTTCTCAAAAAATATAATAATAACTCACTCAAGTTTTCTTTACCTACCAAAAAAAATATATTTTTTTAATAAAATTATCAATAACTTATTAAATGAAGGGTAGCTTTTAATATTAAAAAAGTAATCAAGGTAGTTTTTTTTACAATTCATTAATTTTATTACCATTTTATTCTAATTGAGGTGAAATATCAAAAATGTAAATTTCACCCTCTAAACCAATTTTAGAGGTGAGTTAAGTACTGTTAATCACTTTCTACAATAATAAATAAGTATAATTATAAATTATAATTACAATGTATAATACCACACATTAGATATTTAATTAAATATGAAACTATAGACAAGTCATAAAATTTTATAAATTGATGATTCATCACAAAAGATAAACAAAGAAAAGAAACATAGGGTTGATGCATTAGTCAACTTAATTAATCTTCTTTTTCTCAATTTTAGTGTTTAAATTAATCTAACCCATATATTAAAATTAGAAGTTAAATCTTGCATTTTCAACTCTCTTGTGCTCTTAACTAATCTTGAATTTTGACTTTAATATTATATTAGTCCAGTGGTTATTGGGAATCTTTGTTGATTTTGATTTTGTAATTTTTAACTTTTTTTATTTTAATTAACTACTATTTTTTGTATACCTATACAAACATTTAATTTATCATTAAAACAAAGTTGAAATCTGGTACAACATTATTTTCTTTATCATACGTTATACGTATTAATTACGTACATGGTGAATTTGCGTGGCTTAAACAAGTTCAAAGCTTTTAGTGTAGATTTGTAAAATGTTTAATGTGATCAATTATTTATTGATGTGTATAATATATAGTTTAAAATATATTAAAGTTACTTTATTACGTGAAAGAAGAATGATAATGATACTTTGTGACATTTTCTTTCTAATATCTATCTATATTTCATTGAAAATCATTAATTTTAATAAATCTTACTTTTAAATAAGAAAATATATTAAAGAAGATTTCAAATCCATCAAAATATGTATTTTTTTTAATAAATTTTAATCAGAAAAAGTATTTTTGACAATTCTCTGATATCAAATATACTTCTTTGAATATAAAAAATAATTAATAAACCTTAATTACATATGTATCGACAGATTATAATCTAACAGTAACATATTTAATATAATAAAAAATAAATATTTTATTAATTAAATTAAAATATTATATATAAAATCTATTAATTATTTAGATTTTATCCTTATATAATTATTATTATTTTATTTTGTTTTGTTATTATATTAAGAATGCAGGATTCAACACACTTTACATTTTGGACTTTGTGTTTTTTTATAATATTTAAAACAAATTATAATTATTAATGAAACTTTTTTATTGATAAGCCTAAATATGATGCATTATATTAATTTATTTTCATATATATATTAGGAAACTTTTGAATGAAGTTTAATTTTTTCATTTATAATTTATATATATACACACACGTAACACTAGAATTTTGAAAATAATAAAATATAATTAATTGGTTTTAAAATTTTTATAAATAGAAATATAAATTATTTTATTTTCATAAATTTTGATCATTCTAACTTAAAAATTATTTGTGTTCTCTCTAAGATAAAGCTGAAGAGTATTTTTTTTTATAAATTATTCAAAAAATAATTTGGTCATTTCTTTTGTTATATTTATTAATAATAATTTTTTAGAGCGTCTTCCATTCAAATTTGATATTAAAATGATTAGAAATAGAATCTCAATTAATTTAAAAATATTTTTAGAATAGATAAAGTTTGCCAAAGTTGATTTAAATTTTTCCAATATATTTTAATTCAAAAAAAATATTTTTAAATTTGTAAAAAATGCTATAAAAACTATTGCACAAAATCATCAAAAAGATATCCCAGAAAATAATATCTTTAAAACATTGAATTTTAACTTAACTTAATAGTCTTGTGGGATCCAGGAATTGAGTAGAGAAGAAAAAAAATATAGTAGACAAAAATAAAAAATAAAAAAATGATAAATAAGACAAAAATTAAAGGTATTTTTGATTGAAAAAAGTAGAAGAAAATTGAGAAAAATAAATATATAAGTATAAATAAATAAAAAATAATAATACTGATAAAAACTCATGTATTTTTTTTATTTTTTTTCGTCGAACAAATCTTTATCGGAATAAGAGTTTGTTGTTACTCCTTTAATGTGTTGTTATTTATTTATTATCTTGAGATAAACGCGACATTATTTTTATTCTAGAATTAATAATAGGATTCATCTTTTTCACGTGGGGTATATTCTACAATTTAAATAATAATAAAAAGTTTGATTACATTTTTTTATCATTTATTTATTTATTTTACTATTAACTAAGAATTTAATCAAGTTTTTTTAATTTTAAAATATGTAATAATAAGTTTGTTTGTTTGTGTTAAAAAAAATGATTGAAAGCGATTTTTTTAAATAGTTTTTATATATATATTTTTTAAATCTATTGTAATTTTTTATGATAAATAACTTTAAGTTGCTTATTAATAAAGTAGAAATATTTTTTCAATTTTAAGATTTTAAATAAATTGATTAAATATATTAAAAATTATAATAATAAATAATTTTTTTATTAAAAAAATTAAACAATTCTTAACAATTAAATATTGAGGGTTTTATTTATGTGTAATGTAATTAAATTAACTTAAAATGACACTTTATAAAATTAATGATATAAATTTTGACATACAAAATAGTTACATTGTTATATTTGTATAAATTAAGAGATTTAATTGAACTTAAAAAATAATTATTGTTGCATTTTTAAATTGAGGAATTTAATTTAAACTTTCGTTAATAAAAAATTAAATGAAACAAAATAAATAATAGAAAAAAGTTTTAATCAAGAGATATAATTTTAAATAATATTTTTCTGAAAAATTATTGTCATATTTTAAAAAAATATTTATATTAAACAAATAGGTAAATTGATATTTTAGATTTAAAAAGTGACCATATTCAAACTTAATTTACTTTCATTTTTATTGTATAAAAGGCCTAAACCAGTCCAACAATTTTTTTTTTGTAGAAGTAATCTTCATTTCCACTTACAAAATAGCAACTCATAACAATCTAGTATTCCCAAACTCCCTACCTACTATGTAGGGTTTGAGTTTGAGAGACTACGAGGTAGTTACAATTCAAAAAAATCAATGAATTTCCTTAAGTATCCTATCAACTAAGACCTTGTTGGGCCAATTTCTAAAACTATGAAGAATTAAAGATATCCTAAGTGTCACTTTCTTCTTAATCAACATGAAGACTTGGTCCGGTCTCTTGGATTTGTGTAAGAATTGTCGCCGATTACGCTCTATCCAAGTATGGTACACACAAGCTGCCATAGCTGAGTACACAAATTTCCTCCTCGCTTTTTCTTTGAATGCAAACCGTAGCCATCGACTCTAGTTGTGATATCTATAGCTCCACTGGTCTAAGCAACACCATCCACAAACAGCTTCTAAGAGTTCACGACTCCAAGTGCAAGAGAAAAACAGGTGGTCACGAGATTCAGTGGAATTGTTGAAAAGGTAGCACTCAGGTTGAATCTGCATATACATAGCCAGAGAATCCTTTGTTCTCAGTCTATCCTTGACTGCCAGCCAAAGAATGAAATCATGCTTAGGAACTGAATAACTATTCCGCACCAATTTGTGCAAGTCAAAGTTTACTTGGGGACCAAGTAGTAGCCTATAGCCTTCCTTGACAGTATATTCCTTGTTCTGCTGGCCAAGCCATAGACCATTTGTGTAGCCACTGCTCAATCTGTCTCTAGCTTTGAGTAATTGTTTCCAATGCCAACTAGCTGCAATTGTTTGCTGACATTGCCACAGATCCCCTTGTTTGATATACACTGAACTTATCCATTTGACCCATAGATGATCCTTCTTCATAGCTAATTGCCAAACTTGCTTGCCAAGCGCTGCAACATTCCAAATGTGCACGTCTTGGAAGCCTAAACCACCATGTTTTTTCTGTCTACACAGGGTCTGCCACGCTACAGCAGCTCTTGGCCTGCCCATCTGATTAAGACCCCATAGAAAGTCCCTGCACTTTTGTTCAATTCCCTTTATCACCTGTTTAGGAATGATGAACACTGTGGCCTAATGAGTGTGGAGAGTCAGCAGCACAGATTGGATAAGTTGAGTCCTCTCTTGATAGGATAGGTTTCTTGATTTCTAAGCATTCAATCTTTTGGTGATTCTTCCTACTAAATACTGACAAGTTGCAACTGACCACTTCTTTGCTGAGAGGGGTAACCCAAGGTATCTAAAATGAAAAGATCATTTCTGAAAACCAGTGATTTGCTGAAGGTGGGCTTGTTGTTGATCCGTCGTTCCAGCAATAAATATCATTGATTTGTGTTTATTAGCAAAAAGACCAGAGCTTAATGAGAAATTGGCAAAGACATCATTTAAAATTTGGACACTGGCTGCATTACCTTTACAAAACACCATAAGGTCATCAGCAAAAGCTAGGCTAATCAATCTGTTTTCCTTACATAGAGGATGGAATCTGAAGCTAGGGTGATTTGCTGCTTCCTTCAACTTTCTAGACAACATCTACATAGCAATGACAAATATTAAAGGTGAGATTGGATCTCCCTATCTGATTCCCCTTGTGCTATTAAACCTATCCAACTTGACTCCATTGATAATAAGATTGAAAGAAGCTGTTGTGGTGCATTCCATAATCCAATGGATGAATTTTTTTGGAAATTTCAAGGCTTGCAACGATCTGCCAATGAACGACCAGTTGATAACATCATAAGCTTTTCTTATATCAATCTTCATGAGACATCTAGAAGAGGTGTTTTTCCTTCCATATAATCTCAGTAGCTCTTGGCTGATGAGGATGTTATGAATGATGCTTCTGCCACCAATGAATGCTGCTTGATTCTCATCAATAACGTCCGGTAATACCTGCTGCATTCTATTACAAAGGATTTTAGAAATACACTTATATATAGTGTTGCATAAGGAAATACGCCTATAATCATTTACACTATTCGGACAATCATTCTTAGGAATTAAGACAATATTAGTGCAATTGACTTCCCGTAGCATTCTCCCTGAGTTGAAAAATTCATGGACAGCTGCAATGCAATAATTAGCTATAATAGGCCAAACTTTCCTGAAAAAACCAGCCCCAAATTCATCGGGACTAGGGGACTTGTCATGATGCATTGCCATAAAAATATTGGTGATTTCCAAGTCAAAGATGGGAGCTATGAGGTTCAGATGCACCTACCTTGGTTCAACCCAACAATTCTTGTTCATTAGTCATTCATTCGTTTGGCGTTGGGTCAGACCAGATAGTAATTTTCTTTCTACCCACCACAAGTATTGTGATGAAAAACAAAATTCAAAATTTTTGACAAATTCCAAAATTTAGAATAAAAGAATATTGAAATAATCTTATTTTTTATTTTTTATTTTATTTTATTTTCTCTCTTTGAAATTATCTTTCCAATACAAATAAAACATTAGAGAAACAAATAAAATAAGTATAATTTTTTTTCAGAAATTATAAAAATAAGTAATTTTAACAAATTTTAAAAAATTATTAGTACGATTTCATAAAAAAGAAATTATATTTTCAAATATAATTTATCTATCTTTGTATATTTTTTTAAATTTACCACTTTTTGTAATTTGTTAAATAAATTGCACCATTTTTGTTGTTGTAATTTTTAGGGACTTTCGAATGTAAGATATTATAGATTATAGATACTAAAATCATCTTTATTAGTATTAAACAAAATTGCAGATTTAAAACTCAAACTTGTAATCATTAGTTAAAATTAATTATCAGTACATTTCATATTATAGAAAATGATTAATTATATTATAAAGGAAATTGTAATTGTTTTATTTTGTGTGTGATAAATTTCCTTCTTCTTTTTTAAAATTTTAAAGTAAAAGAATTATTTTTTCCTATCACATTCTTTCTAAGTTTATTGGGTCAAAAAATATTATTTTTATCTACTAATAATTTTATATTATTTTTAAAATGACTTTGTTATTGATCTGGTAAAAAAACTATCCCCTTTAATTATTTATTACATGTAAAAAAGTTAGAATATATTATAATTATAAAAGTGCAAATCCAAGGTTATTAACTAAAATTAGGTATTTTAAAAATTATTAAATAAAATAAAAATAGTTACAATTTATTTATATATTTTATTTTCAAGACTAGAGAGAAGAAACTATGCATGAGTATACCATTAGTTAGCATCATCCATATGGGTCAATAGAGATGGGCTTAAAGCCCATTAAAAGCATTTTTCCCTTGATAAAGATGGGCTTAATGCCCAAGAGCCCATTGAAAGGAAGGGGAGATTCTGGACGTATAGAAGAAGAAAGGGAACTATTATCTGCACCCCACGTAATACTAAATGCGCCTCTCAGCATAAAAAAAAGTATCAATTTCCTAATTTATTCTTCCCTCCGATACTCACACTTAAAGTTTTTTTTTTTTTTTTTTTCTAAATACAAAATTAACAAACCCTATTCGGAGCTACTCGTAACATATCTTCACCGCAGTGGAAACCCTATCGTCGCACGACGCCGCTGTCGAAGACGACTCACACGACGCCGCAGCAGGAGGTAGGATTTTCTAACCCACAGTGTTTGCATTTAGTTGACACAAATCTCTTGTGTTTGAATCAGTGTTTGTGTGTGTGCCCCAGCAGAAGAAGAAGTAAGAATTTTGGATCGAATCAATGGCTGATTACGACCTTACCCCGCGGATGGCGCCGAACCTCGACAGGCACTTGGTGTTCCCTCTTCTGGAGTTTCTGCAGGAGCGCCAGTTGTACGACGACGATCACATTCTGAAGGCGAAGATCGACCTCCTCAATAATACCAACATGGTTGATTACGCCATGGACATTCACAAGAGCCTCTACCACACGGAGGATGTTCCTCCTGACATGGTCGAGCGCCGAGCCGAGGTTGTTGGCCGCCTGAAGTTCCTCGAGGAAGCCGCCGCCCCCCTCGTTGCCTTCCTCCAGAACGCCGCCGCCGCGCAGGAGCTACGCGCCGACAAGCTGTATAACCTCCAGATGCTCAATGACCGATATCAGGTTTGAAGCAAAATAGCAAGAAGTTTGAATTTTGTGGTTTTTGAGTTCTGACTGACAATGTGTTTGCTGGAACAGATTGGTCCTGCCCAAATAGAGGCACTTTATCAATATGCCAAATTTCAGTTTGAGTGTGGAAACTACTCTGGTGCTGCGGACTATCTTTATCAATACAGAGCTTTGTGCACAAATAGTGAAAGGAGTTTGAGTGCATTGTGGGGGAAGCTTGCAGCTGAAATTTTGATGCAGAACTGGGACATTGCTCTTGAAGAGCTCAATCGCTTGAAGGAAATCATTGACTCAAAGGTTGTTCTTTTTTGTCAGTTTCTTTTTGGAGTGGAAGTATGCAATTGTTTGTTATGCTTATTATATTAATATATAAACTGGAGAACTTTGTTGCAGAATTTTGCGTCGCCTTTGAGCCAGGTGCAAAGCAGAATATGGTTGATGCATTGGAGTCTGTTCATCTTTTTTAATCATGACAATGGGAGAACACAAATAATTGATCTGTTCAATCAGGACAAGTATGCCATACCTCCTTTCCTAGGATACTGTAGATTCACTTGCTTTGCTTTTATTATTAGTCCTTGTCAAATTGATCAATATCTTTGTTTCCTTGGGTCTGCTTTACTGTTGTCACTTCTAGGCTTAGTATTTGCAATGTTGCTTCATCTAATTATGATGCAATTTTCAGGTATCTAAATGCTATCCAAACTAGTGCTCCACACCTTCTACGATACTTGGCCACAGCATTCATTGTTAACAAGAGGAGGAGGCCACAATTCAAAGATTTTATTAAAGTTATTCAACAAGAGCAGCATTCATATAAAGATCCCATCACGGAGTTTTTGGCTTGTGTATATGTCAACTATGACTTTGATGGGGCACAAAAGAAGATGAGGGAATGTGAAGAAGTAAGCATGGTTTCTTTTGGCTAGCTAATATATTTCAACTATAAGAGTGATGTAACTCATGTGGCGTATTCAGTTTCCCTTTTTTCTTATAATATCTGTCCATGACACATACTCATGTGGCTTGATTTTATATTAAGCTTACACTTTTTTAAAATGCAGGTAATTCTCAATGATCCCTTCCTTGGTAAAAGGGTTGAAGAAAGCAACTTTTCAACTGTACCACTAAGGGATGAGTTCCTTGAAAATGCTAGGCTATTTATCTTTGAGACATACTGTAGAATACATCAACGTATTGACATGGGGTATGTACTTGTCTAATATAAGAAGTCATAGCTATCTCTCTGGCTTTATAATTTTTCTGATATGCCACAATTGTGCACCTCTGGAAGCACCATGTTGCTTCTGCCATTGATCTTTTTTTCCCTTTATTTTGTGCCCTTGAAAGGTTTTACTGTAGCTCTTATCTGTAATTCCCAAATTTAGATTTGTTTTGTTATATGATGTTATATTTGTTGTCTGTATTTGCCTCTCTTGATGATTTCCTGTGGTCTGGTCTACTTTTCATGTAACACACTTAAATGACATATTGGGTATCTGTAGTACTAACCAAATTTTCTAAGAAGGGGTTGCTTACTTCTGATATTTTCTCAGGGTGCTTGCTGAGAAGTTAAATTTGAATTATGAGGAGGCTGAGAGATGGATTGTAAATCTCATCCGTAGCTCAAAGCTTGATGCTAAAATTGACTCTCACACGGGAACAGTTATCATGGAGCCTAATAATCCAAACGTGTAAGTTATCATTGATTACTAACTTGCAAGACAAGTGTTTTTATTGCTTTTTCTTGTATTTTACTATCCTGCCTCAGTCATGTTTACTCCTTTCTCTACATATTGTGTGCCATCTTTTTTGAAGATCATAAATATTTAATTATTATCTCTGTAGGTATGAGCAACTGATAGACCATACCAAGGCCATTAATGGCGCACCTAAGTTAGTTAGTCAGCTTCTGGAACATGCCCAAGCTCAAGCAGCCCGATAATTATGTATTTGTTTTATTTTTCCGGATGTATCATTTTGTTTTTGGTTTTATTTATTTTGGATTTAGAATTCAAATTTATGGGCTGTATACCTCTTCGATTTGGTTCTTCCGATCTTACTTGTGGATCCAAACAATTAGTATTGATAACCTTTTTGGTTAAAATGTTTGCATTAACTTCCTCACTTGTCATCACTTATCTCTGTATATGAATGAACAGGATATTTGGCTGCAAATTCCTGAATAGGATGTTTACTTTTTTCTTGTTGTGTGTGTATAAAATGAATATACCAACTGATCTCTTTCCATGTTTACTGATGTAGGTGTTCTCTTACTGTTAAGGTGAGCTATCAAATCACTGTGATGGGACTTATTTATTATTTTTATCCGTTTCTGTAAATAGTATTACATCTTACTGTTCTCATTTGATGAGTCCCAAACAAACAGAAGCAAAATGGCAATTGTAGTGATAGCTGGACTTCGACAACATAGCATCAGATACTCTTTATTGAACTGCATGCATATTTGCCCAACTATATAGAACCTTTTAAAATTTTGCTAGTTTATTGCCAGTACTTTTATCTTAATCTTGATTTGTAAAAAATTAACAGTGATAATGTTTGGTATGTCTTGGATAAGTTTTGTAACTATTATCAGAGGAAGACGAATGAGACATAAATTGAACTTAAAAGTTACGAGTTCCTTTGCTTGTTTCCTGCATTACTTTTTTTCTTAGATAGTAAGGTTTGTAATTAGTGTTATTTAGGTGATTCATGAAACATATTCAACCTAGGCCTATTTCTTAGTGTGAACCTTAAATTATTCTCTAATACCGTGAACCGTAAACTTTTCTCTAATGAAACGGTTTATGTTGAAAACTTGAAATCAAGCTGATGCTTTTATTTGTATTTATTTTTCAAATTTCTTATTGCAGTGAGTAACTGGCAAATTCAAGGAGAAGGATACTGCGTATTCTGGCTCTGCAACATTCTCCTATGAATCGTTTATGCTGACAATCCTGTCATAGTCTGTGGGTTGTAAATGGCCAAAGCTGTATTTGGTTTGAAAATGTGTGGTCCAAGTACTTTACTATTGCGTACCTTTAAATATGCTATCTTTAACTTTAGAAATAATTAAACACTATCTTTTCAGTTTGTTCATAAATTTTCTTTGGATGCTGATATTTGTGAATGTAGCCCGGAAAATGTGATTCCCCTAGTACTGGTAATCCATGACCGGATAATTATAATTATTTAGAAGATAAATGCTTGTCTAATTTTCTTTAAAGAGTTAAGAATACTTGGCATTGCTAGTTAATGACTTTTGATTTTAATTTCTATAAAAAATTTCATATTTTCATCATTCAATTAAGTTGAAGTTTTTTTTGTTCTTATGTTAAACTTTTTAACATCTTAAGTGTCATAATAACACTGAGTCCGCTGAGCGTCCACAAATACCCATTCTACTTGAACAATCCACTTTGCGCTCAATACAAGTTTTGGATTTCAATGATTTCTAGCTTGAACCTGTAAGTACCTTCAATTTCGAGATCGTCTGGATTCGGTCCATCTAATGGATTTTTGTAATTAGCATACACTTATCAATTATCTGAATTTGTTTATGCATACTGGTATAGTGTTTTACAATTAAATCAAAACGTAAAGGAAAATAAAAAAATAAAAAACAGGATGCTACGTAGAAATTGAGATATTTAGTAATTTACTCACATTGTACATCAAGTGTAAAAGATAATAGATCAATACTTCAATTCCTCATTAGTGTAATTAGTTGGGCGACTGGATAACTGATGCTACACATGATTTATTTTATCATTTAAACTACAACAAACTATCCAGATATATCGTTAGTCTTTCGAAATACCCAATAGTTATATTTTTAGTGGAATAACACATAAAAATGAAAAAAAAAAAAAAAAACTACAATAAAGAATCTTAAAGTTTTACTTAAACAAAACGTTTTAGGTATTTAGGTAGAAATAGAATGCATACCTTATCAGTCATGTCATATGAGGCAGTTAAGAAAAAGTGACCTTCTTGTGGCTCAAATTTAACTTATGATATTAAATTTGAGTGAGGAGGAATAGTATAAAAGGATTTCTTCTTCCACAAATCCCAAATCCGACAAGTGTTGTCTTCACCTGTGGCTAGATGATATCCATTAGGTGAAAAACTCACGCCAAGAACCCTTAGTCAACCTTATTAAAGTTAAGTGGTAAATCATGTTTTTAGTAAGAGAAAGAGCAGAGGATCTTCAATATATTCAATTAATACTTACAAAATTTTGATTAAAATTATTTTTAATATTATATTAATAATAACTTTAATTCATACTCATAAAATCGATTTAATAAAAAAAAAAAATTTACTGTGTTAAGACTTTATTGAACAAGCAACTTCTCAGAAACAACTTCTTTTATTCCATAATCTTTCTGAGTTTGTTAAAACTACCTTCTAAATAATATATAAAAAGTAATTATAAAATTTAATTTAACTTTAAAATTAATTTAAAATATAAAATTTACACCTAATTATATTATCTATATGTGAGAATTCTCCGACAACTAACAATTTAGCATGTACCATTTAAACACCCCCTATAAATAACAATCCAAAGAACTATATATGTATTCATCTCTGGAAATACAAAATTATAATACAGATTTAATGTATCTCTGAGGCAGAGATGAAGCAAGCATGGACACTTAAAAATAAAAATTGGGTCAATGCCAAATCATTTAAAATTCAAATTGGACACCCCAAACTTTTGCATTGATCTCCCTGTCTGATATTTTTAAATAATTTTAAAAAATAGAATTTTTAAATCTATAAAGAAACTATATGAGCATTTACTTTATTATAATGTTGTGGAAAAAATAAAGCGTAGAGAGAAAACAACAGTTATTTTAAATAAAAATTAATAATGTTGCATATTTAAAAAATAGGGGAGAGAAAATATAATAGAAATATTTACTTTTTTTTCTAATAATTATTTATATGGTAATATTGTGGACAGAAAATAAAATAAAAATATTTATTTTAAATAAAACATATATAATCGGATACGATCGATCTGAAATAAACCAATATTTGAAAAAAAAAAATGAAATTAATCTAGACCAATAAAATTTAATTGATTCAGATTTTATTTTTTCTTAGATCTGATACAAAACTAGTTGTAAATTTTATGACTAACAAGAATATTTATTAAGACTAATAAATTTAAAGATTTGATGGCACCCTTTTATTCTTTTAAAAGCTGCAATATATAAAAGCTAGAATCATTAGATTCTTTGCTTTTAGCTTGAGCAAGAAGACCATTAAACTTGTTTGTTTGCTTATAAATGAAGTCAATATTTAAAAACAAAAAATGTTGTATTGTTAATACCTAATATAGTCTTCTCAAAACCAGACACTGTATAACTAAAAACAATTGAACTAGGTAAGTGTTGGATTAAAATAAATTAGATAATTAATTTGGAGAAAATAAGGGGGAAAATTGGTTTTAAATCAGTAAAATTAGTCAAAACTTATCAAAATTGAAAAAAAAATTAATTATAATAAGTTAATAAGAAATACCCAGTGCATTTTTATTTTTTAAAAATAAAAATTTAACCTAAAGTATTTGTTATTTTCATTTTTATTCTAGAGATAATTGATAAATATAACTAAAAATAACAATTAATTAAATAAATAATTTTCATTTAAAAGAACAGAAATTGTATTTCATTGGAAGGATTATTCAGAAATAAAAGTTGGAATAATAAACTACCTATTTCTGCATCTTCATTTATTTCTTCCAATTCCTAAAACAAACGAAATTGTTCTTCTCCAAATTCTAGCTCCACAATTCAATGATGCACTTTCAAAATCCCTGCCTAATTTCAGTGGGTGAATAAATGCAGAAAATAGACCCATAAAAATAACTTTTTTTTTTTTTTTTACATCTTACAAAATTTAAGTTGATATCCCAAACAACAAACTTATTTTATAAATGATCATAATTTTACTAAAACAATTAAAATTTTCAGGAAAAAGTTTTCCCAAACATGTTTAAACTTGTTTCTTGGTATTTTAAGTGCAATAACACCACTACATTTAGCTGAGAAAATATCAGACAAAATAGAAAAAAACAAAGTACTTGTTTTCTTGGATAAAAACTACTTTTTTACAGCAAAACAAATCACCAAAACGAAGAACTAATTTTGATTATAAACATTTATAACATAATCAATTATTAAAATATTATATTTTTCATATTTAACCAAAATAGAGACTATATAAACTATGGTTCAAGCAGTAGTTACTGTTAAATATAATAGCTTTAGCTTCACAATGGAGACAACGGTTATTAGTTACTTAATTACTCTCTTTTTTTTGCCTATCAATGAAAACTGTTATTCCAAGCCACCAAGTGACATCTACATTTAAAAACAAAAAAGAAAAATAAAAAAGGTTTTGCGGCCCAATAATTAAATTTTGTAAGAATTTTAAACCCTAAAATAAAAAAGGTAAAAAAAGCCAACTAATTTATTGGAAGGAAACCAAACACTACTCAAAGTTAACAAAATATTGCACCATGAATACCTAATTTTATCTTCTGCATTCCAAAATGAATGAAATCAACTATACAACTATACTGGTCTTTACATACTAGTTCTAGAAATTGTCCATTTTTTTCACCATGAAAACCTAAAAAGGGTTACTTACAAGAACTAAGATGAAAAGTTTTTAATATAAATACTGCATGAACATAAAACTAAATCAATTATACAACATCTTTGCTCATCATACACTCCCAAAATCAACTCAAATAAGAAAGATTCTGGAATACAGACCTAGTTTATGATAATAATAACTTGATGTAGAATTTGATAAAGTAGGAACCAAAATTTTGAAGATAACATAAGAGAAGTGGGAGATAAATGATGCAGTCCCTCATCTTATTTACAGAAGAAAGACAAACATAGTGATGATGAAAAGCAGAAAGCATATATGAAGTTTTGATACAGGACATAGATTGGATTGGATTATGTCAGAAAACTCCTCAAAATAATATCTCTCAACCCAACACATGAGAAATGTTAAACTCTGATCAAGTAAATGCTGAGTTCAGGACCACCACCACCATCAGGGTTCATCATGTAGAATGCCTCAGAGTCTCTGGATCCCACCACCCTCTCATACCTTGCTCTCATGTACATCACTTCCCCTTCCTCACACCCCTCCACAGGCAAAACCCCTGCTCCCATTGAAATCGGCTCCACAGCCTTCAGTATTTTCCACTCCTCAGGTCCACACTCGCGCCTGCTAGCATAACCACACTTCCTCCCATTACAGTATGTCCTCCACACAGGTTCCTCCAACAACCTCAAGCCATTGTTGTTGCTGCTGCTGTTACTCTTGTCACTCTTCTTTTTCTCGCACTCTAAGGCGATTCTCACCAACCCTGAGGCCATTTCGCGAACCAAGACACTTGTGGGTGTTGCAAGCTGGATTAGGAATGCTGGCCCCACCTTGGGGTCTTCTTGGAAGGCGAAGTGCACGTGGCCGCGGCGGTGGCCGAAGAGCGTGCCGACCACGCGCGTCCCCAGGGGGTGGTGTGTGCGCTTGGTGAAGACTGTGAGGGCTGACTTGAACTTTGAAAAGTTTGGTTTTTTCTTGTATTCCAGTGGGGTGGTGGTGATTGTACCATGTTGGGTTGGCATTTGGAGTGTGAAGTGCTGATGGGGGTGGTTGTAATCTTCCTGTTTCTCATCAAGGAAGTGTGAGGATGAAGTTGAGAAGTTGAGGATTTCTTCCTCATTATCATCATCTTCATCCAAGGCTTTCTTTTTCCAATGGAAGTATCTCCTTGAGAAGGAGAAGGAAGTATCATGGGGAGTTTTGGCTGCCATAATGGTCTTCATTTGGCACACAGAGAGTCAGTCACATAGCATGAAGAAGAAGAGAAAGAAAGGTAGGTTATTGAGAGTGAGAGAGAGAGATAGAGAGAGATTTGGAGTGAAGAATGTGAAGAGTGAAGATGATATGTGAATGTGAATGTGACTTGTGGGTTGGATGGGTGATTTATTGTTTGATTGGGGGAGCTTTTTGTCAGGGTTTGTGATACCAAAGGACAGGCAAAGGAATCTGACAAAAGGAAGGTAAACAGCCCCAACCTACCTGTTGTTGTTGGGAACAAGGAATTGGAGATTTTGAGAGATAAGAAAGAGTGAGTAAAGGAGCAAGATATGATTCTAGTTGAAATAGACAGCAATATTAATTTCCACATCTAATAACATTTCCAATGAACCTTTTATTTAACATTTTTAAAACAAAAAAATACTGTATAATATTTTTTATGGTGTATCTTTATTTGTTTTATCCTAAAAGAGTATAAAGTATATATTTTTATAGTATGATGCATAAAATTGAGAAGTTGGAAAAGTTAAGTGGATTTGAAAATAGGAAGTGAAATGAAAGAAGGTTGAATTTGGTTGGTAGTGAAAGAAGAGAGAAAAGGGACAAGGTTTGACAGTATGACAGATTTTAGTCTGACTAGCATTGGAAAGGGTTAAGAGCAGGTGAAGGCACACCTACCATACCCACCCTGGACCACCACCATCACCACCACCACCACCTCTTCTTTCATTCATTTCAACACTCATGCTCTCACCAAGCCACTCTTCTGCACCATGCATGCCTTCAGTAGCCACCATTGTGTTCTGTGTACTCTGCATCCCTTTCACAGTCAAAACTTACTCAACTTGTAGAAATATATTAGTAATACTCTTTAGTAAGATTATATGACTTAAAGTAAAAATAAATAATAAAGTAATGTTACTTTGTATGCTAATATACAAATTAGAAATACGTAAAGTATATAATAAAGTAATGATTTTTAACATGTGAATCGAAAAGCAACAATGTGAGAAAGTTGATAGCATGATGATATCTAAAGAAACATTGAGGCAATAAACTAAATAAACCCTATTTGAAGAGAGATGGAGGATGGGAATAGGGTTTTAGGTATTGGGCGATTATTATCTGGTTAGTGTGAATGATTTGAGTTCATCGGATCCCAAGACACTTTAGTATACAAAATTCAACGTTGTGGAAAAGAAAAATGAAATTATTAGTAGAACTTGGGTGGTGCTACTTGCTGAGAAATGTTGATGATCAAAGAGTGGGGTGAAAAGTCAAAACATGGTTGACAGTGTTGAAAGTGGCAACATGGGACTGGGGATTATTTGGTGTGAGGGACCGACCATTTTCACCGATCACCTAACCTAACCTTCATCCAGAACCAACCCTAGGACTATGCCTTCTGTTATGTCTCACACACATTTCAAATTTTCTATTCAAGAAAAAACCAACACTACAAATAGTGTGTCACATGTTGCTTAGTGCAAACCGTTTACCTATCTCTTGTTTCTTTGCAATTATTCTACATTATTCCAAACCTACTTCATCTTCGATGCTTGCTTCACTGACATATGAATTCAACTTTACATGATGATAAAGAAAGATGGTGTCTCTTGTGGAAACAACTAAATAAAATAATATAATTTCATTTTCAATCTTAAGATAACTTTATAAATTATTGAAAAAATCTTACATAAATTAAAAATAAAATAAAATTATAATATATAATTAAAGTGTAAACTTTATCTTTTGAATCGATTTTAGAAATAAGTTAGATATCGATAATTATTTTTTACATAAAAAGCTGATTAATAAGATTATAACATATTATTAGACCTAAATTGAACCATAGATTGTAACTATTTTTTGATTATTAACAAAATTGTTAATCGGTTATTATATAATTTTTTAACCAATTTAAAACTGACTTAGAGTTAAATATTTATAATTACTTTCTACTTAAATTTATTTAAATTTTAAGAATATAAATTTTTAAATTTTTTTATTTTATATATTATTTAATTTTTTCATATTTTTATGAGAATGTAATTCATTTGAATTCTCACTTATTTTTCGTTAAATAATAATGTTTTAAATTTATTTTTATCCTATTTCTATACTCTATTTTTGTGATAAAAAAATTAGACTTATCTTATTTTTGACTTTGATGAAGGGAATTTACTTCACACACAATATATGATATTTTTAAACTATTTTTTTAAGTACTTGTTACTAACAATAGCTGTGAAAATTGAAGAGAGTAATGAAGATGATAAAACATATTTTAAATTAAGATAATTAAATTTTTTAGCTATATAATTTAATTAAGTAATATGTTTATTATTTAATATAAATAAGTTAATTATATATATTATTTTTATTTTTTATCATTGGATTTTTATTGTATTGGTGTAGATAATTGAAGTGCAATAGTGCCTGTGGGAAAGAGTAATTTGGATTCACATATATAAAGAAAAAAGGTGTGAAATAATGGGCCTATCTTTACATATATTTCTTGCAAAGTCAAGATGTTGAATACCACACAATCAATTAGTATAATCATTACAAGGAAATTATAAATATATAATTATTATGCTTAACAATTAACACAATTGATTTTTTAGTCATAATTAATTAAGTTATTTTCTAAATCGATTATATATTTATCTTTGCATCTTATATTTTGTATATAACTAGAAGTTTTCTGAGATCCATTTAATCTGATTCAGAGATAGTTAATAGAATAAGAGCAAAAACAACAAATTATATTTTAACTTATATGAATGCATGTTTTTTCATGTTTAAATTTACAAAAATAATCATAAAGAGATTTTGAATTAAGTAAAAAAACACCTTCCAACTTTTTTTATTTCTATTAAATTAATCTTATACACCTATAATTATTTATTTATTTTTACTCTCTTTCTAATATTTTTTTCCTATTCCAAACAATATAATGTTTTACTTTATTTCTTCCCCATTCTTTCATTTTCTACCTCTTATTTATCATTAATCAATTCAAATACAGACTTATTCTCTTGTTAAGGACTCGGCAAATAAATGGTAAATATTAAACCAATAATATAATTATTATTTAATTTATTTGATTATTCCATTATATATATTTAAGTTATTAAATTATACAAATATTAAAAATATAGTTTATTTTCTAAAAATATTCTAAAAAAATATACATATTTTAAAATTACAAATTAAAAAAATATTTATAAACATTAATCTAATTGACCCAATTTAATTTAATCTGATCGGGTTGGATTAGATATAAAAAATTTGTAAAAATTCAACCTAATCCAACTCAGATTTTTTTTTTATTAAAATAAATAATGAATTTAAAATTTGACCTAATCAAACTGGGTATCCTATTATGATATGAAAGGTTTCCTTCAATTTAATTTTCTTTTTTCGCCTGAAATACATTTGTTGAAAATTTTTTCAGGAAAGTTTCCTGTACTTTTTTCTTAGAAATATTGCCAGGTAATTTTTTTTAAAATTTAAAATTTACTGGTAAATTTATTATGAATTTGAAATATGCTAGAAATTTGCAAGTAAATTTCCTCTGAATCTCAAAAATATATAGTTTTAGTAATTTGAAGCACATGAAAACTACACTTGTATCCTAAAAACAAAATTTTATTACTTTTTGGTATAAAACTTTTAAGTTTGTTTCCTACATTATAAAACTTATAAGTTAACAACAATAACAAAAGCTGACCATATATAATTACTTACAAGTTTATCATCTTCATATATAATTCAACCCAAAATAATTAAATAACAGAAGAAACATAACAGAGAGTGAAAATAGCAGTAACAGTAGTCTTAGATTTGAAGCTGCCAAAATTACTACAATTTTCTCTAAACATGTCACACTGAACTACAAAATCCATTCCAACCATGAAACCAAACCTCAGAAAAAACCATTCACAAAGATAATTAATTAGGAAGAAAATGGGTTGAAACCTCCATCGACCATTCTCTGAAGAGGCCCAAACAAGGGGTGTGGCAAATGATCCCACTCATACCACTCCCAACCATCACACTTGTTAGGCTCAAGATTCTGAGGAACTTCCTCTTCTTCTGCATCCACACCCACCACTGATCTCATGAAAATCGTCACATAGTGACACTTTTTTGGCTCCTCCAACATCACATTATTTGTTACTGTTAAAAACTCACTCTTCCCTATCACCAATCCTGTTTCCTCTTTTACTTCTCTTCCTGCACATTCTTCAAAACTCTCCCCTGAAAACATAAATTTCCTCCACATTTCAATTTCATTCAAACTTATTCCTCTATCCTTTTCATTTTACATTACAATAAATATATAAATTAACTAAATATTAAATAAATCATAGCAGCCCTGAACTGACTAAGATCAACCTAATAATGAAAATTTTAAACAATTTATATAAAATTTTAAATTTAAGCATTCTTTGAGTAAAAACTATAATACATATTCTTTAACATTTTCACATTCTCTATTCTCTCGAACATGATTCATATAAACACTATCATACAATTTCTATTTTAAAATATTAAGTGAAAAAAAAAAGAGAATAATAAAAACAAGAGAGAAAGGGAGTGACCGAATTCGAGGTGGCCGCCGGGGAGGGCGAAGGTGGCGTTGCCGACAGCGGAGCGGCGGCGGCCGAGGAGGACCGATCTACCCTTCAAGAGAAAAACGACCACCGCCACCCGCGGCACCGGAGTTGGGTCGCCGTTGTTGTTTTCCATTTTGTTTTCTTCTGATTGGGGTCTCTGTTGCTCCTCTATATAGTGAAATTCCCAAGTTCTGCAATGGAGATTTTGTCCAATAGTTAGATGACACGTGGCATATTTGTTTTTCTCGGAACCTGAACCTGCTTGGGCTCCAAGCATTTTATTTTAATGCAAAAATGTTTGATTTTTGACTGTTGACTGTTTGACTTTGTAAGATAACATAGTTTTGTAAATTAACAAGAAATTAAATTCTTGAAAATTTAACCTAATTATACACATTAATTTTGGCAGTATAAATGTAAGTACGAAAATATTAAAAATAAAAAAATCGAAACATGTTTTGAATTAAAAAAATTATTTAAGCCTTTTTGATTATTGGATATTTTTGGGGGCATGGTTTTCGTTATTGGAAATTAGGATATGCATCCAAAAACATTGGAGAAAAGAATAGAGAGAAAATTGACCACGTAAAAGGTTCTTCCAATAGTGGGAGAAGAAGAGTCACAATTTCACAACGTCCTCTTCCTTAGCGCAAGTTAGTTACACTTTGCTTCCTTATTATATGCCAATTTCTCCTCTCACATCTAAACACACACAATTGCATACTCTTTCTCTCCTCTCTCATACACACTTTTTCTGATTTTTTTCTGTGAGTTGAACAATTTTGGTTGTTGAACGATTTTGGTTGTGTGGTAACAATGACGGACATCACTGACGACATAGCGGAGGAAATCTCCTTCCAAGGCTTCGACGATGACTGCAATATGCTTGGAAGCCTTCTCAACGACATTTTGCAGAGAGAGGCTGGCCCCACTTTCGTTGACAAGCTCGAAAAAATTCGAGTCCTTGCACAGGTCTTGCTTGCTTTATCTTGGTTTCTTGTTTCGAGAATCAGATTCAATGATGAGAAAGAGGAGAGAGGATGCACTATGTTGTTAATGTTTTCTATGTTGATTTTATGGTTTTTGCACTAATGGAGGTTGTTTCTTCTTCTCTTTCGTTTATTAATTTGTTTTTTGGTTTTTTTTGCTGTGATTTCATGTTCTTTGTTTACTTTTTGTTCATTCTTCTTTTCAATTGTTTTTTGGTTTAGGAGAAAGGGGAAGAAGGTTAAAGCATTACATTTGATGTGCATGCATGTGAGATTCACATTAAAGACTCAAATCTTGATTGAACCAAAACCTTTATATTTAATTTCTTCTTTTAGCTAGTTTTGGGTCCGCAAGTTACGAAATCTATACTAATTCATGATCAGCTTTGGAATTTATTTGTTTTGTGTCACTAAAAGTTTTTGTCTGAAAAGGATGATCAGCTTTGAAATTTATTTGTTGTGTCACTAACAGTTTTTGTCTGAGAAGGAAAAACGCAAACAGTATTAAGTGTAATGGTTGTTTTACTTACATCAGCAATTATGAATTCTTCTACAGTAATTTCTTTTTTAATTTTTCTTCCCTTTAAATAGTTTTTTTCTTTTTTGGTTTTTGTTCTTTATTATTTTATTTTAGTTCTTTTGATATACTGATTTCTTATTTTTGTATCTATAGTTTTTTTTTTTGTTTTGAATTAATTCATTTGAAAAATATATAATATATGAATTAAAAAAATGTACATAATATAAGATTACAAAGAAAAAATAGATATTTAAAGATAAATAAAATTTTTTTGAAAAAAAAAAGTGAACTCAACTTTTTCATAATAGATTTTTTGATGTATAAACAATTTGTATAAATTCTTATATATAAAATTTTAAAGTTTTTACTTTTAACTTCACATAAAATAATTTTTTTCCACTAAATAAATTCTTAAGTAATATAACAAAAACTAAAAAAATTTAGAAATCCGAAGCAAATACAATTATACATAATAGAGGAAAAAATATTTAATTTTAATTGTTTTAAAAAACGAGTGTAATTTTTTCTATAATTGGTGAACCATGTAACCATTTACATTTGCTGGCAGTCTAGGAATTAATTCCTTAACATATTTTTTGGTCTTTAGAGTGCTTGTAACATGAGACATGCGGGGATTGAAGACATGGCTGACCAGGTAGAGAAGCAATTGTCTTCAGAGTTATCCAAGATGACTCTAGATGAAGCTCTCACCCTTGCTCGTGCGTTTAGCCATCATCTTACTTTGATGGGTATAGCTGAAACTCACCATAGGTATTCATTACTATTGCTCTCTTTTCATTCCATTAGTTGATAACTTTTCGTCTTTATTTGTCTGAGCTCTGTGCTTAAAATAAGCCATAATCTCCAAAATAAGCTGAACCTTGGACTAATAACAACATTGATGGAATATTATATTTCTTTACTCCATGATAATCCCACTGTGATAGTCTTGAAAAAGTTGTGTTCGTGCAGGGTTCGTAGAGGAGTAAACCTGACTCTTGTTGCAAAATCTTGTGATGACATCTTTAACCATCTGTTGCAAGATGGAGTTACTCCAGACGAGCTTTATGACTCAGTTTGCAAGCAGGTCTGTTGTTTTCTTCCTCATTTCTTGATAATCTGCATAGTGTGAGAAGTATAGATGAAAATAAGTGAATGATCTTTCATTGTATGCTTCTGCAGGTTGTGATCAAAGCATTTAATGATTTGCTTTCTTGAAAATATTTTCGTTATTAATATTAAGTGAAACATTTTGTGCTTATTACCATGGATTTTAACATAATCCACTACTAATAATTGCTATTGCTATTCAAAATCCAATTTTATTTATGTTGGTACAGGAGGTCGAAATTGTTCTCACAGCGCATCCCACTCAAATTAATCGTCGTACCTTGCAATACAAACACGTTAAAATTGCTGTGAGTTCACTTTTCTGAATAGATTAAATTTCTGGAGGCTTGAACCTTGAACTTTATGATATAATCTCTCAAAAAATTATGTTAGTGTTTTGTATCTAACTACTTTTTCACCTTCATGCAGCATCTTTTGAATTATAATGATCGACCTGATCTCGGCCCTGAAGATCGAGATATGTTGATTGAAGATCTGGTACCATTCCTGAACTATTCCTGTTCTACTTAACCACTAGTTTTTGTACCCGAAAAGTAAAATCCAATGTTCTAGGGTGGTAGATTATATCTATAAAAGTGAAATAGGTAGTGAAATTTCTTTTGTAGCACACTTTATTCTATCTCATAAATCGTATTGGCTTTGGTAGGTGAGAGAGATAACTTCAATATGGCAGACAGATGAACTTAGGCGTGAAAAACCCACACCAGTTGGTGAAGCCAGGGCCGGTAAGCTGCTTTAGTATTTTTTAGATATAAAACCTTTAATAACACTTTAACTCTGAGCTAAAGTTGTTTTAGTTGTTCCTTAAGAACGCTCTATGTATGACCTTTTGACCAAGTAGTGGAGAGTTTTGTCTTTATTGTCCCAAAAAGGCTCTTGCATGAATGCTTAATAGCTTAAATCTTTTAGGGTATACAGTCCTTGACATTTTATATTTCAGCTGTTGAATGATTTGATTCACTGTTAAAATATGAAGTGAAAGAACAAGAGCCCCTCGGCTTATTCATTTTTCAATTCTCCCAGGATTGAATATTGTGGAGCAATCACTCTGGAAAGCTGTTCCTCGTTATTTACGTCGAGTTAGCAGCGCTTTAAAAAAGGTATGTGATCTTTAGTGTATGTCTATTAACTTGTACATTTTTTCCCTTCAAGATTTTCAATGCAATTTACCTTCCATGCAGCACACAGGAAAACCACTTCCATTGACTTGCACCCCAATAAAGTTTGGATCTTGGATGGGAGGTGATAGAGATGGAAACCCAAATGTGACAGCAAAGGTAACATTTTCAAATATCCATTCATGCTGCCTTAACTTTACAATGTGATTTCATTTTCTCGAATGACTACATGATTCTTTCTGAACATGTGAGAAGTTTTCTATTAGTGGAAGCTTAGTCCAATCTCTAATGTCCAGTGTTGCTGTCTGTCATTTTGGAAAGTGCAAGTTTAATGATTATTGATCCATTTAGTTTTGGATAAAGCTTGGTTAATGCTGTCGTCGTCGTTACAATAGTTGAAGGATGTGCTTTTCTGTTTCAATTACTGAAGTTCCCTGTGGTTCAAACATAACCAATAAATTACCAAAACTTTTCTTTCCTACCTAGGAGTTGGATTTTCTTATAGAATAATTTTGCGATTTTGATTTGATGATGTAATTGAAACTTGATTGTGTAATTGGCTTTCCTTTTGTTCTTCAGGTCTCAAAAGATGTTTCACTTCTGTCAAGATGGATGGCAATTGACCTTTACGTCCGGGAAGTAGATAACCTGAAATTTGAGCTATCCATGAAACGGTGCAGCGATAAGTTGTCAAAAAAGGCACAGGAAATTCTAGAAGGTTTTTTCTGTTTAGTTTTGTGTTCGGTGATATCTTCCAAATGCTAACGGGCACGAGTTATCTTTCTTTTATATAATGTGACCCCGGATACTGTTTGTCAAGAAGTAACACTTGTTCATGTGCACAGCAAATTGAAACACTAAAAGATTGTTTTTTTTAGAGGTTAGATTATCATGTGAATTTGATTTCCTTTTAATCCCTAACTATCGTCTATTATGTCATTTGTTAAATGAATGATAATATTATGCTCTGTGTATTTATTCTTGAAGATTTGGTGATGCATTTAATCACCTCTCCGGTCTTTTTTTATGCATTACTTCTTTGGTGCATCAAGGCATTTTCCTCTAGGCTTGGAAATGCATTTAAAGTTATCCAGGTGGATCTCATTTCTGGCCATATTAATAACTTCACTTATCAAAATATACAAGTATATGTGTGTGTTTTGCCCTTCTACTTCTCTCTTGTTTCCAAAGACATCACCATGATGACATTTAGGTCCTATCCATGTTCAAAGTCAAGTTTCATCGAATTGAGTTATATGAGATTGACTATAGTTGTACATGTGTGGTAAAAGCTTTGAGGTCATTTTATTTTGTTTCCTAGAATGTGTTTTCTGAAGGAATCATATAATGAGGCAACAAAATCTACTTTTTCAAATGGCAAGTTTTCTTACCAACATGACAATTGTTTGTAGAAAATATTTTAAACTTTGGTATGATTGTAATAAAGGTACGATATAATATTTGATGAAGCGTTGTAAGTGAAATGGTCATCCATTTATTATTCTATTTATGTACTTTCAATGTCTTGACATGATTTACTGAAGATTTTTCTTTATGAATTATTCTTCTAGATTATGCTTTGTCACTGTTATATCAAGATATCCTTGATACTCTATCAATCCACTTTTAAGACTCGATGATCACTTATTTTTCTTCAGAAGCTAATGATGAGGAGAATCCCCGTCAGCATTGGAATGAATCTACGGATAGAAGTCAATTGAAACAACCTAATCAACAAGCTTCACCACTTCCATCTAAACTTCCACCTGGAGCTCATTTACCCTCTTGTGCTGGTACACATAATTTTCCACAAATTTAATGTCTTTTTTTTTGTTTGCATATCGTGTCTGTTTTAACTGAATTTCCTTTTCTTCTAGAACCGCACAAAAATACTTATGTCATATGTGTCTCCTAACTTCTCTTGCTGTCATGCACGAGGAATTAAGTGCAATTTTATTAATATGCTGACATGCATAAATTCTTGAACCAATCAAGCATATGTTATTTATTTAATATCTATTAGGACGAAGTTCTAGTTTGTCTGTTTTATTTCATGTAGAAAAGGGTGGATCTGAGTATCCCAGATTCATGCCAGGAGGTGATCGCAAGCAACTCAATCACAAGGTAGATCAATAGAGTAAATTTCTGAATTTTCCATTTAATCCTAGATAATACATATGTTAACAGATTCACTGGTGGTCAGATTTCAAGTTCATCTGAGAGCATTGGTGGCAGTTCCAATGTCCGTTCATCAATATCAATTTCACCAAGTTCCAGTGCTTCTTCATTAGTTTCAATGACGCGCTCACCTTCTTTCAACTCAAGTCAACAAATTCTTGCTCAGAGGAAATTGTTTGCAGAATCCTCGATAGGAAGATCCAGTTTCCATAGGCTTTTGGAGCCAAAGCTCCCTCAGCTTCCTGGAATTGCTCCTTATAGAGTTGTCCTTGGAAATGTAAAAGATAAGGTATTACTTTAGTGCTTCAAAATTGGCTGCTTGGACCCATGTTTTACGTTTCTGCTGTCGTATTTTGTACTAGATTATGCTGTTTGTTTCTTAGACTTATCAGCTTTATAACCAGGCAGGTATATACTATATAGGTTTCTTTGCGTGTTCTATAAATTATTTAAATTAAACTCCAGTGGACTGGGGTTTGATAATGAAAAAAAAATGATATTGCATAGCTTTTTTCTGTTTGTTTGGGTTGGTTGAAAGTTCATTTTGGTTGCATGGCAAATAATTTTGTAAGATAGAGATTCCAACACCATTGTTCTTTTGTCTTCATCTTCTATTCATGCTTCTGGCTTGATTTTTCCTTTAGGAAAAAAGAAAGGTGATTATGAAATCAAGTGGGCAGAACCATTAAGGCATGATATTATTGCAGAAAATGTTGTGGTGAATAAAGCTTTGCGAGATTGATTTCAACATACAGACATTTTCTGTATTATTTCTACGTAAAGAGTGAAGGACTTTTGAACTTGAACCTTGATATTACAGATTTGAAATTCAATTGCCAAATGCCTTTACGTAGAATGACATATTGAAGACCCATGGATCATTAACTTGTATGCATTGTTAGGAACTATGGTCGAAATGACGGTTAAGTGCACTTATCTTGAGATCAAGCCTATTTGCTTTATTCCATGGCTTTCACCAGAAGGATGCTTATATAGATAACATCATATATGTCAATATGTGCATATGAAAGATATATTTTCATGTAGGATTTGAATCTGGTGTGCCATTAAGACTAGTTCATATCTACATATTTATTGAAAGTGCTGGTTTTATACATTGTCCTGTTACTTGGTAATCTATTGTAAGGTAGTAATAGTGTTCATCTTCTGTTTCATGTGTTTAGCTTCTGAGAACTCGTAGACGCTTGGAGCTTCTTATCGAGGATGGTCCATGTGAACATAATTCTATGGATTATTATGAAACAGCAGATCAGCTTTTGGAACCTCTGCTCCTTTGCTATGAATCTTTGGTACTTTTTCCATTTCAAATCCTTTTACCCTCTAATGTTGTGCATAATTATTATTTAGCTCTACATTTCTTCAGCAATCATGTGGATCTGGGGTCCTAGCTGATGGTCGACTTGCTGATCTGATTCGAAGAGTTACTACTTTCGGCATGGTGTTAATGAAGCTTGACTTGCGTCAGGTAATGTTTCAAAGTTTTTTTGTTCATAATTGTTTAGATAATCAGTTGTGGCCTGAAATTAGCAGTGTGACAGGAATCTGGCAGACATGCTGAAACACTTGATGCAATTACAAAGTATTTGGATTTGGGCACATACAGTGAGTGGGATGAAGAAAAGAAACTGGACTTCTTAACTAGAGAACTAAAAGGGAAGAGACCACTGGTTCCCCCTAGTATAGAGGTGAGATTCTTAGAATGTCATACCAAATGCTAGGTTTGCAAGTTATGTATCCAGTAGTATGGTTAGAATGTTGTACACTGATTTTTTGTTCATTTTTATGCACCTGAGTTTCTGTTTTTGACTGGCCTCTTGAGCTATTCTTTGTAGGTTGCTCCAGATGTTAAAGAAGTCTTGGACACGTTCCGAACTGCCGCTGAGTTAGGAAGCGATTCGTTTGGTGCCTATGTGATCTCTATGGCCTCAAATGTATGATTAAGTACTATCATACTTACAAACGATCACTAGAATTTGTACAATCAAAATATGAATTTAGATGCCAAACTCTCTACAGTGTCTTCCACTTTTTCTTTTGCTCCTTCTTTCTTAAGCGTTTGATTTTGCATGAAAAAAGTTATTTTTTTCTATGTTCTTTGCATCTAATGTTGATAAATTTACTTGTCTAATATCTTTTGGTTGCCGTTTTTGTTTGCATCTGATTATCAGGCCAGTGATGTTCTTGCAGTAGAGCTTTTGCAAAAGGATGCACGACTTGCTGTTAGTGGGGAGTTAGGAAGAGCTTGTCCTGGTGGAACGTAAGTACGGAAATGAAATGTTTATCATAGTTTTCAAAAAACAGTCCACAACCACATTTGTTCAGCGGCAAAATTACAACTGTAACCAAAATTTAAAACCTTCTATCTAATTATAAGGATCTTGAGATGAAAAAATCTTGTAAATTGTCAAGGGTGTCTGAATTTAATTAACAAATGTGTCCAACATAGGCTGCGGGTGGTTCCTCTATTTGAAACTGTGAAGGACCTGAGAGGAGCTGGTTCAGTAATCAGAAAGCTTTTGGCAATAGATTGGTATCGACAACACATCATTAAAAACCATAATGGCCGTCAAGAGGTACTTTCTAACCACATATTCATTTCATTTATGTTGAATGTATTGTAGCTGTGATGTGAATTCATATAGTGGTATTATAAATTTCTATATGCAGGTTATGGTTGGGTATTCTGATTCTGGTAAAGATGCTGGGCGCTTCACTGCTGCTTGGGAACTCTACAAAGCTCAAGAAGATGTTACGGCTGCATGCAATGAGTATGGTATTAAGATTACTCTCTTCCATGGCCGTGGGGGGAGTATTGGCCGCGGTGGTGGCCCAACATATATGGCCATTCAGTCTCAACCACCCGGCTCTGTGATGGTGGGTTTTACTACTTAATCTCAATAGTCTGAATTTTACTCCTATTTGCTTTTAAAAACATAGAAACGGATAATGTGAATTTATAATGTAAAATAGAGAAATTTTAAAAGGTAGTTGAATTTTATAAAGAATTTAAAATATTTTATAATAAAATATATTATTTAGATAGATTTTTTTTTCTAATATAGGTAGGAAAATTTTCGACCAATCTTGATTAAAATTATGTTTTTTTTTACTATCAATCATATTTTTTTTTTAATTCATATTTGTCAAAAAAATTATAAAAATAATTATTCGACAAAATATTTTAAAAAATAATAATAATTGATGTAAGAAAAAATAATTATAATAAAAACAATTAAAAATCGACTTAGGAGATAATGGAGAAAAAAATATAATTAATATTAAAATATTTTTTTTTATATTTTATGATAGTTTAAATACTTTATTAAACAAAATTAAAATTTAATAAATTTGAATTGCTTTATCCAATAAGATATTTAAAAAATTAAACAATTTGAAATGTATTCGTATTTTATAAAAACTAGGAAATTCTTTATTAAACCAATATTATAGTTGTTATCTTTTTACACATTTTTAGACTCAAAATTATGCTCATTAGGATTTAGGTGCTAGATCATGTTTCAGAGATTTTTTTCTATGAATACTAATAGATGAAGAAAATAAGAGTTAAATTAATTAAGTTTCACCTATAAGTTAAATCAGCTTATTCACAACAACTTTTTTGAGCAGTTAGATGAGATAACTTTTTTAAAAGTTAAATTCACAAATTGATCATAACTTTTATAGGAGAAGATTATTATTTTCTTCTCCAAAAGTACTTACAGGAGAAGTTTATAGTTAATTTAATGCACATTTCACATTGTCATAGGTGAGGTAGTGTATCATGTGGACTATTGAGTTGCTAGAAGGATGAAGGTTAACATGGGAACATGTCATGCACTTTGTCTGTTGTTCATGTTGTTAAGAATTATTAATTTTTTGAGTGTCATACACCATGAAATTGTCAGGTTCGAAAATTAGTTAAGCCAAAAATTCTTGATCCTGGAAGAGCATATGAAATTTGTTACCACTTGAAAGTCATTTGTTTAACTATGGACTAAATATTAGATCATGTTCCCCTGTAATCTCTAGTTTGTTAAGTTGCAATTTGCGTAGACATTTGGAAGCAGAATTACAGCAAGCATTGTTCTGAAATCAATGATACTAATGTGTTACATGCTACACTGTAGGGGACGCTTCGTACAACTGAGCAAGGAGAGATGGTGCAGGCCAAGTTTGGCTTGCCACAAACAGCTGTTAGACAACTTGAGATATACACAACGGCTGTGCTACTTGCTACCCTTCGTCCTCCTCTCCCGCCACGTGAAGAAAAGTGGCGCAATCTCATGGAAGAAATTTCAAAGATCAGTTGCCAATGTTACCGCAGTGTTGTGTATGAAAATCCAGAATTCCTGTCCTACTTCCACGAAGCCACACCTCAATCAGAGCTTGGCTTCCTCAATATCGGTAGCCGCCCCACGAGGCGAAAGAGCACCACTGGAATTGGACACCTCCGTGCCATTCCCTGGGTGTTTGCATGGACTCAGACCAGGTTTGTTCTTCCAGCTTGGCTCGGAGTTGGAGCAGGCTTGAAAGGTGCTTGTGAGAAAGGAGAAACTGACGAGCTAAGGGCCATGTACAAAGAGTGGCCTTTCTTTCAGAGCACAATAGACTTGATTGAGATGGTTCTGGGAAAAGCAGACATTCCTATTGCCAAACACTATGATGAAGTTCTTGTCTCCCCGAAGAGACAAGAACTTGGAACTCAACTCAGGAATGAGCTCGTCCAAACTGGCAAGTTTGTGCTAGCTGTTAGTGGGCATGAGAAACCTCTGCAGAGTAATAGGAGCTTAAGGAAACTTATTGAGAGTAGGCTTCCCTTCCTCAATCCCATGAACATGTTGCAAGTAGAGATACTCAAGAGGCTAAGAAGTGATGATGACAACGTTAAAGCCAGAGATGCCTTGCTTATCACCATAAATGGCATTGCTGCTGGGATGAGAAACACTGGTTAAGTTCTCAACAACTAAACTATACACAATTATTATTTTGTATGTTGACATGGTCCCTTCCACTTTCCCATTTTATTTTGATACCCTTTCTAGGATTTAGATATATGCTAATGAAAGATTAATGTAGTCAAATGTTTGTTACATAGATAAGATGAATATAATTTCAAAATATGGCGACACATTGTTTTGCCTGCATTTAGTTTTCTTCTAACTAGATGATTATTTGTAACACAATTTATATTAAACAAATATTAATCTTCTTCTAACTAGATGACTATTTGTAACACCAACTATATTAAATAAATATTAATTTGGTTGATTAAAATCTGTGTATTTTTTCTCTTTACTGTTGATAGAATAGTGATTATATAATAGGCAATAATATGCAATGTGTATACATTGTATGGAGTATAATAATATATAAGTATACCTTAAAAAAAAGAGTGAATATAAAGCTAACTTCTTTCAAGCCACTTAACATTGGTTGGAAGCATCTTTCAAGCGTCACAAATACCCCTTCCAATAGATTGAAAGAAATAGATTTGCACTTAAATTTAGCAAGAATATCATTGCAGCTGCCAACAGTTTTTGATCATCAACAAAGATTTTGCATGACAAGATCTTCGAATCCCCAATCCTCCTTTGTCTTTCGGCTTGCATACATTTTCCCATGAAACAGGATGAAATAACTTGATGTTCTTCTTTATCCCCAGAAAATGGAAGTGTCTTTCTATGCATAAAACAAAGAATTATGGAGAAAATTCATTCAAAACCTCACCATTAAAAGATATACTCATCTTGGGTGTGCTTATACAACTTCATACTAATCTATGAACATCTATGGTAAAATAAACTAATCTATTGCACCTTGTCTTTAATGAAATCTCAATTAAGTCTATTTTAATCGTCATCCATCCCTTGTTTTCTAAACTTAAATTTATTTGGGATAGTCTTCAAATTTTATGGATTTTGATTCATTCCAAGAGGTAGTTTTGGGCAAAAAGTTTTCTCGACATTTATCTTAGTTGTATACAAATTTGATGGTAGCATAAGTCCATCTCTTGAAGATCTAGAAAATTGATCGTGAAATTATTGTTGAAAAAAATAAATGATTAAGAATTATGTAGCGTAAGTTAAAGTAAAAATTTGAATTTAGATTATATGAATGTGTTCCATAGATAAAAAAAAAAAAAAACTGTTCAACCCTACCACCCTTATGAAAAGAGAAGATAATATACTGTTCTAAATCTACTTCAACACTTTAACACTCTTTTATTGATTGAAGTATCTTATTTTATACCGAGAGTTACATCGATTTACATAAATAGTAATTATTTGAGGTTTTTAACCAAATAATCCTTATATTGTCTTTTTTTAACTAAATAATTTATTTGAGAAAAATAAAAAAGGAACAAAAATATGTTCTATAAAAGGAAAAGAATAAAAAAAATAGTAAAGGCACATCTAAAATCCTAAGCACATATATATATATATATATGTACAACTCAAAACAGTTTTTTTTTTTAATAAAGTTAAGAGCCTATTCTATAACATTATATTTTTTAATCAAATAATTCGTGCTTTTTAACTAAATAATATACACTAATATTATTATATTAATTTTTATATAGTTAGTCCTATTTTCAAATTAGTAAAAAAAAATTGATTCAATTTTAATCAACAAATTCATATAGGGAAGAAAGTGTTAAAAGTTTACTATACTAACTCATATAATTTTCTTAATTAAGTGGCTATATATATATATATATATATATATATATATAAAGAGAGTAGAGTTTAAAAAGTAGAGGATTTATTCTTCTCAAATTTCCTGCTTATAAATAAATATATCAATAATGGATACTTCAACACATATTAAAAATATAACTTAAATTCACATTTATTCCCAATATGCTATAGTTTTACGAATATCAAATTTTGATCTCTATAAAAAATTAATTACAATTTAATTATTCATTTTTTTTAAATTAAAAAATTTTATTTCACTATTAATATATCATTCAATTATTAACAAAAAAAGGTGTTACGTTATATATTTATCAATAATAACAGTGTCAATCAGTTATTCACATGCAATATTAATAATAAAACTTAACAATAAATTTTGACATTACTTATCTTGACAAGAACATTTTTGTTATCAATTAAATGATATATTAATAATGAAATAATTTTTTTTAATTTTAAAAAATTGAAGAACTATGTAATTATTTTATTTTTCAAATTCCACACTTAAGTTAATTTTTATCCTGACAACTATTTTTTCCCACTTTTTCTAATTTTTTAATGGGTCTCATCTTAACACACACAATTAGAATTAAATTGTGCACAGTAAAAAAATTAGCTCTAGTTCTTCAATAAGTTTTTACTAAGAACATTAAATGCTGATTTCTTTTCTATTCTTTGAGTTCAAGAATTTTTTCCTCGAATAAATTTATTATTGAAACAGGTTTATGTAATACTATGAGTTTCTTTTCCTTAAAAAGGATAAACAATCCATGCTTGATTTTAAAGATTTTTTTTTCAATAATTTTGTGTAGATAATAATAGAATCCTCAAGATTCCATTTTGCTTGTTATTGCGACAACCCTTTTTATCCCTTGTACTGTTTTTCATTTTTTATTTTGTGTACTTTTGTTTGAAATGCTATTTAATATTAAGGCATGCTGGTTCCTTTTTGGGATGTAACATTCCCAGTTCCCTTTTCTTACTTCATTCTCATTATTGATGAACATTTCTGTGTTATGTTAAAAATGGAATCTGATTACCAATTTTACATATATACTTGTGTCCAAGTTCTTGAATTGCAGGAATATGCCATGTTGTTTAAAGTAGATACCATGGCTGCATTCAAAGTAGTGAGGTTCAATCAAGAGCCTGCAACCTGCAAGTGTTTGATATAATTGAAACTTCCCTAAGCAATCACACTGCATAGTGCTCTCCACCCTATTTTCAGATTAAGATCAACTTTAACACCAGTTTCTTATATCAGCTTTTTTAAAAACTGACATTCATTCATTTGTAACTATTATCAATCATAAAAAATTCATATTTAGGGTTTTTAGTGAAGCAACACAAGATTTCATAAATGTAATACATGAATGATACATATAAAGAATTCATTATAACTCTAAGAATTAGTATCTTATTCTTGATTTTTCTTAATCCAATTATTATGATTGATATTATAGATTGTATTATTAGATTAAAAAATAAATGATAAAAAACAAAAAGTAAATTTTTAATTTTTTATTCTTGAAGTAAATGAATAGTTAAATTTTTAAAATATTATAATATATAATTACAATTTTACAAATCACAATTAAAAATATAATTCTTGGAAATTAACTTAAATAAAAGAAAGTTATAAATCATCATCTTTATAAATTACTTACTTTCTATTATTTAACAATAGGAGAAATAATCTACCAATTTGATTTCATTTTACATCTATGAAAAATACAAAATTCATTTTGGTTGTTAGTGGACAATATTCCCATGTTTTTATACTATGCATGTTCATACATATAAATGAATCGAATTTTAATAACTTTATATATATATATATATATATATATATAGTTTTGAATAACTCAATGTTACATATTAAAGAAGTTAGGTATAAGGGAAAAAAATCAAATAACATAATAACACGGATATGTGAAATAATTTTTTTTTTAATCGACAAAAATAAATATATTCATAAAATTGGTACTAGAAGTACCAAAACAATTATAAGTACATAATTGTAAAAAGATATGCTAAAAATTTAGCAATTAATAAGATAATTATCCCTCCCATTACTATTCAATGACTTAACCTACACAATACAAGATAAATGATTTATACACCATTGAGCAAAAGTCCCAAAATTTTTGTTAACTCTATTGATGATCCACGACTAAGTTCTGACTTGAATTAAACCAAAAATCTTTTCAGTACTTACTTTTTCATTCCGAAATAATACCTCATTTTTATATAACTAAATAGATCATACTATTCTAATCCAGAATATATTCCATATACTCTTAAATTGAATGACATAAGTATAGACCATAAATTGAATGACATACTCTATTTTTTTATATAAGCTAAAAAATAAGTATCATCTCGATTTTAATTTTTCTTTAACCAAAATTTTTTGTTTGTCTTGAATTGAGACACCATATACTTTTCTTAAATTTGACATAATAATAAAAAAAAGAGCTAATGCTTCATTGAAACAATGGTGGTTAAAAAAGAAGAAGGAATTATTACTATATCTTTCATTCTATTTTGCAGAGTTTGATAGTGAGAGAGAAAAGCTACAATTCAACGGTTAGAGGTGGTCTAAGAACCACTTCTGCACTACCAATTGAAGAGTGACTCATGCATGGAATTGTGATGAGACTTTTTTTAATTCACTTAATTTTCCTTCATTATTTTTTAATTTTCTATTGGATTCTGAATTCCATTATCCCAATAAAGATGGTCTGTGATTGGAATTCTAATTATTTTATGCTGCCAACAGGCCTAACTCTTGAATATTGATACAAGCTAGATGCCACTTTTCCTCCTTTGAATGCAGCATATCAAGAAAAATGGTAGATATATATAAACAATATACCCTCTTGCAAAGATGGAATGGAATAAGCATTGTGTTCACTAAAATGTAGGAATAATTTCCCATAAGGGTAACCCTTTAATTCAATGGACCTCATAAAGGGAACACTGCATTGTGAGCCTCTGCTGTCAAACCCTAAACACCATATGAGTTGACAGATGACAGTAACTGGGGTCACATTGTTTTGAAAAACAGCAACATAGCTCAGTACCTTACCAACTTGAAACCTATTATGGGGTTGCTGTGAACCCAGTTTGGCATGGTAACACCATGTTTGGTTACCCTGGTTTCAATCCCTTTACATCTCTTAATAATTCAAACCTAAATGGACAAACTAGCCTTGAGTGAATGAGAGTTCAACTTTTGAAAAAGCTCTCTTAATTGACATGCATGCCTCCACTACCTTGTGTTGTGGCAGGGCAAGAACTGAGGTAGTTAGTAAGTAGGAAAAGAAAAGAGAAGAAAAGAAAAGAAAGGGATCATGAATATGGACATGGAAATGTAGGGTGAATAATCATACTTATCTTCTGATAACATATGAGGACAACATTATGAATCAACTTTTTTTTGTACAACTATGTTTTTTCAAAAGCTGTCTTATTAGACACACAGTAAAATTAGACACATAGTAAAAGTATATTTAAAAAATGAATTTAACAAGTGATTATGAAGTCTAATTCACCCTCAAAACCGATTCAGAAAGTGAAGTTTATATCTCACTTATATATTATAGTTCGGTCTTATTTTTAGTGAATGTGGGATTTTCCCAACAACCTGCCAATAATCAAGACTCTTCAAACTATGTAGAAAAGATAATAATTTATTAATAGGTGGCTCAATCTAGACCCAACAACCTGCCAATTAAAGTTCAATATATTAACAAGTGACCGAATTTAGGCCCAACAATCTTGTTAACCTGATTCCGATATAATGTAGAAAGTAATTATGATGTCTAACTCACCCTCAAAATCGATTTAGAAGGTGAGGTTACACCTTACTTATATATTATAGTTCGGTCTTATTTTTAGTGAATATAGAATTTCCCAACAGCTATCCAAAATTGTTATTAAACAACATCAAAACTATATATATTTTAAATAACGTTAAAACTATTTACAAGACAAGACCAAAGTTTTTGTCTAAGGCACAAAATGGCTCAAAACAAATCTAAACTAATAATGACCAAACCCACTACCAGCACATGAGTTCATGTGCCCTACCCTACACATGAGAGTGCAAAACAAGGTACTTTTGAACTACATTAATTATTCCACTCAAGTTTTGAAGAAGATTTTGGATCAGGGTTTCTCCTAGTTTTGCAAGGACATGGTATTGTGTGTTACTATTATGTTGAATATCATGAACATCTACAACTTGAGAAGAATCTCTCATAGATATTCTTCAACGTGCCATGCTTACACTGAAATTTTTAGTACTACCGTAGCACAACTTGCTGAATGATATGGTATGTGTGACAATGATAGAATTTCTGGGCCAGAGTGGTGGTGGCTATGTCCACCTTCAAGGCTTCAAAGAACTCCATTAACTTTTTAATAGGACAAAAACAATAGTGCTATGGGTTCAGAGTTTGTCTAATAACTTTTGTTTTGAAAAGAAAAAAAAAAACCACATAGTTTCGTGACATTATTATGATGTATTGTGTTCCCTCCTTTGTCCTAACCCTCATGTGTCTTCTTCCTTTAATTACTGACCTAAATGACTGAACAATTACAAAGAAAACAGGTAAGTTGAAACGTTTGCTAAGAAAATAAAAAAAAATTATTGTTGACATTAAACGAAAATCACAGAGTCTATTATTTCCATTTTAATATTTTTTTTTCTTAATTTGAATATCATAGATTTTTGCATTAGTCGATTGATACATAGTATGACTAAACCATTACTTTAGTTTTTAAAAGTAGTTAATTAACCCTATCTAATCATTATTTGAAATAAAAAATAAGTTTTTAAAAGTGTAATCAACAGCCACGCTAGTTTAAAATTTCAAAAAATATGTAACTAAAGTGATTATATATATATATATATATATATATATATATATATATAAGAACTAAAATAATAATAAGTAATTAATTTTAAAAATTTATTTAGTATTCCAAAAACTTAGTTTACTTCAGGTACTATTGTTCTGTTTGTTTATTTTTTAGAAAAAGGTGTTCTTTTTTAATAAAATAATAACTTATTATGATTTTTAATATTTTTTAGTAAACTTATTTTAAAAAAAAAATCCTACTTTTTTTTAGAAATAACTTAGAATTACTTAAAAATAAATCACTTTTTAATAATACTTTTTTAAGCACAAACAAACGTACCCATTATAGTAAAAGAATTGTATGATATTACTCTTTTTTTTTTCAATAAACAATTAATGGTTTGTCAACAGAAAATTAAAATACTTTTTAATAATGAATTTTTTCTTATTCAGTGAGCTAAACTAATCTCGTTCATGATAAACAGGTGAGTTTTATATTTTTGTTTTATGAGTTGCATCACTCCATTTTATATGTATGACCAAAGCAGAAAAGGAAAATAATTTATTGATTTAAATTAAACCATGTGAGTTTTTTTTGGTTAATTACCATGGAAGGCTAGGTGTTGCATTTTCCAACCTTTAAGAGACACTTAATGGAGTAAATCTATTAAAGGTGAATGCTCAAATTACACAAGATAACGTAAACCCTAGAAATATCCACAAGATATGGAATCATTTATTTTTATTTGCTTTGTTCAAAAGTTGATCATCAATATTTAACTACAAAGTGGAGGAAATTTATTGAAGTGAAAGATTATAGGAATTGTAAATGGCACATATGAAGACTTTTACATTGATAATTGTTGACATATGTTGATATGATCGATTTGCATTATTGTACTAACTACTTAAGATGAAGATTATCTATAAGCATTAATAAGCATGTTAAATAGCATTATAAATCTAACCATCATGCCTATTGATAGTGTCAACCAATGTTTATACAACAAATTTAATTTCTATAATTTGAAAAGTTTAACAACATTTAACTATGTGTCATACAAAGATTAGTGGAAATTATGATATTTCTCCAAAATTAGGGTTAGGAAAAAGAAAATCCCAAAAGAAGGACTCTCATAGGAACTAGATTGCTTCTGTCCACACACCTAGCAGAATCACTTACTTGAAGATACCATAAGGTGCATCTTTAGCTACTTTAGTGCTTTATCTCATTCCTTTTGGAAGCTAAGTTAAATATTCATGATGATGACCCACAAAATTGTTGATTATGAATGAAGTCAACAATTGAAAATGCAATACTAGTATCTAAGCCTAGTTAATTAAGACCCTTTGAATATATTTTGAACATGAGTTAAATAATGAAGCATTAACTTATATTGAAAGGTGGTGTGGGTTGGAGTGATGTGAAATTTGTAAAAACATAAAAATGACGCGTTGTTTCGTGATAAGAAGGTAGATGTAGAAATTTTTTTTCTTCTAACTCAACTGAATTCCTGATTGTGAGTTAAGTTTAGGGTTTTAATAGTTATTGGATCCTTTGCAGAATGATGTATGGATCACTAATCTTGTTCTTTATGTATTGGATAATCTATTTGGTGAGTATCGGTTAACCATTTAGTAGGGAAAAAAATAATTATCTAGTTAACTATTTAATTTTCTGCATATTTTTATTCAATTATATTTTGTAATTTTTTTAGTATTTCTAGTATCAACTTTTATTAATATATTTGTTATCAATGATTAAAAAAAAATATAATGAAGTATTATTGTTGGCAACTTTACATAGGTATATTGAAGAACATGGTGATTACTCATGTCATAAGAAGTTATCATTTTGACTTAGTATCTTGGTGGGTAGGGGCCAACCCTTCAATTTTAGCATTATTACAAATAAAGTATGATGAAGCAAAGCTAAGAATTCAGAATAAGAAGTCAACCACAATAAGTAGTGTAATTTATTAAGCTAGTGATCTATTCTATAGTTGAAAACATGTGTTGTGAATTGGTACTAGAATGTTTGGGGGTGATCAAAACTTGGACGGTTCTTTTTAAGGATAATCAAAGGTAATATGAAGTAAATATTGGACCTAGACAAGCTATGGTTCTCCACATGTCAAATACACAAAGAAAAAACAAAGTTCAATCTGGGAATTCTCAAAGGAAATTGATTGATTGATTTTGACCACCATGTGCTATAGGAGTATACGTGTTCAAAAAAGAAAAAAATTTCTCATGTAATCATGATACCCATTGAAAATCAATTTGTCCTCATGCAACTACCACCAACTACGTGTATAAAAACTATAGTATATACTATACTGTTTTTTTTTTCTGGGGTGGGTCATAACTTATATAAGATACAATTTAAAAAAATATTGATCCTTATTATATAAGTTGCTTTACAATTTTTAGTTTTATTTTCTGATCAAGTATTAGAAAAATAATGTGAAAATACGTTGTAAATTCTAGTATTTTACTAGATTACACAGGGAATATGACTTCAGATATTAGATACAACTTCTAATTTAGTAATTTTAATTACATTTATTATTTCGCATGTTACCTTTCTTTCAAGGGATTTCTAAATTTTTTTTGTGATTCTATTTTTGGAAATTTATTTCATTTTTAAAACGTTAAAAAATTTCGACACAATTTTTTTATCAATGATGTATAACCAAAGTCTAAACTTGTTTGATTAACATTATACATAAAACCCTTTCATGTTTTATATTGCAAAATCATAAATAAGACAATAATATAATAATTTTTAAAATTAAAATATAGTTTTACTCTGAAATTTAGACTATTTAAAAAAAAATTTAAATTAAAAACTACTATTTTAGTTCTAAATTTCAGAAAATACTTTTTTTTTTATCCCTTATCACTAACAACCTTACACTTATGGCTAACATGATTAATGACTTATGTCATTAGAATAATGATGTGAAAGTATAGTTTTTATTTTTTAATCTCTAAAATTTGAATTAAATTTTATTTTAGTTTCTCAAATTAAAAAAAATAATTTCTCAAATATAAACTTTTTATTTTAAGCTCATCTAATTTAAGAATAAATTTTCTGTTTTTTAAATTTAAAAATATTTTGTAGTCCCTAAATTAAAAAGTAACTTTTTAAGTCTTTTAATTTAGAAATATATATATTTTTTTATTTTCAAAAATAATTTTTTTGGGATTTTATTAACTACCTAACAAGTATTTAATTTGATAAAAACGACTAATAATATTTCAAATATTTCTTACTTTTTATTCTTTCTATTTTTTCCCTTTATATAGTAGTCTGACTGATAGTTAATATATTCTTATAATTTATTTTTCTTATTTTTTATCTATAGTCATGAATAGAATTTTGACCAAAGTTTATATTTTAAAATTAAAGTATAATAATTGTGACTAGAATATGCGAGTATAATATATTTTATTATTTTTCTAAATTTTAGTTTTTAAAATTATAAATAAATTTATTTTTAAATATTATTTAATAATTTATCTAAAATATTTTTGCGAAACATATGGGTAGTAACTTAAAAATATTTATACAATATAAGAAGATTAACATAAATATTATGGGTCATTTTTATTTTAATTTTTTTTACACAAAGAAACCAAATGAAACAAATTTTTTTTCATTTGATATTAAAGATATTTTTAAAAAAAATTTAAGGTATAAAAAAACAATTTTAAATATGAGGGATTAATAAAATTAATTTTAAAATTTAGAAACTAAAATAATCATTTATAAATTTAGAAAATTAAAATAAAATTTACCCTAATTTAAAAGATTATAAAATTTACTAGATAGTTATTTTTTGTGTCATTTCTCTTCAATAAAGATATTATTATTATCATTGTTATCCCAACTTCCCTATATACAAATTTCATTAAAATTATCATTATTTTTATTTTTATAGTGACTTTATGGTGAGTTGAAAGATTTGTTTAATCTCTTAATAAAATTAATATTAAGAAATAACATTTTCTCACTTAATAACTTTTTCTAACTATTTATAAAAAAAATATAAAAATTACCTAAAATAAAAAAAATTGAATAAAATAAATAAGGATATTTTCTCATACAAAAGTTGCATTATAATCGAATTACATAATAATATTATTTTGAGAACTATTTATTACTATTTTTCTTGAAGAACATGAGACTTATAATCAACCTAAATTTTTTTATTAAAATAAACATTTATTCTTGTAATAAGTTTAATTAATATATATATATATATATATATATATATATAAAATTTTCTAACACCTGAATTATTAATGTTATTTTTTTTATTATAAATTATTTTGTAATTCATCCTAAAAAAAGCAAACAAGGGAAGTCATATATATTTAAATTATAATAGATTAAAATAATTATCATGTAAAATATATTTACACAACTCAACAACTCATGAATGATATAAATATTTTTAGAATTATTGGTTACTATATTTAAATATCATGATTAATACTTTATTAAACATTATCGAAGTGTATCCTGACTACGTTATACACAGGGTAAAAATACTAATGTCCTTTCACCTATTTTAGTATAATTTTTTGTGTACCAAGTATGTCACCAACATCACCTCATTATTTCTTATTAACTAATTCCATAGTTTATATAATTTGACCAATTAGTAAAGTTTATGATCTCATCAAATTTGCTGTAGCATAACTCATCACACTAAGTACATTTGTATCACTTATTATACAATTATATAATCATAACTAATTTTGGACATCAACCCTTACAGCTCAATTCGCTCAATAGCAAACAACTCAATCAACAATAATTTAGCTTGATCAATAATACAATTAATAACACACAGCTTAGCCAACATTAACTCAGGTCGGCTTATAACACACAAACCGATCAATCAATACATAGCTCAACCAATAGTGCAAAGCTCGGCTAGTAACACAACTTGGCCATAACAAAATGTTGATTCCAAGTATCAATGCATATATAGCTTAGTTTGGCTAATATCACACAATTTAGTCAAACAACACCTATTCAATCACAATAGCACACATATAGACCAATAATACAATAGATCGATCAAGTTGGGTAATTAATACATCACATAATATTTTTAAAATATCAAGTTTTACCTGGTTAACCCACCGATTAGTAACACTATTACTTTCATAAATTTGACAATTGAAAAAATATTGACCAAAAATCCGATAATAACAATTTCTACATATTGGTAAGTTAGCCATCTGATTATTATTATTATTTGAAGTATAACCTCTCTAAACAACCAAGTTCAACCCATGAAAAAGCTCAACTATTATTATTTGAAAACACAAACTAGCTTGATTGATCACACAACTCAACCAAAATTGATTTCTAGGTATTTAAAAACATAATTTCCCTACATACAACCAAGCTCGATCACTCATAGAGTTCGACCAACAAAATATTATCATTTAAAAATATAATCTCTCTTATAATTTGAAAACAAAATTTGTTTTTTTTTAAGTATCTTTCTTCCAATATTGAAGTTCAATCAAACTTAACCTTAATATGCTATATATTTAGTTTGACTTTGTTTCTCTCTTCTCCTTTGGTATTATAACTTAATTTAGGATGAAGATGATGTTAAATTAAATATAAACCATTAGATAAAATCCATCAAATTAAGATAAATTAATTAGGTCAAAATTTTATAGATATTATTATTATTTATTTATTTCCTATTTATCACTTTAGCTTACTTAAGTATTATCTTTTAAAAGGCATAAACACCCACTGTAGTATAAATATTAATAGAAAGAGACATCATCACTATTAAAATGAAAGAGACATCCCAATAGACATCTCAATCTTAAAAAAAAAAAACCACCCTTTCAAAATACAATTTATAACATTTAAATTCAAAACCTTATTAAAAAAAATACAATTTCTATTACATTAGAAAACTACGATTTATTGGCCTCTATACTTAACAACTAAATTCTAACTATCATACTCGTAACTATAACCTTAATAATAATATATATATATATATATATATATATATATAATCCTAAAATCTATATTATAAACCCTAAATCTAACTTATCTCAAAATGAAAAAATAGTTTCAATAACTTTTAATAGCCGCCTTAGTTTTTTCTCAAAAGAAATTTCGCAGTCCTTTGATCTCTTTAGTTGTCTCCACTGAGAAACATTCTTTAAAAAAGTTATACCAACCTCCATTGTTCTCAAAAGATCCTCAAAATACTATGATTTTTTTACCTCAAACTCCTCACATACCTTGGAATAATTACAATTGAACTTCAAATCATACACACTCAATATATTTTTTTTTTCTAAATAAAATATGGAAAAAATAAATCATCTTTTGTTATCATACTGTTGTGTTCAAAGAGTTGTCTGGCAATTCTTGACTTTTCGAAATATCTTTTCAAAATGTCATTCTAATTCTTCTTTACAACTCTACACATCCTTGAATCTTATCAACTCTTGACTCCTTTCACATGTTCCTTTTGGTTCAAAAAAATCAAAATGCTTTACCAAAAATTCTTCGACATTTACTTCAAATTTTCTCTACCACTAACAATATCAGAATTATTATGAATGAGTGGACTTCCAAAACATCACGTTAGTCTTATCTTTTCTAAATTAAACCCTGGCCTAATCTCTTTATTATATATATGCTACCAATAAAGTTCAAGATCATGATAGTGAACTTCACTTAGTACGTTCTAATATTTAACTAGAAATTATTCATAGGTTTACATATATAGTATGACGTAATTTGAAAAAGAAAATGCTTATAATTAAATCTATATTTAATTATCATGTGAAAAATTACACATAAGATTAGATTGTGTATGGTGTTTATTGAAATAAGTTAAACTAATAAGTTAAACTATGCAGTGCTATTTTGGAGAAGAGATTTTTGGTTAATTCAAGTCAGAACTTGGTCGTGAATCATCAATAGAATTAATAAGAATTTTAGAACTTTTATTCAATGATGTATAAATTTTTTATCTTGTGTTAGATAGATTAAGTCATTGAATAGTAATGGGAAGGATAATTATCTTGTTAATTGCTGAATTTTCAACACATCTTTTTATAATTCTATACTTGAAATTGTTTTAGATACTTCTTATACCAATTTTATGAATATATTTGTTTTTGCCGATTAAAAAAAGAAATTAAACTATATTAAAATTCTCAAAATATTTTTTAGATCTTTCAATAAGAAATAGAAAATGAAGAAAATTTTGTAAAAGAAAGCTAATTTTTGTCGTAAAATTTTCACGAATGGTAGGGTATTTTTTATAAAATGGATTAAATCAAATATCTAATTTATTTTATATATATATATATGTATATATATAAATATATAACATCAAGAAATAATGAATAGCAAATAACTTTATGAAGGTTATTTTACATTCGTTCATCGATGATAAGATGAAAAGGATGTTTTAACTTTACCTTTAACATTTCTAATTATACTTTTATCAAAATCCAAGAGAATCAGAAAAACAGTAAGATTCACACACTTAAAAAGGAAGAGATTCCCACGTAATTAATCACACACACAAAAGAAGAAGAATCGCGTAATCAGTGTAAACTCTGAAGTGTTATTTTCAAATCAGCATTTTAAATTTTAATGAAAAATTATAGCAGTTAATTAATATAATATTTTGAATTAAGTTATCTAAGAAAAGAAGATTATTACTAAATAAAGTAACGTTCGAATGAAGTGGAATTCATCTATATATGACTATGAGTGAGTGACTAATGAACTGAGAGATTGAAGGAGAATCTAAATACATATATATTATTAAAATTGAGATAACTATTTTAATGACTGGTTAAAAAATCAATTTTTTTTTTATTAAAACTCATATAAAAATGCATTAAGAAAAACATAATTTCTTAATGAATCTTGATATATAATGAATTGATGTAATGTTAGATACTTTGCACTCAAAAGTTATAGAAGGATATATATGCAGCATAAATCTATGAATTAAAAAAAAAGGATCTTTTTTTTGTTCTTTTCTCTCATTTAAAGCATATTTTTAAAATAAATATTTACAAATTTTAAATTGAGATTATCTTTGTCATTTTTTTTAACCTAATGCAAGTTTTTTAAAGCCCCTTTTTAATGCATCTTGTCGTGCATTTCTGGAGGTGTTCCCCACATTTTTTGGTCTATGCTTTACAATTCCGTGCACGTTTGTCAAGACTTGTTTGGTCGAACTTTCCTGATAAATAATAATGATAAATGTTTTATCTTTTTACAATTCTTCATACTAAGATTTTATGGAAAAGATATTTAATGAAAAGATCTTTAATGTATTTAATGAATAAGAGAGAATTAATCAAAACACTTTTTGTAGAAGAATTTGATATTATTCTATAAAAAGAAACTCTGTCGCATCAATGAAATAATAAAAATGTAAGTTAAGGCACTGCATTTCTAATTGTTTGATAAAAATGTGGAACAAGAAAATTTGAAATTATGATAATTATGATTATTAGTTATTTTTTATTAGAAGTTAAGTTAAAATGAATTTCTTTACACTAAAAAAATAAGTTTAATTATCTATAAAATATTTTTTACAAATTTTTTTTTTAAAAAAATTAATTATTTATGAAATATTTTTTACATATTTATTTTTATGAAATTTTTTCACAAATTTATTTATAGGAAATTTTTCATAAATTTGTTTATGAAAAATTTTCCATAGATTTATTGGTAGGAAATTTTTCATAATTTTGTTTGTGAAAAATTTTCTATATATTTTTTGTGAAAAATTTTCTACTAACTTTTTATCCACAAATTTCCTACCACTACAAATTTGTAGGTAAAAGGTTAGTAGAAAATTTTTCACAAAAAATTCATGCAAAATTTTTTACAAACAAATTCGTAGAAAATTTCTCAAAAACAAATCGATGAAAAATTTTTTCATAAATAAATTTATAAAAAATTTCTCACAAATAAATTTATGAAAAATTTTCATAAAAATAAATCTGTAAAAAATATTTAATAAATACTTATTTTTTTTCTAAAAAAATCCATAAAAAATATTTCATGCATAATTAAATTAATTTTTTTAATGATTTTTTGTACAATGTTGATGGTAACTATTTTCTTTTCATTTGATCAACATCTAATTGTTCTTTCCATGCATGCAAAAAGGTTATATATTTATCGTCATGGATTAGTTCTTATCATAGATTTCTTCGCAAGTTATTTCAATAGTTTATAAGAGGGATATAGTACTTAAACATTTTTCTACTCTCCATTCTAAAGTAACACTTAAACATGAAAGTTCTTCAATGTTTTATAGCCTAAAAAGACACTTAATGATCTTTAGCCAAAACTCAGAAAACACAAAATACACATTCTACTAAAACGCAACTTTCTACTTTTTAAAGCATGTTATCTATAACATCATCTATAACGTCATTATCAGCTTTTGAAATTTTATAATTTTTCATCACCATCACTGAATTTTTTAATCTCTCTCTTTCTCTTACATGTGTGCATCATTTTGACACCTTTCAGCATATAGAATTGATAAAGGTGACTGGGAAGATGAGAATATGAAGTCGCACACAGAAATAATATGCAATTGAGAAAATAGAAGGAAGATTTGAAACGAAACTTTGCCACATTATGAGCCAAGGTGTTAAAGTTGGTGTCATTCTATTACTTTCCTTGGTGGAAATTGTAAAGTGTAGGCACAACATAACAATGCTCATATAATGGCACATACCCACTCGTGCTTAATTATTACACAAACGAATACAACAACAACGTAGTGTACCCTACTATAAAAGATGGTAAAGCAAAGGATATACATTTCATTATTATTTAAACTACGCAAAGGTCAAATTATTGCCATTAGAGAATCTTAAATGGGGTATGATTTCATAAAAAAAATGGGGTTGGATAGCTATGAATAAATTTTGAGTTTTGACTATTAGGCATTTTATATATATAAATGTTCTCTTATATTTATTATACAAAATAAATTAATTATCTATAGACAAAATCAATAAAAAAATATAATATATATGTAGATAATGTGTTATTATCTACAGATTTTTTACGATAACAAATCTATAGGTAAAACTTTCGTAATTAATGATACGTATAGACTCCGCTCTAGATAAATATTTACAACATTTTTCCGTAAGTAATCTCTTGAAATACTAAATTACGTACTGAAAATTTCGTACGTAAAGTACATATTGAATATTCCGTAGGTAAAATACCTACTGAAAATTTCGTAGGTAAAGTAACGAGCGATAGTGAAATTTACCTCTAGCGCACAAGGAAAGATCTCAATCGACGGCGAGGGTCAAGCTCCACTACTCGGTCGGGGGAAGACTCTGCAACAAAACCAATTGTGGTTATAGAGGCAGAGGAGGGAAATAAACTCACGGGAGAGACGAAACAGAGGCAGATGAACTCACGGGAAAGAGAGGAAAACACAGGCAAAGAAGGGAAATGAACTCACGGGAGAGAGAAGAAAACACAGGCAGAGGAGGGCGGCGAACGAAAACAAAGACAACGGAAGGCTGATCGATAGGAGCGAGGAGCTAGCCGCTTGACTCCTTCCCTTTGGATAGGGCTTGGGATTGACAAATCAAAGGCCCAAGAACGAGCCAAAGATAAGCTCTTTTCACAAACCGGAATGAAGATGAAGCTTACAATGAGACGAGAAAGAAAAAATTCATCTTCTAGACTCTTCAATTCACTTCTTCCTTGAGTAAGGAATTGTTTTCACCTTGCCTTTAGTAAGCCACAAACCAAATGCTCTGCTGGATGACCATTCTCGTGACAACGAAAACAAAGAGAGCGACAAAAAAAAAACAAAGAGAGTGGCCAACGAAAACTAACAGAGCGGCTTACGAAAATAAAAGAGAGGGTTTAGGGTTTTCGTTTCCCATTTTCTAAATATAAATAATAATAATAAATAATAATATAAATACTAATATTTTCTAATAATAATAATAATAATAATATTATATTATTATTAATATTAATATTAAATAATTTATTTAAAAAAAAATTATGAATATAAAAAAAAATTATATTATAATTATCTACTGTTTTATTTTATATGTATATTATAATTATTTAACGATTTATTCTATACATAAAATTAATAAATAATATTATAATTACCTACCGATTTATACTATATGTAAAATCAGTAGATAATATTATCATTACTTACCGATTTATTCTATAGGTAAAATTAATAGATAATATTATAATTACTTACTAATTTTTATCTATATATAAAATTTTGTACATAATTAATTAATTTATTGTAATAAATATAATGAGTTAATAATTCAACATACTCAAGCATGTATTATTAAAAATAAATGTTAATATTTCATATAATTTTGTTTAATATTTTTTTTTAAATTTATAGAAAAAGATTGTGGAAATTTATTTCTTATAAATTTTTATAATATATAAAAAAATTACAATAAATATGAATAATTTTAATATTGATTTATAGCGACGAAATTTGAATAAAATTATTCTCTTTTTTTTCTTAAAGTTTTATCTCTTCTAATTGGTTGTAGATGCAAATTCAAATAGTTTGAACACTAAAACTCTAATATTCATGATCAACAATAGGATAGGAGTACAAAGACACTATGTTGAATCCACTCATAACAAGTTAGTACTTATTGAACTTGAAAGATAGAGAGAATGAAAATGCAAATTATGTGCTAGATTTAGGTGGTTTAATGTGCAATTAGACACAAATTGAGTGAGAATGAAGTGTTTGAATAAGCATAGGCCTAACCTGAACTTAATGTTCACTCTATTTGAATTGTAGATTATAAAAAAAATAAAAAAAATACACACACATTTTTCATACATTTCATAGTACTCCAATATTAACATATTATGATAAAACTTAGATGTACTATTATATATGGTTTGTGTTGCCTTAGTCAGAATTGCAATTTTATCTCTGTAATATGCATGAACATCTAATAATAGAATTAGTTATTAAACATACTTTCTGGATAAAACTTCAATATAATTGGTAAACAACACAAATAATATGTATGATATTGTATTTAAGTTAGTATATTAAAAAGAAAAAGTAATTAAGAAGAATAGGAGTGTTTATAACACCCTAAAATCCTATAAATTTGAAATGACTCATAAAGAAATTCTTACTAAGACTCAATAATCATATTATTTGTATTGCCTTTATGATTATTTGGTGATGGTGTTAGGATTGTTATTATTAGTATATTTTGATGATGTTGTTGTTATTATTCTATATTTGGTATTAAAGGAGTATCATATGATGTTGTTGTTATTTTTTGTCCATAAAAAAATGTGTTTTGAGAAAGAAAAATATGAAAAAAAAAAAAGAAAATTATCTCTTTTACAAATCAATTTATTGTACAAAGTAAATGATAACATACCAACTAAAACAAAAGTAGATTGCATTATCTTATTAAGGAAGTGCTTTAGTAAAATATATTTAATGACATTTTATATATAATGATGACTTACTTAAACATACCTCTCAAAGAAGATTTTGAACATCTTACAACAATTATTTTTTAGGGTTTCATATGTGCTTACAACATACAGATCATCCTTTAAAACCAAATATTGTCACAAAATCTTATATTCTCTATTTGAGTGTTATGTTAATTTAAATTTAACCTTCATATAGTTGTTTGTTAAAGACATCTTGAATTCTAGTAATTTTTTATGCTCTAATAGAAAAGTATTATAAACATATAGAAATGTAACAAAGCATAAGAAAAGAGATGAAAATGTAGTAAAAAGTTGGAAGGAGACAGAAAGTGGTAGAAGCTGTCAAGTGCATGAGAGTGGTAACTCTAATGAACATTCACCAAAAAAAGGTATGAAAAACTTTAATAAGAACCAAGAAATATTCAATCTAAGAACATACAAGAAACCTAACCCTAAACATACAAGAAATTTAATGGTTAAGAAAAGCAAAGGAACACCATCCCTATTTATAGGGAAAAGTATAGCATTTGTCTCCTTTACTATTAGTGGATAGCTAGGTTTAGAATAATGAGATAGTAACACCTAATACTAGTTTCTCTACATGTATAAATCAACCCAATTACAAAAAGTACTTCAAAAAGAAAATAAAAGAAATAAGAGAAATAAGATAGAAAACTTGGATCATCTTCTCCTTTTAGATTTACCTTGAATTGGATAAGGTTATTCACTCCTTAAACCAAAATTTCCTTGTTATTCTTTGCTCTTTACCTTGTTATTATAGGTCCCTAAGTCTTTGTAGTGCAACTTTAAGCTTTGAGGAAAAAATAAGGTCAAAGAATCCCTTTGACAAGAAGGATGTTTTTTAAGAATCTGATTAAGGACAAAAATCAAGCAAAAGATAGAACCAAATAGAAAAAACAAAACCATGTTATGATTGATATGACTATTTACTAATTAGGCTAAGTTTGCATGATTGTTCCTTGTTTGGGATAAGTTATGTGATGTGTGCTTAGTTTCAAGGATAATGAGGTGAACCTTTAGATTAAGTGAGGATGATAATTAGGGTTATGTAAGGGGTCAATCTCATAGTAAAGGTTGAGATAAGCCATGAATGGATTAGATCTGTTGAGGAAAAAGGTGAAGAAAGATAAGTCCTCACCAAATGTAATAGGATATTATGAGCTTATCATGAGAAATGGAATGATTGCTTAGGGTTTTTTATATTAGATAAAATGTTAGTGACATTATTGTCCAAATTAATGACTACTAATAGTTTAATGTTCGACAGAGGTAAAATTAAGAAGTTGGGTATGATTAGTTAAGATAGAAACGTCACCTATAAAATTAAATAATGCTACCTATTCTGAGAAACTGTTATATGAAATACCATACAAATAATTTAATTAAAATTTCTTTGTTTACTTTCATTTACTTTATTATGATTTTTTTGTCAATAAAAAGAAAAGAAAAATATTTATATTTTTGTTTGAGAGTTTTATTATGGAATAACTTTTCCATAATGCAAAAATATATCCTGAATTTTTGTTAGATGAGAAAAATATAATATATAATTCAATTTTAGAAAATAATTCATTTTCGTCATAAAAATTTAATATTAATAAAAAATAATTAGTTAAAAAAGAAAGTTTATTATTTATTTATATATTAGTAATTTTTTATATTAAAATTTTTGTAATTTAAATATAATTTATTAATTCAATTTAATATATTAATAAATTATTTGATTTAAATTTAAAAATTTTGTTAAAGAGATTTTAATATTATATAAAAAATATTTAAAAATCTAATTATTTTTAAAATTATTTTAAATTAGTTTAAGAAATGAGATTTATATTTTATTTATATATTATAATTTACTTTTATTTTTAATTAATATAATTTTTTTAATATTTATATATTATAATTAAATTTTATATTTAATCAATTTTAATAATTTTACATAATTAAAAGTTAGATTGAAGAAAGGATATAGCAAGAGACTTAAATATAAAAAATCTTTCAACAACTAAAAATAATAATATATTACAGAGATTGAATTAACAATAATTTATTTCACTACAAAAACAAGAATATACTTTATGTTAAGTGGAATGCCTCTTCTCATTGTCTCATGCTTCATTAATATTTTAATGATTTTGAAGAACAAAATTATGGTATTTTGACACGTGACGTCAATATATGATCAGCTGCATATTTGTTGAAAAGTTTTAGAATATTATATCATACTTCAAATCACCTTTAAACCTTTCTTTAATATACAACTCTATCATAGAATATAGCGAATAGGGAGAATATATCCACATTTTTTTAGACATATATTTTATTCCTCCAACTCCATCCAAGTTTTTTTTCTTTTCTTTCTTCCATTAAACACCATTTTTTTAATCCTAAGTTAGAACCATCTCATTCAAGTAATTTTCTAAATTTATACAAACAAAATATAAAGAAAGAGATGAACATTATGTATATATGATTTTGTAGAAAAGCATATATGATGGTATTTCACAATCCTCCCTCTATTTAGAAGGGTCTACACTATCAAGGAACAAAAGAATTTACATGGGTTCTACCTAAAAACATGTTATGTTCTATTTTGATAAAAACGAAAATATTTTTATTAATTTTTTTTATATAACATGAAAAAATTATATATATATATATATATATATTTAGTTTTCTTTCTTATTATATAACCTAATGAATAAAATTTCTATTTATTGTTTGTTTCATTTTTTTTTCCTTTCATTTTTCCTTCTTAAACTAAATATACACAAATTTATAAGATAAGGGATCTATAATTGAATAATGTATATTCCTATGATCAATTCCTATAAATAAATAAAACTTCAATATAGGCAATCACTAAGTGTGTACATTAATTGATTTGCAGTTACTTCAACTCAACTAAAAATCTTGAATTACAATTTTAAGTATACAACTACGTTGAATATTCATAAAATAGTTGTAAAAAAACAGGATTGTATTTAATAGATGGTGATACATGTAATTTGGCTAATATATTTTCTATCTCTTATTTTTATTCATTAAATTCATTTCAATAATTTCTCCTTTAAAATATTGAAGTTGATCTTTTATCTCTTAAACTTAGGTTAAAGTTTCCCTTTCAAAACCAAGATTTTGTAAACATTTAAATTATTTAACTCCTTTTAAAGTTATATATAAGACATGAACTTTGTCTTATTATATTCATCAATCAATATTTAAACAGAAAAAAATACCATAAACATGATAAAAATATACCTAAACCTTAAACCCTAACCCCTAAACATAAGAAAACCCTAAAAATCTCAAATAAGTTTGTACCAAAATCCAAATATACTTTGTTATTTTAGGGTAGAGGAGGGTAATATATTTAAGGAAATGAAATGAGAGCAATCTCAATCTTAGAGATGAATTGGAAGGAAAAGGTGTTCTAAAGAATACACCCTCATATGATAGTGACAAGATGGTGCAAGCAATGCCTTTTATGGAAAAGAAGACACCATTTTTGAGCCACTAGCTATGTGGGTGAATGGATACATGACACATATAAAGCTCTTTGGGGGAACCCTGCTTTTCTGTCAAGCAGACACTGCTAAAGGAGAGAATACCCTCTCAAAAAAAAAGCCTAAAGTTAGGCAAATCAAATAGTGTTTATTATGGTTCTTTTCTTTCCCATTTTCCTCACTATATTTAACCTAAAAATTAAACCTATTCATAAAAAAAAAAATATAACTTTGTAATGATAAAGTAAAATTGCTTTTTGAAACGTAAATATCGTGTATTTTGACAATTTTGAGTATGACATGTGAACAAGTTCTAATAAACTTCTCAAAAATAGCCATTGTACCTATTTTTTTAGGGTTTAGGGTGTTAGGATATTATATAGAATATTATATATTAATTAGTATTTATTAGTTGAGGGTAATTTAGTCTTTATATTATTGATATATTGTCCTATTTATATTCTTGTTATGACTTGTATTTTTTAGGGTTTTTCCATATGTTATTATCAGATATTCTATTTCTCCTTCCCTTGTTTCTTCTGTTCTTATGTTATCATAGGGTTCTTTAAAAATAAATATTACTAACAAAATTCATTCTCATGGAAATCGAATAGCTATTGTTAAACAAAAAAATTATAGTTGATAGTCAATAATTCTCTTTTAGTTTTAAATATAATTGTCCAAATATTTTAATTGTGATTCATCTCATTTATTCTCTATTATATATATAATATCCCAAATTTAATATTGTGTATCAAAATTTACTTAAGTTATAATTGAAAATAATATTGGAAAAATAAACACAAATAAAATTATATATTCGTATTAAAAGACAAGGAATCATTTATATAGAGGAATGGACAAGTAATACAATGAAGTACATTAAATTACTTATTTAAATTATAAGTATTAATTACTCGATTACGCCAGTGAGATTATAAACAAATAAATTTAATCCTTAATTTTGAGAATTATTTATCATTTTACTTTATAAAATCACCACAAGTCAATTTATTCCTTTATATTGTGAAATTGATCAATCTATTTGGTCTCTAATTGTTTCTGACATTAGAAGTAATTTTGATTAATGTAAAAAAATCATAGATTAAATTTATAAATAAATTTCAAAGAATAAAATAATTTATAGTTACAAAAATTTTAGAGAAAATTAACAATTTCTTTATAAAAGATGGATAGAAATCTAATTGAAACAAATTTTATTAAGTTTTACATTAATTTTTGTGAATTAGACGTATTTTTTTTTTTAAATTAATAATGATAGATATATTAATAAAAATTAATATTAGAAATAAAAAAATAATTATAAGATATAATTGAATAAAAATACGTATAGAATTAAATAATTAACTAAATAATTATCTCTCTACTACTGAATAATTAATTAACTGATACTCATCAATTAAATTATTCGAATACATAAAAAATTATGAATTAGACATGTAGACATAACCATACATGAATCACATATGCTCAACCTGATAAACATCTAAAGTCACTAACTTTAAGCACAATTTTTCATACCAATAATTATGATTTTAAATACCAATTTAATACTACTAAAAAAAAATACTATTTTAGTAATTTATTTAAAGAAAAATGGATGGAACCAATAAAAAGAGGAATTTCATTTCTTCATATTTTAATGCTTTTTTTTTTCACAAAAGGAAGATTTTTTTAGTTTAATTCTAAATGAAATTAGCAAATATTTGATGAAGTAAAATTTTTAAAATTATAAATTTTAATTATTTTTTAGAAATTTATGAAATTTATATATAATCTATTTATAATATTATAGGTTAAACAAATTAACTTGACACCACTAAAACAATTTATGTATGTTAAAATAACAAAAAAACAGAATTTTAATGAAAAAAAGATTACATAAACTAACTTAAAATTATGAAAAAAAATAGTTTTTTTCTTTTTCTAAAATCTTCCAAACAAGTCTTAAATAATAAAAGAAAATTGTAATGGTGCAATAGTTATACAGATGACAGAAAGTTAAAAATAAAATGGAAAAGTCTAAGCTAGCAAAGAATCTGATGACCCAAGGTTGCAAAAATCTTAGCAACTTTACCAACTTTTACTATTAACCAACACTTTTCCATTATTTAACTGTCAAAGAAAATTGATTTGAAGAAAGAAATAATTTATTCTGGCATCCTTTAAGTACTACTTGATATCATGAAATCCAAGTTGGGTCCCTTGTGCTCTGTTTGGTTTTACTTTCACTCCCTTATTCAGGTCAAATTTAAAATATCTAAAATCACTTCTTTTCATAAAAAAAAAAAAAAAGATAGGAATCTAACAAAACACTTCCCAACACGTTGCTAATGCTAAATCCCACACTCATATGTGTGTTTTTTTAAAAAAAGGTTGTATTTAGAAGGTGTCTCGCACTAAGTAATGATATGATTGAATATATTTTGCCTTCACAATCCACACAACTAGGGTCAAATAATGTCAAACTTAGTAAAAAAAATTAATTTTAATAACCCTTCTTAGAAAATAAAAGAAATTATAAAACTTTACCCAAATAAAAAATTAATTGATACCTTATCAGTCTACTTTGCTTTAGTTTATGACATATTATTTACAAAAAGGATTATTTTTTTTATTTTTTACACTATTAATTAGTTAAAAATCATCAAAATAAGATTTTTAAAGTGAATAATTTTATTAAATATAATAATATATTATACAATATTAACATATTTAAAATACAAGAAAATAATTTATTTTGATTACATATGTATAAATTTTTTAAGTTATATATATTATTGTTGTTACTATTATAAATACAGACACGTGTTCATATTTTTATTAGATGATAGAAAGAATTTTTCATGATATAAAAATGATACATATTTTTGGAAAATTATAAAAAAAATGTTTTCATAATTATATCATTTTACTAAAAGTAGTTATCAGAGTTTATATTCTCTTCAATAGTATAGATTATCATAATATCATATAATTTACAAATTAGGTTGAAAAAATTTATTTATGATAAAAGGTTATTAGATAATATATTTTATTAAATTAGACTTCTGGCACTGTATATATAAAAATATAATCATTCCATTATATTAGGATTCATATAAAAAATTATACAGAGGATGTAGATGAAGAAAAGAAGATTAAATTTTATAAAAAAGCCATAGAAGAATGATAATATATGTGTTATATAAAAAGTTTTATAGTTTTGAATAACACAGAACCACACAGTAGTAAGCATGGTGGTGGCTCTCTCTTTCCTAATCCTATATATTGTCATCCTTCCTTCACTCTTTTGTGTGCTTCTTCTCCCTTCTTCACTTTCTAACTCTATCCTTCTTCTTCACCTTCATTTTCTTCTCACATCACTTTCTAACTCAAAATTTCCATCAAAGTTTCAACCACCACCAAATTAATCTCCGATGATGCCCCCTCGTCAAGAAACAGCTGTTACATCTAACATTCCGGCCACTCCCAACCGACCGGAAAACAGCTCCGTCCATGCCGAACCACCTTCCTCCGCCGCCAATCACATTCACAACAAAAATAATTCTCAGCACCACCCACAAACTAATTCACAACCCAGATTTTCTGTTCTTCACCAATCCCTTCGCCCTGTTACCCTCAAAGTACTCATCAATTCTATTTTCAAAGCACACAAATATGTTCATTCTTTCATTCCCTTTAGTTTCTTCTTTTTGCTATCTTTTTTTTTTCCATTATACCTTTCCTTTTCATCAAATATTTAACACAAATTTAAAAAAATAATATCTAAAAAAAAAACTTTTTTTTTCTCTTAAGCTGCTAAAACGAAGAAAATATTTAATAACTTAAATAAAAAAGACATAGGAACAATTTAGTTCAAGAAAAGTTATTACTTTATTCTTCGAAATAAGACTAACCAATATAAATAATTAGTATATTTTCATATCTGATCACAAATATAGTCATGATACTTGATTGGTTGAGAGTGTAATTTTTTGTTACATTGTTAATGTACAATTATGTGTAATTAATTAACAATGTGTTCTGTTTAGTTAGTCAATTAATTAACATCCTGGTTTAGTTTATGTAACGTTGTAATATTTCTGCATGTAGTTTGAGGATGTTTCCTACAGCATAACTTTTGGAAGGGACAAGAATGGTTGTGTATCTTCTCAAAAGACAAAGCACACAAGGACAGTGTTGAATGGTGTGACGGGTATGGTGGGGCCAGGGGAGGTGATGGCAATGTTGGGTCCCTCAGGGAGTGGCAAGACCACTTTACTCACAGCCCTCGCCGGCCGTCTCGCCGGAAAACTCTCAGGCGCCATCACGTACAACAACCACCCTTTTTGTAGCTCCATGAGGCGCAACATAGGGTTTGTGTCCCAAGATGATGTGTTGTACCCTCACCTCACTGTGATGGAGACTCTAACTTATGCTGCCATTTTGAAACTTCCAAAAAGTTTGACAAGGGAGGAGAAAATGGAACAGGCTGAGATGATCATTGGAGAACTAGGGTTGTCCCGATGCCGAAACAACCTCGTTGGTGGTGGTGCCGCCTTGTTTCGGGGGATTTCCGGCGGGGAACGGAAGCGGGTGAACATAGGACAAGAAATGTTGGTGAATCCAAGTTTGCTGCTACTTGATGAGCCAACATCAGGGTTGGATTCCACCACGGCCCAACGCATCGTGGCAATGCTTCAGAATCTTGCTCGACTCGGTCGGACAGTGGTGACCACCATTCACCAACCTTCGAGCAGGTTGTATTGGATGTTTGATAAGGTGTTATTGTTGTCGGATGGGTACCCAATTTTCACAGGACAAGCATGTGAGGTTATGAATTATCTTGAGTCCATTGGGTTTGTGCCCACTTTCAATTTCATCAACCCAGCTGATTTTCTTCTTGACCTTGCTAATGGTAAGTGATTTGACTAAGAATGTCAAATGTTTGTTTTTGTTCATGTCACATGGGAGTGGAAGTTTAGAATTTTGTTTTGTGCATGTTAATTTCTCCATGGTACTATTGAAAGTGGTTTGCATTTTGTTTTTATTAGGAAGTGCTCATTTTCATAATTAACTAAGGTTGGTGCAAAAAGGTTTCGACTTTATCACCCATGGATGGACCTTATTTTCTAGGTGGAAGTTGCTAATAGGTCATTAAACCTTGTGAATTGATAAGACTATACCACAATCTGGTCAATTTCACAACATGTGAGTATTTTTTTTGTAAATTTGAATCAACACATGAGAAACTTTAACAAATGCTAAAACTATTCAAATGGCCCAATTCCCATGAACTTATAAAGTTTTACAATGGGTATGTGTGTGTGTGCTTGGATTGGAATTGTTTGGGCTTTTGCTTTCGATTTCATAACACATATTGTTTCGTGTTTTTCTTTATTTCTCCCTTTTCAATCATATGTTAATTACTTATTATTCTGTTTCAATAATTTTATTTTATTTTTCTAGTGTAAGTGTTTGTTATTTATCTATGTCATTTAGGAAAGTGATACTTTACATAAATTTATTTTAAGAACTCATGGAGAGATGCTCGTGTTAAATCATTTAAATTTAGATTTTATTGAAGTATAAGGTGGAACCTTCTAATTCTTTACATTTTGTGCTTGTAGGTATAGTTGTTGATGTCAAAGAAGATGACCATTTAGATCACCATGAGGATCAAGCTTCAATCAAACAATTCCTAGTTTCATCATACAAGAAGAATGTATATCCTCTTCTAAAACAAGAGCTTCAACAAAATCATAGAGAACTAGCATTTTTGGCTCCAGGAACACTTAGAAGTAAGTGAAGTTTTATGTTACTCTTTGTGCACATTATCTATTTTAAAATGTAAATAGCACGAACAATAGAATACCATGACTGAATGAGTAAATGATCTTTAAATGGATTTTTGGAAGGTTCTGAGAACCAATGGATCACTAGCTGGTGGGAACAATTCATGGTTCTGCTTGAGAGGGGTTTGAAAGAGAGGAGGCATGAATCTTATTCTCGCCTAAGGATCTTCCAAGTCTTCTCTGTCTCAATTCTCTCAGGACTTCTATGGTGGCATTCTGATCCTTCACATATACAAGACCAGGTATCTTGTCTCTTGAACCTTTTTAGCAAGAATTCAAAAATAAAAGAATATTAAATAGTAAATGGATCAAAATCAACATTTACAATCAACAATTTGCTTTTAATTATTAACTTAATCATTATACTTTTCTGCTGTTTAGATGTTATACATAAAAATGGTAAGTGGTAGTCCCTAGACAAGCAAATTTAATGTATTTTGGTGATTTTAACACTATTAACTTTAACTATTGAATCATTGTTAGAAAACAACTCTAGTGATTGTTAAACTACCAAATACTGCAACAATTTTGCAGCAAACTTAATAGGAAAACTAAAAAAATGGTCAAAACACTAATGTGCAAGTTAGTATAGGAGCAAAACATAACAATGTTTTTATGCTTGTAACAGGTAGGCCTGTTATTCTTCTTCTCCATCTTCTGGGGATTTTTCCCTCTCTTCAACGCCATCTTTGCATTTCCTCTGGATCGACCAATGTTGGTGAAAGAAAGATCATCCGGCATGTACCATTTATCCTGCTATTATGTTGCCAGAACAGTTGGGGACTTACCAATGGAGCTTGTGCTTCCTACTATCTTCGTTACAATATCTTATTGGATGGGTGGTCTCAGGCCTTCGTTTGTTACATTTGTGCTTACTCTCTTGATCATGCTTTTGAATGTGCTAGTTTCTCAAGGAATAGGCCTAGCACTTGGGGCCATTCTAATGGATGTGAAACAAGCCACAACCTTAGCTTCAGTGACTATGTTGGTGTTTCTTTTAGCTGGAGGTTACTACATTCAGCAGATTCCATTCTTTATATCTTGGTTGAAGTACATTTCTTTCAGTCACTACTGCTATAAGCTTCTTGTAGGAGTGCAATACTCAGTAAATGAGGTCTATGAGTGTGGTGGACAAGGATTACATTGCAAGATCAGAGATTTTCCTGCCATAAAGTGTCTAGGGCTTGGAAGTTTGTGGAAAGATGTTGTTGTATTGTGTATGATGTTGATTGGATATAGAGTTGTGGCATATCTAGCTTTGAGGAAGGGGTTAAGTCATTGATTAAGGGTTTAGGGAAATAATATTGATTTATATGTTTTCTGTTCATATTGTTGCCTCAGTTGAAGTGCTAATTCAATTCAAGCCTCAAGAGACATATTTAAGATCCTTAAGATTAATTCATATGAAATGATGCAACTGATATAAGTAATGTTGTAGTTCAAATTTCTCATGTAACTTTCATTGTAATTTCGATTGCTGCAAATTTAATGTCGATGATTAAGTGATGTATGAAATGAAGTAATTTAAATTTATATAACTATATAGTCCATATTTATCATGTAACTTCTAACTTATTTTTTTCTGCAACATATTTAAATTCGGTGAGGTATAAATAAAATAAATTTGTATAAACTACACACGTGAACTTTTTTTTTAGTGATTTTGAATGAAGCATATATAAATAAAATTAAAAATTTATAAAATTATGTAGGCCTGAATAATGAATATGAATTTTAAGATGTATTAAATTGAATTCAATAATTAAAATCAAAGTATATAAATATTGTTAGGTATTAAAGGTGCGGAGTTAATTAGAGAGATTTTTATAAATGAAAATAAATAACAATTACATTAATAAATACAACTTCACTTTTTACCCAAAATTTTAAGGTTATAGATTTGTATGTCTTTTTCTTTTATATATTATACAATTTTTCCATTTCTATTTAATATAATTTCAACTCACCTTCAATTCCAATAAATATAATATATTTTTATATATTATTTTAAAATATATAAAATTATCTCAATAAATAAACATGTAAATGGGTAAAAACCTATATTTGAGTCAATAATTAATAAAATAAATTATAAAAATATAAGAAGATAAAATAATATTTAATAAAAAATAATTAAAATTACTTAAGAAATTAAGTACTTAGAAACTCATGAATTAAATTACACTAATGAGTATAAATTAATTTTGGTCTTCAAAATCATTTGGTCAAAGATAAAATTAACTAAAAAAAGGAAACTAAAAGATGAATAAGATCAAATGTAAATGTCACTTGATGAATCAAGATAAATTTAAAATAAAATGGAAAGAGAAATTCATATTTTTTATGGAAAACTCTTATGATCAAATTTTTGAGAAAAAAAAAACTTTTGAATTTCTTATTTCTTTAATAAATGAATTTACATGAGACTTGACACCTATTTAAAGAAGTGAATTGTCAAAAATATATCTTAAGAGAATCTAATGAATGATTGTTTCTAAGTTTACGTTATATTGTATTCAAATACTTTCACCCACAATTTTTAAATACAAATACTCTAATCTTATTAGTCTTATCCTAGAAAATAACAAAGATTTTAATTCTTAAAAATTATAAAAATTAAAAATTATTTATTTTCTTTATACAAGATCCTCGATACTAAAAAAATAATTATTTTAAATCTTTTCTTCAATTTCTTTAAACATAAGTCTGGGGCAATATGGGCCCGAGCTTCCTTTAGTTGGGCTCAATCTTAGGCCCAAATCAATTTTCAATTATTCAAAATTAGATTAGTTATGTCTTCTAGTTTTTGAATAGTTGTCGAAATGAGTTGGACTAGACTATTGGACCAGTCCATCTTGTATCATTTTATGAATGGTTTGGCCCAGTTTGGCTCCCGTAACATGTTATGAAAAATATTAAACAGGTTTGTTTATTTCAAATTTAAAATGATTAATTTTCAAATAAAAAAAATTATTTTTCATTCTTTTTATATATATAAATAAATATAAAAATTAACAATCCATAACTGAGAATTAAATACTTCATATAATATATAATGAATTAAAGAATTAAAAATGTCAACCAACTTACTTAAATCTTTCTATGTTTTAACATTATTTTTATTATTAATTCAGTTTTTTTCAAGTTTTTAATCATACATAATAAATTAAATATTATCTTTTTAAGTTAGATGATAATTTTCCTTTTTTAAATGGGTTGGTGGGTCAAATTGGATTATCACAGATTTAACACATTCAATTATAAGTGAATTTGAGTTTTTTCTTATCCATTATTAAAAAATAAATTATTTTTGGTCCGATTGTGATGCCTAAGACCAATCTTTTTGAATTGATTCTAAATTATTAGATTTTTTTTATGGTTCTAAATTTTAATAATACATATTTTTATATTTTTGAAAACTATATTTTTTAAACTACTTTCTAAGTTAAAATTTTAGTCTTTTAAGAAAATATTTTTGAATACTTTTCAAAATCTGTTGAAATTTTAAAAAATCCGCAATTTTAGTCTCTAATTTTTTTTCTTTACGATTTTAGTCCCATAATTTTTAATTAACAGTAATTTTGGTTCTTGAATTTACTTTTACATAATTTTGATTCCTTAATTTTTAATTATTCTTATCTTTTTGTTAAATTTTTAGTTTAATTATCTGTAATTTTTTTTATTATTTAAAATATAACACAATGAGAATGGGAAACGTAAGGGCTTCTTACAAAATGTAATTTGATAGTGATTCAATAGTTATAGATAATTATAAATTAGGATATCAATTTTTTTAAAAAAAATTTAAGGAATAATTAAAAATTAAAGAAAATTAAACACAAAAATTATGAGTTTTGTAAAATATAGACATAAAAATTACGATTAAGAATTTGGACTTACTTTGATCCAATAATAATTTTTGTTGACTTTTCATGGGCATGAGCCTTTAGCTTTTTACTGGGTTCTTGGGTTTTGAATATTTTATATATGTATATATATATATATAGAAGCTTGAAATAAGAAGGTTGAAGATTGATCTATGTTTTATTTTATTTGTTTATTTTTTACCAGTTGTGTTCTTGATTAAGATGATCTAAGTAGTGCTTGAGATAGAATTTCATAAATAGTGTAAGAAATCTTGTAGGGTTCAAAATATTATTGTGTAACTTATATTTTATTATTTTTTTGAAGAATTCTTGTAAAATTAAAATATAGTAAATAAATTTAAATAAGATGATTAAAAAAAAATAAATGTAACTGAAAGATAAATCACTATAATTCTTGATTTAAAATTCTCTACATGTTAATAGTGTCTCTTTTACTAATTTAATTAGATTATTTTTAGTGTAAGTGTTTCTTAAATGTAAAAAAAATCTAAATCAATTTTTTTAATAAAATTATTTACTAATTAATATTAAATTATCAAAAAAATTGATAAGTTCAATTCACCCCATTAAATATAGAATCAATTCTTAACTTTTAAAAAGAATTAATATTACTTTACACATAAATTCTCTTATTCTCCCAATTAATTTTCATCTTTTTTTGATGATTAAGATATTTGACACTTTCATAATTACTTTCATAATTACTTTCATAATATCACCAGAACCTGCATTTAAATGTTTAGAGGCCTTAGAAATTTTTCTTGGAAGATATTTAATTTCATAATAATGATCAATGTTTACATTCTTTTCAGTTTTCTAGTAGCAAAATGGTTTATTAATATTTTATAATCAAGTGATTCTAATATTTCACTCTCAATTAAAAGGCTAATTTAACTTGTTGATCTTAAATAAATAAAATGTAAAAAAATATTAATTTTAAAAATGTCTTTTAACAATAACAATTATCATTCCTCAATTTAACTTGTTGCTACATTTTTTTATATCAATGGAAACAAATTTACCTTGAGAATGAATCAATGTTTCAAACTTTCTCTTTTCTTTTAACATTTCAAAATCATATTCATACATTCTATATCACATTTTATATTTCTACAACTCTAAAGTATACAAATGAAACGAGAATAAAAAGTATAAATAAGTTGAAAAGTAATTAAAAAAAAATGAAATGATAGAACTGGAAATGAAAATTGTTATACATTAATATTAATAAGATATCACTATTCACTTTGTAAATTATCTTCAAGTCTTTAAAATGAATTTGAAAATGAGAAGAAAAAAATAATAATGTGATAATAAATATGGTTACAAGAGGCTACGAAATGTTTTTTCTAAAAAGATGTTAATTTTTTTTTTCAAAAGGATATTTCTAAAAAGATAAAATTTTTAAAAGAGTGTAACAAAGCTTACAAAATATTTAGGATAATTTTATCATTTTATATTTTTTTTTTGTTCCTACTGTGTAAGAAGAAATAGGCATTCACTTAAAATCTTACCTTATTTGTGTATTGATCAACCTAGTACTTTGGATTCGAAAGTAAATTAGAGGGAAAAAATGAAGAAAATTATTTAAATTAAAAAAAATAGAAAAATGGATAAAAAGTCAAATAATTTAAGTTATTATTAATATTTTATTTTTTAACTATTATTATAATAATAATTAAATATAATTTTAATAATACTATTAATAATTTTATTTATTATTTTTAAATTATTTATTATAATAATAATATAAAGAAAATAAAAAATATTAATAACTTTTTTATATTATATAACATATGACTTATTTGAATATACGTCTTTAAAAAAATATAAAGAAAAATTTTCTCAAAATATATTATTAAAAGATTAAAAAATTAGGTTCGTACTAATTAATAACTATTATAAATGAGTTTTGAACAATAATTTATAAGAAATTTTTGTTGATGATTTTATTGTCGTTATCTTTTCAAGATAATATAATCTTTCTTGTTATTCACTTATTTCAATTAATTTTTTTGAAGTGCATTCTCGAATCAAGGTTCTACATAACGGTCTGTTATTAATTTTTATTAACAATCATGACTATTATATTAACAAGTAATCGAATTTAGATCTAACAATCTTATCATTCAGGCTTTAATATCATGTAAAAAATAATTATGAACTTAACTTATCCTCAAAACTGGTTCAGATACAGAATATTATCCACTTTCAAAGATTAATTATAATGATATTTTATCAAATTACATTTTCATTCTCTTTTTTTTTTTACTATAACAATAGTCTTCTTTATTGAAAGTAAGTCTAATGTTTTCAAAAGTTAAAGATAGAATATTACAAATTTAAAACAAATGAAAATATTTATTTAAAATTTTGAAATGACTGTAGTATCAGTGATTCCAGAATATCTCTTAAAAGATGTCGGTGCAATTTACTATTTTTTTAATATATGTATCAAAATGGAACAATTAAAACAATGATACTAAAATTTCTTAAAAGTGTGCTTAATTAGGAATACCAAAACTATTATTAAACTTTAATATTATATAATCACCTTGCACCATTTTTAACCTTTTTTTATTTATTTATTTGTGTCCTCTTTTATTTTAAATCCACTGCAATAATGTAATTTTTATAAGCAAAATGAATTTTATTAAAGAGAAGAAAGTATTGTACCAAAAAGAACATATAGCATGTCAATGTGAAATAAATACCCTCCAATGAACACCCTTAAAGAGAAATCCATAATGAACCAAATGTAATCATGAATGAATAATAAGGCAAATTATGCAGCAACCAAATGTAATAATGCATCAAAACATATTATAATTTATTGAAGGCTAAGAAAACAAAATAACAAATATATATTATATGGTGCCTCGAGTATATATATTTAAATTTGTATGTTTGATGAGACATGTGTAATGGGTCAAAGTTTGTGATGGTATCTATTAAAAGCTAGTGGACAATTTTGTGCAAAGCCAAAGTTTGAGCATGCCAAAGTGTAAATCAATCATCCAACAATGGCTCCTTGCTTTTCATGCATAAAGTTATTTTGTTTTTTTAATAATTAATTGACGATCCATATGAAGAGGAAATAAAAGATTAATCAAGTTTCAGTCAAAAAGATTCTTTGGACTATGTAATGGCAGCAAGTACAAAAGCAACTCCAAAATCATGAAAATATGGGGCTAAGAAAAGTTTCCTATTCCTACCTGTATTTCAGAAGATGGCTATGACACCAACAAAAACAAAACCCTATAATGTAATTGTTTCTTTTTCTTTCCTTTTTACCCTCTTTAAAATTCACAATCTTATCATTATTTCGAAATTACAAATTCTTTTATTCTACCCTCATATTTCAGCTATGATATTATAAAAAATAAAAAAATAAATGTACAAAAATTGTAAGGATATAAGTCGAATACATCTGGGTTAATGTATACAGTCCTAATACATCTCGGTTTATCTTGAATATATTAGTTAAGGCTCTCAATTATAAGTCCTATAAGAAGATCGTGTACATCTTGATGTACTTAACAATAATAGTACTCGCAAAACATATTTAGGTATAGTTAAAAGGATTAACTATAGCTAATTACACCTAAACGTGTTACTTAGAGAAGTTCAATATTTGAAAAACAGTATAAATAGGAATAATGAATGTAAGATAATCTAGATTCTGATTATACGTGTATTAATTGTTAATGAAATACTCCCGTTCAGTCTAACCAAAAAGTGACCAGAGTTAAGGATGAGTAAACGAGATCAAGAACTAACCACCTTAATAAAAAGATATATATTGAGAATATCTGATTCCAACAAGAATAAAATCTAAGTTGTTTATTACATGAATCATCCTCACAACATATTTACTCAGGTTCCTAACCATTTCATTTTCAGGTTCTGACCACTTCATGAACACATCGACAGTTCCTACCTTAGATTATAGATAGTTTCATCTAATTAAGATAATTGGTCTAAATAATTGTGCGACAATAGGAAACTTTTGGATGTACTTGGTCCAGCAGTTTAGACCATTATCTAAGAGGAATTAGACTATACCCATGTGTACCGTAATACGATAAACAGAAATTAGAAGAAAATAGTATAAACGTGTGAAATATGCAATCTAGAGATCTCAGAGTTTGGTTAGGTAAACTCTTCCAAAAAAAAGTTTGGTTAGGTAACATGCACATTGATGAGAAGATTTGAGAGAGAGAAAAAATGACGTGTTTAATGAACACTGATACTCATAAGGAAAGTTGCATGGAAACTATTTGTAATTTTCATCATATACGAATTGATGATGAAATTAAACCTACTTTTTTCCTCAGTAGGTAGCTAGAAAAGGTGATGGCATTATTCTTCTGGACTAAGATCGAATTAGCTTCTACCTTTTGGGAAACAAGCATGTTGTGGAGACATGAAGGAGATACATTTCTGCAATGGATTGTTTGGTAGCTTAATCTACTGCAACATATATATTATTCTGATACTTTGAATATAAAGTTTTTGATAGTGGGCAACAGCTATACATGCATTTGTGCCATTGCCAATACATTATTTGGTTAAAATTGGCATTACCTGCACCACTTTATTACTGTAAATATCCTCCAAAGACCAGATCGTTGCCTCCATCATGTTGAAGAGATAATATTAATTATGTCTTTGCACAAGCCAAGGGAGAAAATCTCACCCTTTTCACTGTTTTTACATTTGAGATTGGAAAGATCTTTAAAGAACACCATATCACATCCCCATTTTACTTTATATGTTTATAAACCAATATTATTTTCATACCTTCAAGGCTACTCAAACCCTATTCAAAACAAAATACAAATCTAGATTATTATTCTCTCACTAAACACTATACGTAAAGTTTAAATTTTTCTCTAATTCAATCCTACCCATCAATTTAATCCACTCTATTCTTGCATTTAGAATTAAATCCTAAATACTTAAAAATAACCATTAACTTAAAAGTAACCATCAACCTAAGTAAAGAATTTTGTAAAGAGAAAGTCATATATAGCAAGATTGTGATGTAAATCCATAATCATTAGAGTAAATTTTTCATCACCTTTATTTTTATAGGAGTTTGAAATAAGTGTTATATTTAAATTGATATTAATATGTGTAATATTAATGATAATTGTATCTGCAACAACACTGCTTACTTGTTCATATTACAAAAAGGTTAAGTGTTATTAGAAGATAATGTGAGTGATTGTGATTTGGTTTGTTTGATATCATAAGAAATAAAATATTATTTAAGAATATTAAAAAAATCTTATATTAACTAAAATTAAGGTTTAAATATAATATAAAAGTGAAAAATAAATTTCACATTATAAACTGATTTTAAGAATGAGTTAAGTTCTATAATCATTTTGTACATGGTATCAGAGTCAGGTTAACAATATTATTGAATATATATTGGTTAATAGGTTATTGGATCTAAATTGAACCACCTGTTAATATATTATGATCAAGGTAGTCAAAATCAATATCTTATTCAAAATCGTCAAGAAAAATATAAATCGTAAATCGGAAGATCGTAACACGAATCGTAAGATCCTACAAATTTATAAAATTTATATAAATCATATAATTAAACTTAAAATATATAATATACACTGTTGAAATAAATATCAATAATAAATTGAAACTTGAAAAAATAAATAACATATATAAAAATTTAGAGGGACGCAAATATTGAGTATTGCAGAGATAGAGAAGATTTGAGAGAAGAGGAAAAATTATAATATTCTTTTAAAAAAATAGAAAAATATTTAATTTTTCTTTTAATTTTTTTTAATTAGATTTTAAAAAGTGACTATTGAAATAAATATAAATAATAAATTGAAACATGAAAAAATAAATAACATATAAAAAAATTAAAAAAATACATATATTAAATATTGAGGAAGTGAAAATATTTTTAGAAAAAAGGATAAACTATAATATTTAAAAAAATAAAGAAATATTTAATTTTTATTTTAATTTTTTTAATTAACATTTAAAATGTGACTATTGAAATATATAATGTATATAGTGAGATTAGAAAAGAAAGAATAAACTTTGTTTTTTAAAATTTGAAACATTGACCACTTCAAACAAAATGAAAATAAAACCCTAGCCTAACCCTAACCTCCTTACAGCAATGGTCAGCATATCTCCCGACATCTCGTGTATTATTCCATGCAGCATCACTCATTATGACCCGTGCTGAGAAAAGGGAGAAAGAAAAGAGCGAAGATACGACTCCTAAATGACGACTCGTGCTGAGAAAGGAGAAAAGCAATGGAGAAGGAAAAGAGCGAAGATACAACTCGTAAATGCACGCGACATGCGACGGAGGATCGAAAAAATCGTTGCCCCGAAGATCTTACACGATTTGGCAAAAAATCCGATTTTTAGGAATATAAATTCGAAAACTTTAAAAAAATCGTAAAATCGTAAGATCTTACTAGTTAAATCGAGATTTTGACTATCATGATTATGATCCCTTCTGCATGATTTTGGAATCCTGGTTGTTAACAAAGTTGTTAATGGACCACAATGTAAAATTTTGATTGTTAGCAAGGTGGTTGTATCTAAATTTACATTCAAGTTGAGAAAGTCTCATCGACGTAAAGGAGGGTATTGAGAAATTTCATATTAATTAAAAATGAGGTCAAACTATAGTATATAATGAGATGTAAACGTCACCTTCTGAACCGATTTTGAAGGTGAGTTAGGCTGCATAGTCACTTTCTACATGATTAACAAGATTGTTATGTCTAAATTGAGTCATTTGTTAATAGATTTAAGGAGTCTTGATGGTTAACAGAAGGTTGTTAAATCTAAATTGAGTTATTTATTAACAGATCACATAAAACTTAACAAAATTATTGGGTTTAAATTGAATTAGTTATTAATATACTAATATATTAAATTTTGGTTTGATTATTAATAGGCTCCTATTTAGAACTTTTTATATACTGTGAAAATTTTTACTTTAATGCAGAACTTTATTCTAAATTAAAAATAGAGTTTTCAATCTTTTGACATCTATACTGAGTAATGTAATGTATGACATTATTGTCTTATTTTATATATGTTGTGGATTACTATTTAGGTATACTGGAGTGGAGTGGATGTTTGGACAAGAAGAATGATTAGACTATGAGAGTTGTGATTCTTGAATCTTTCTTTGTTTTATGTTTACGTATGATTTTATTATTCTTGTTTTGCTCTTTAAAGTTTTGTGTTTCTAGATTTTGGTATTACTTATATCATATCTATTATATATATCATTCTCTTTGATATGAAAAGAAACCCTTCTAACTGATAAGGCTTAATTGCTATATAAATAAGACAAATCTGATATAGCAAGTCTCATCGTGCCTAAAAGAGATTGTGATTAAATTTATGAGATTGGACGTTGAAATGTACTTGTACTTTTAGTTTGAAGCATGAAACATGAGCATTGTGAAAAATCTTCGAGGCTTCCATGCATTCGTGCACGGAACAATCACCATGCATGATCGTGGATTTTCTAAGGATAAGGTCCTTATTGTCACAACTACGTGTTTCGATTTTATGATGTCTCTGTAACATGTACGAATCGAAAGTGAAAACGTCCTAAATCTTATAAAGGAAATTATTTAGTCTTGTCACTTCGTGTGTGTAATCAATGTTTGAGCAATTTAGTGACATTGGCATGGCATATTGTGATAACCAGCAGCAACACACCAATTCATCAACTGATTGGTGTACTTAGAAGGATTCTATACTTCAGAACAATCTTGCATCGAAACAATCTTCCATTTTCTTAGTGTCTGTTTAGATCCGGATGTGTACTGTATAAAAGCGAAGAAATTGAAATGATTTTGCGAAAATAAAAAGAATAACTCGCAGATTGAAATAAAATTCTCCCCTCACCTTTCTTCTTCAATAAGTAAAGATTTATGAAGAAAGACAGAATATGTTTGCATATGTTGATTTATATTTTATTTTATTAAATTAAATAATTAAAAAATATATTAAATAATAAATATAATTAATTATAAAATATTTAATAATAATAATATAAAAATTTAATAATAATAAATAAAATTAATTATAATAATATTAAAATTATATATTATTTTTATTTTTATTTTAATAATAAAAATATTTAAAATAATTAAAAAATATAAAAATAATATTTAACTTTCCATTCATTTTCATTCTCTTTTCTTTAATCTAAATCATTTTAATTTTCTTTTTCTTTCTTTTTATTTTTTTTCTTTTCCACTTTCTCAAATCCACTCTCATCTAAACATATCTTAATGTTGATTACTCCTTTAAATCATTCAGGAAAAATACACTTATAATTATATTCTGAGACATGTAAGACAGTGAAATATTATAAATAGAATTTTTTATTTATAATATAATTTAATAATATATTATTTTAATAAATGAAAACTATAAGATTTAATAGATGAAATATATATTTTCAACTGATATAATGAGATTTCAGTTGATATCAAATTATATTAAGATAACATATTTATTAGACACAATTTTTTAATGTAATCGAGGACATATTAATTATTAGATTCATGTTGATATAACTCTTAATCTAATATAATAATTAACAAGTTCGTGGATAAGGAAATAGAGTTAATAATATGTAATGAATATTTAATTGATGGCATATTTTAGAGTTTCACATTATTTGCAAGATGTTTCGTTTTAATGATTCATTGTTGCAAGATTGAAGGAGCTGTTTGGTTGTGAAAAGTGATTTTATCTTCTCATACCCCATAAGGTGGGTTTCAAAGAACATGCTTGTGTTCTCTCTGTTAAAATGGGTACGTATGATTTTAAGGGTTTGAACAAGAAAATTTAGGAATGTTTGGATGTACTTATTTTTTTTGTGTTTTTGAATTTCTTTTTAGATAAAATAATTAAATAACCATTATGAGATATTTTTCTTTTAACTTTTTTAAAATTTTAACAAAAAAAAAAATGCTAGTTAAATTATAAAATGGAATTTATTTTTATTATATATATTAATTTGATTATATTTTTAAATAATAAAAAATATTTATTAAAAAGTTATAAAAACCAGAATCTTAGTTCTACCAAATTTTAACTATCCATAATTTTGTTTTATATTCAGTGTATTATTATTTCAATTATATTCAGTGTATTATTATTTCAAATATGACTAAAAGAGATTGAAAATATATTCATAGCTTTTCTACATTACTGAAATAATGATAAAAAATTATTACCCATGTAATTTCACAATGATTCAATATGTTTTAAAATTAAAATTATTTATACAAAAAAATTAAGAAATTTAAATTACGGATATTTAACAATTAAGAAACTAAACAAAAAAATAAATAAATCAAAGATCAAAATCTAATCTTGTAAAATATAAGAACTAAAATGACTATTATACAATTTTTTATTTATTTATAATTGAACTGCAAAACTTTTTCAAATCACTCATCTTCATTTTCTTCTTCTTTGTAGATTCCTATATATTTCTCTTTTATATTCACCCTAAAAATATATGCTAGACAAGAATTCTTCCACTAATAATATAATAATAGTAAATAAGATACTGATATAATAATAATAATAAAAATAGATAAATAGATTGGTATAGTGGATTTACCTTTTGGTTTTTCTGCATTTACGTGCAGAATATGTTGTGATCATTTCACATGGTAAAGAAAAAGCTACACCTTTATCTTTTTCAACACCACACCCTTTGTTTTATTTCACACCATTTCTTACTTCACATGTTAAAAGAGTTAGGCAGAGAGCATTTCTGAAACATGCCATTTTTTTTTCATTTCATTTATTTGTATACAACCTCTGCACATTCATTTATATTATCCTATAAAACCATTCCTCTCACGAATATGAATATAATTAGTATTAGTATTAAAAATAAATTTTAAATTTAATTTATTTTTACAAAATTAATTCATATATAAGATTTTTTTTTAAAAAAATTTATATTAATTAAAAATAAGACCGGATTATAATATATAATAAATTGTAAATTTTATTTTTTAAATTAGTTTTGAGGGTGAATTAAATTTATAATTACTTTTTACATTATATCAAAACTTGATTCATAAGATTATTAAATCTAAATTGAATCACTTGTTAATATACTGAACTCTGATTGATAGATTATTGAACCTAAATTAAATCACTTGTTAATAAATTATAATTTTTTCTATATATTTTAAAGAATATTATTATTAAAATGGATCACTATTTAAAAAGTCTTGATCTTTAGTAAAATTATTAAACCTAAATTGAGTTATCTATTACTATTAATACATTTTAATATTTTCATTGTAATTTTGATGTATATCTCAACTATCGATACTATATCAATTCAATGGTTTTCAGTAAACATAGTAATTTTTTTGCCACTATAACATTTACTTTTTATTCTGACAATGGTACATTTGTTTTGATCTATATCTTCTTTGTGGTAAAATGTTTTTAAAACTAAAATCCCTATATATTTTTTTATATAATCAAAGTTGGTATATATTTGGAAGAAAATAAAAAAAAAGTTTTAATATTTTGTAGGTGTAAATATTTATTTTTCTCAGTCAATTTTGTTTATAGCTTTTAACAAAAATAATTCGATTCTTGATCAAATCTTCTTTTTATTTTATCTTTGTTGACATTCGTTAATAGATAAGTTGTTTGTTAAGTAGTACATCAACACATACATATATATAACTACAAGTGAACAATTAAGACTAGAATAGGTGATGATGAGAAATGTTTGCAAAATGGGAATGTTTATATAAATGCAGAGAGCTTCATGATTTTAAAAATTTGAAGTATATTTACAAGATTATGTATAAAATGAGCAATTCCGAAATGATTAAGATTTTTTTTTTTTTTAATCGAGAATGATATATATTAATAAAAATTGGCACTAGAAGTACCAAAAATAATTACAAGATATAATTAAATAAAAGTGTGCAGAAAGCTAAATAATTAACTAGATAATTATTTCTCTCCCTGCTGAATGGTTATCAAATACTCACCAAGTAGATTATCCAATACATAGGAACAAGACGAGGGATCCATCCACCATTCTACAAAAGATCCAACAACCATTGAAACTTTAGACTTGACCCACAACTAGAAGTTCAGTTGAGTTAGAAAGAAATTTTTTTTCTGCATCTACCTTCTTATTGCGAAACAACGCGTCATTCCTATGTTTTCACAAACTTCACACCACCCTAACTCACACCACCTTTCAATATATGTTAATCTTCTTATGTTGGAAGTAAATGTAGTGTTGTAACAAATATTGCTTGAGAGTTTTAGTTCTGCAAGTACTTATGACAAACCACTTATAACATTTGTTCCATACCACATTAGTTATTTTGCACTCCAAAAATAAATGTGTGATGGATTCCTCCTCCTTACCACATAACCCATAACTAGTCATAGCCACATGTACTCCCTACTCCTCAACCACATTAAGATTCTATTGTAAGATGAGAGATTGATTTTATTTCATTCTCATAGATTTTCGAAGTTGTATACATATACATACGTACGGTAAAATTCTTATCCATAAACCAATCTTTTACGTCTTTGGTGGGACAAAAGTGCTAAAGTATACATAATAAGATGTTTGATCATATACCAATACGTGGCAACCATTTCTTATCGTCTCTATAATTTTACTTTTCTAATTTACTTTCGAGAAGACAAAGGGAATTAGAATAAACTAATTAAATCCAAAATGCTAGATGCCCTAATACTCATCTAAATGCTCAAAATCTTGAAAGGGTGATTAGGATTCTTTCTGAACCACCAAAAAAAATAAAAGTTTATTCTTCAACCTAGTATGCGACAGGAACAACTCTTATTTTGTAGACTCCTTGGTTTTTCTAGAAACGTTCTCTTAAACAAAACATTTATATTAAAATGGGTTACGTATAGTTACGAAGATTGATGTAGTCTCGACCAAATTAACTGAGACTGATAAGATCTTGGATCTTAAACCTATAACCGTTCAAAACTCATTGAGACGTTCTCGATCAGTTGTTAATAAAAACAATTAGGTCCAAAACACGAAATAGGTAATCAACTCATCATGGCAAATTTTAATTGTAATTTATGTGGATGGTAAAGTGAAAACATTGAACATTTATTCTTTGAGTGTAATGTAGCTAGTGCTGTTTGAGATAAATGTTATTTGTGGTTTAAAATAAATACATGTAGAGCAAGTAATTTAAAAAGACATTTACTTTAACATTGTTGGATGACTGGAAATAAATATCTTAAGAGTGTATGGAATATACTCTGAGTTAGAGTGGTGTGGTCTATTTAGTTACATAGAAATGAGGTGTTATTTTTAAATGAAAAAAATAAGTGTAGATGAGATTTTTGGTTTAATTAAATTAGAATTTGGTTGTGAATCATCAATAGAGTAAACAATAATTTTGAAACTTTTGTTCAATAGTGTATAAATCATTTATCTTGTGTAGGATAGGTTAAGTCATGAATAGTAATAGGAGTGATAATTATCTTGCTAATTACTAAATTTTCAGCACATTTTTTTACAATTACGTACTTATAATTATTTTTTTACTTTTAATACTAATTTTATTAATATATTTATTTTTATCGATAAAAAAAAAACTCATCATTGATAATATGATCAAGAATTAAGAAACCTAAAACATAATTATGATATAAAAAAGCCTCTCGTTCTCCACCATCAAAAGATAAACATCAAGTTCCATCAAAGGAATCTAGTAATTTGGTTTGTACCAACTATTCTTTACATCAACTACAGTTCATTCTGCACTAAGTATCGTTGCTATGGATTCGGATATGTTATTTTCTTGATTTCTTGAATACTGATATCCTAATGAGATGATTGATTCAGGTCTTTTAGGGTTTTTTTTTTTTTTTTTTTTTTTTTTTTTTCCTTTAAAGAAACTAAGACTATGTAACTGTGAACAATCCCAACAAAACAAATGGTATCAGATCCTATCATCATTGTTAGGTTGTCTCTTTTGCTTTTGAGAAATCATTATGATTAGTAAAGATTATCATTTCTATTTTGCAAAACCCGTATTCAGTTTCATGACTGAAAGTTTTAATTTTTTTTAAGATGAATTGCGAGTTTCAGTTGTAGGGTTTTGAACATTGCGCATGTGCTTATATATACATTTCATGTTTATGTTATCGTGTTATATTAAGATTTATGTGGTCAAAATATAAAAATGGTGTATATATATCATTTTAGTATTTTCAACCCATTTATGCATTCCGTTAAAAAAATAATAAAAAAATTTCTTATATAAGATTATCGAAAATCTTTGGTTGAAAAAAAAAGTTATAGAAAACACAAAAATTCATTGATACATTGTTGTTTATTTGCATGTATTTTAATTAAATGGGTTGAAGAAATATATTGTGAACATCATTTGTATTATATTAATGTTGTTTATATATTGAATAAAACTCTCAAAATTATCTATTAAAAAAATTTTATATTAGTTAAAAATAAGGTCGAATTATATAATATAAATGAAGTATAAATCTTAACTTCTGAGTCAGTTTTGGAATGAGTTAGACCCATAATAATTTTTTATATTATTATTTACTTTATTAATGATTTACAACCAAGTTTTAACTTGAACTAGATAAAAAAAAAATTCTCCACTTACCTTTTCATTTCAAATATTTGTATTTTTTTTAATTGGTAATGACAAATATATTAATAAAAATTGGTATTAGAAATACAAAAAATAATTACAAGATATAATTGAATAAAAGTGTACAGAAAGTTAGATAGTTAACTAGATAATTATCTCTTCCTACTGAATGGTTAATAGATACTCACCAAATAGATTATCCAATACATAAAGAACAAGATCAGAGATCCACACATCATTCTGCAAAAGATCCAACAATTATTGAAACTCTAAACTTGACCCACAACTAAGAGTTTAGTTGAGTTAGAAAGAAAATTTCTTCTGCATCTATATTCTTATTGCGAAACAACGCGTCATTTCTATGTTTTCACAAACGTCATACCATCCCAACCCACATCACCTTCCAATATATGATAACTTATTGATATGAATTTAAATGCAGTACCAAGAACAAAATTACTGTAGTACCAAGAACAAAATTACCTATTTTTCAGAATCTCTAATGAGACAAAATTTGAGAAATGGGATTTTTAGTACCCCGTGATCCTGAAACGCATTCTAAAGGTGTTTCAAGATTCTACTTCTGAACTCAGTTTGGAAAGTTGCTTCTACTGGTATTTTGCAAAGTCTTTGTAGATGTTTCTAACTATTATTGTGCTTGTGCAACAATTACGCTTTTGTTACTCTTGTTTATGTACTTGTGACTCTATCTTAATTATGCTTAAATAATGACATAGATGGTTCCCGAGGGTTGCAAACAAAGTAGGAGAACAAAAAGAACAAAATGGAGTTTCAGATACAGATTCAGCTATAAAAATAGTTATTTTGTTGTTGTTACAGCTCATAATAAAATGGATAAATTTTACACAAGTATATCTATGTAAAATAGTTATCACAAATTGTAAAAAGATAAATGATCAATTTTTAAATAGCTAAAGAGGGATTGCTATAATCCTTATTTATTTTGATTAAATCTCATTATTATTTTTTATGAAATTATTTTATTATTAAAATATATTTTAAAAATTAATTCAATCAGAAATTATTTTATTTATTAAATTATAATATTAAAGAGTAGTTTATTTTCTTTTACATATTTAAAGATTAAATTATAATTTTTATTGTGTTACTAAATAAATTAATAATGTCTCACACTAGAAATAAATTAATTATTCATTATATAAAAATTCATCACATATTTTTTTTAAGAGAAAATTACATAATATTTGTATTGGCTTTTTTTTTATGATTCATTTTATATGAATAAAAAGAGAAAACTATCCCATATTTAAAAGATTGGAGTCTTAAAAAGAATAGACCAAATTATTTTTATAAAAAATATATAACTCTTTTGTATAATAAAAAGGAGATTTACTTGTAAAAAATTTTTAGTTTTTTTTTTAATTGATAATTATAAATATATTAATAAAAATTAGCATTAAAAATACTAAAAATAATTACAAAATATAATAAAGTAAAAGTGTGCAGAAAGTTAATAGTTAACTATATAATCCTAAAAATTAGATTATTAACAGATAATCATCAAGTTAATTATTCAATACATAAGGAATATGACAAGGGATCCATACATCATTTTGAAAAAATCAGAAGTCTAAGCTTTGGCTTAGCAGGGTGAAATTCAAATTATGCTTGGTCATTCGAGATGTGTGATGAGTTATGCATTTGTGTGTTGCATTTGTATGATTATATTTCATTCATTCATACTTTCGTTGGGGGTAGATGCGGTAGATGCGATCTATGAAGAAGGGTCTCTATGGTCTTCTACCTTGACCTTAGGGATTTTAGAGCAGGTGACCTCTCATTTGAGAGTTGAAATGAGTAGTCTAAGAGGACATGAATCAGATCTAAGGACCCTATCAATCCACTCTCACCAGAACGAGTCTAACAGGAGTCCGTCGAGATAGTATAGCGTGACATAAAGAAAACTTTTTTTGCATATATATAAAATATATAAATAATAATATGTATAAAAAGTAAATATTTATATAAAAATATTTAAATAAATAATAAAGTATCTAATAATATTCAAATATTTTGAAATCAAAATTATTATTGGATATTTGATTTAAATGATAAATAATATTCATTAAAATATTATATAGGTAGAATAAACATGTCTATCTTTTCTATCTTCTTGACATAGACAAATTTCTTATTGGGAATATAGAGATTAAACTTACAGTAAATTTCTGTATTGCTTTTGAGTAGATCTCCCAGTGACATATGGTAGATGCAAGATGACTTGGAGGAGCTGCAAAGAATCCTCTACACCATTTTGTTTTATCTATCTCTCAGTTTGGAACTCTGATAATTTTTTATTTTGATTCCTCACACGTCAATCGAATCAAAATCCTCAGCACAAATAAATTATGTACTGATACCATGTGCAGAAATAACAAGCTTTCTTTAACTCAGAAACTTAGGGTTCATATTCTCTAACAGACACATCAATGGCCCTAAGAGATGACATTAAATTAAATAAACCGACATATAGCAGCTAATTTTTAGTTATATTTCATGTTGAAAGTCACCATCAAGAAGGGCATTATTATGCATTCTCTTTGGAATTCAATGGCTTCTAACATCTGTAGGGGAATCAGAACCTGATGGTAGGCATTATTTAAAAACTAAGGGAAATGTTAATATAATACACATTGTCACATGCAGAGAATAGAGCATATACTGGCTAGTAAACTTGATGGTGCCAAATAATGTAGTTGTGCAAATTTAAGTGATATAAGGTAGAACAGAACCTTTGAGAATGGGTATATGCCCAGGTACTGAAGCATAAACATTCATGTCTGCAAGGTGGATAATGAAATGATAGCAACTTAACTTCAAATCTTATCCACGTCAAAGGAGACAACGTGAGAAAATTTGTATAAAGTAATTACCCAATATCACTTTCGCATAATGTTCTTAACTTTACTACTCTTTTTATTTTTCAAATCACACCACGTATATTCTTCATAAAAGATAATATTTTTTATTTTTAACTAGGTTAAACTATTGAAAGCAATAACTTGAGTTGAGTAATATATGATGTTAGTCCTTTTTTCACATCACAAAGTTGATAAAATATATGTATAAAAGAAAATTAAATTTGAAGTTTACAAGAAGATAAATTAAGAACAGTGTCATTTGTTAAATTCCAAACAAAATGGGCTCAAAATTAATAATATATGTAAATGCGAATTAATTAATAGGATATTCTTTCGGATGAACCTTTTCTCAAGAATTCTAGGTTTATTGAACAATTTTATTTTTTTGCTGTTGAGAAGTTATGAAGTTAACACCATAATGAGGAGAATCATATTCTGAGAAATTTCTAGTATAATGCATTATATGCATGTATGAGTTAAGTTTTTCCATCTAATGCAGAAATTATTGTTTTGAGACATAATGGAGGAAACGAGTGCAGAATTCATTGTGGGATCATATTCTAAAATACTATGCTTGATTTTATTCAGAGGTGACGAAATATAGGTCATGGAAGCATCGAATATCTGTGACAATTCATTGAATTGGTGGAAGTCATAAATTTACATAATCTCTCACTTTTTCTTCCTGAATTTTCTTAATATAGAAATAACCTTGATTTAATAGGCTATTCAACACAGAATCTGGGTCCAAGAGATTTTTTTAATATCATATATAAATTTATCCAATTTTCAATAAATATATATATATATATATATATATATATTAATTTAACCATCATTTATAATTTATATTTATGTTTAAAAACCCAAATAATTTTCTAGAGCAGCAATTAATGTTACTCTCTCAAGGTTAAAAATATGAATTAATAAAATAAAATTTATTCTTTTTCTAATTAATATAAAATCTCTAAATTCCATTCAAACATAATTTTATATATAAATAGTTTAATAAGATAAAATTTATATTTATTTTATATATATATTAACTTTATATTTTTTTAATAAATTAGTCTATTTTATAATAAATCATGCTAACAAATTTAAATATTTTATTTATTTAATTTTTAATATCAAATTTTAATATAATAAAGGTAGAACTTTTAATTCTAAATGTATCATATTTATACTATCAACTTATAATCAATATAATAAATAATAATGTACTCGATAGTTTATTATTTGATAATATTGCAAGAACTATTATCAAAAGAAGAGATGGATGAAAAAGTAAAAAAAAAAAAACAAATTAAAAAAGTTTCAAATAAGAAAAACATTAATAATGATGACAAAGTGATTAATGATATATGATTTTAATGAGTCAAAATAATAATAAATCAAAATCTTAAATATTATAATTATAACATGATAATAAAGAAATAATTTTGACATAATAAAAAATATAAGATAAAAGTTTAAATCATTAGTTTCTCAAAATTAATTTGACTAATATCTCAAATAATGAAGAAGTCTTGTATAACCAAGCAACAATTAATTTTAAAGACAAAGAATAACTTCATGATAGTTGAATATTGAATTCAATTGCAAGTGGACACATCAATCCACATTGAAAACAATTTTCTACTACAGAAGGATCATGTTCATGCTTTAGATTTTGTCGTAAAAGAAAAAAAATGTATGATGCAGAGATATTTGAAAGCACACAAAAGTAGCTTTAAGTGGGAGATTGTGTAGCCATGTAAATCCACTTTTGTGAGAACAAAAGTGTAAAAAAAAAAAATTGGGTGGTTGAAAAATTTTGCACCTATGCATGATAAGGTAGTAATTAAGTTTTATCCTTTGCCTATAAATACAAAGCCATTTGATGAACTTCATGTATCCCAAAATTGAAGCTTCTCACTTGAGAGAGTTTAATGGTCTGAGTGAGAGTGTCTTCTCTTACTATAAGAGAGTGTCTTTCCAAAAAGCGCTGAAGAAATTAATCAATGCAAGATATCCATGAAACAAATATATTTAGCCGTAAAATACACAAACCTATATACTTAAGATTTTGGAAAAAAAAATAGAGTCGTATTCACTTATATAGGTGTGATTTATTCAATTTTCTCATTTCTACTCAATATGAAATTCCAACTCACCTTGAACTCTAACATACATATTTCTGTAGAATTGTGCAATGAACACAAGAACAATAGCACTGTTTGGTAGGCATGCTTTGCTGACTGGCCCACGTTGTTGAAACAAAGGTCAAGATCAAAAGGCATGTAGGGTCAAATGCATGGTATTCTGTGTAAAAAAACGTTGTATATGGTAACACGATAATGTAAATAATGATGTGTAATGAATGAACACAGTGGTGGGTTGGGTAGAGGCTCTAGGGCGCACCAAATGTATATGCTATCCTAATCAGACCATCATTTTCATGGCCTGTCATTGGTGCCACACGCCTGAACCCTCACATTTCTTTATCTTTTCCACGTGGAAATACATGTTTCTGTTATTTGCATTTGATCATTTTCCTATAATTGGAGAAAAGTTAATATATGCAGTTAACATTCCTTTAATAACTTGTCCATGCAAATTGATCTTATATCAGTATCAGTATTGTAAGCAAGAGTTTTAGCCTGTTACACTGTTCTCATTTTGGTTAATATTTTTGTTCTGGCCCGTAAATTTGGTGCTTTGTTAGACTAGCCCCTCTATTATCAGAAACTTCTACTCTTTTTTCTTCAACTAATGTACTACCAAACCAAAGCTATGATTGTACACCCTATGGACATGATAATTCCCTGATATTTTTAGTTTATACATATTTAAGTGAGATTGTACGAAGTTCTGTTCACATGTCAAAGATGAGAAAGAATATTTATTGTAGGTGGTACACGATGCTTTGAGTTGTTAGATTTTGCCTTAACTGTGTATGCTACACAGATTGTTTAATTCATCCTTAGGAACCTACTTTAATTATCCTTTACATTATTTCTGCAAAGTTTTAAACAATATTGATGATATCCTCTCTTTTTCTTCTATGTATTGTTGTGTACAAATATCTTTTCATGCATGAGAGGGCCCCGAATGAAAAAAGAAAAAGCAAACCTAAAATTAGCGTATCTTTGAGCCACCCATCTAAGGGGCGCTGTCAGTTCTCCACAATTGTAATGGTGATTTTGCAATCCATGTCTAGGTAGAAAACTGAAAAGATGGCACCTTTGTTTGTTTGTTTGATGAGAAAATATTACACTATTACGTGTTTATTTCTGATCTGCACTGTAACATGTAATAAGTTATTTCTGAATTAATAAAATCCAGAGATTGGTTGAAAGTATAGTAGTGGAGTCTCTGCAGAGAGCAAGGAGTGAAAAGGGTACATGTTACAATTTTTGTAGCTTTTCATGGAAGGTCCCATCATGTCCACAAGTTGGCTAGTTAGTGGGTTTAGAACCAAAGAATAGAACACAGAAGCTCCTTCACTATTGTTAATAGCAAGGTACTGGTATGCCAAATATATTACCAGCCTTATTAGATGTCATCACACTATTATATGCTGCTTATCCTAAGTACATTGGACATGCAGTATGGAGGAATTATTCCATACCAAAACCGCGTATTAAAGTGAACCTTATCTACTAATTCCCATGTACAAAGATTCCAACATCTAACTGTTGGAGCATGCCTAATCTATACCTGTAATAATTTGAAGAAAGAAGATTTGGCAGTAGGAGTGTACAAATACGTGTTGGACTGATAAAATTTCAGTATACTACTTTTTCCATATATTTTGCACATATTCTTCTTTTTGGCACGGATATAGGGAAGCAAGAGGTGGTTATGTTCTCCCCTCTGGTTTGTTGCAGTACAAAATTGACTTGTCATTGCCACTCATCAATCAAGGTCTCCTAGAACTGAATTGCCAAAAATTGACGAAATTGAAATTGTGATGTTTTTAAAGTGATGAGTGCAACTTCTTGGTTTAGACGTGAGCAATGGACTCAACTTTACTATGAAATAAAAGGGGTTGCTTAATCAAAGTGGAGAGGTTGTGAAAAGCTTTTAGTTATCCTGAATTAGTGGGAAATCAGGCTGGGCTAATTAGATGGCACCTTTGTGTGCTAGCAAATAATTTAGCCAATATGTTTCGCTTTTAAACTATTGAACAAATTCTTGACTTAACTTATAGGACACCATCACACTAAATACAATCAATATCAAAAATCAGAAATGCCCTTGATTGTTGTATATTAATAATAACAGCAACAACAACACAACAACTCTCTTGTGCACAAAATGATTTTTGCTAGTGAATTATTGTGGCAAACTTTATGAAATGAAAAAGCATGGCCATCCTCTATCTATTTATCTATGTGTATTCTGAATAGTCTAATTTGTCCCTACTCTGACAGAACCACTTTAAATTCCCACCCTTTTCAAAATCCTCATGAAGACATGTTTGCCGAGAAGTGATCCTAACCGGTGGTGGTTTGGTTACTTTCCGGTGAAGCATGCCATTGTACATGCCAAATCCTCAAGTGGAGAAGCATAGGATCTAAGTATATTATAGAATGTGCTCAAGAGCATCAGTACCACAACATCAATCAAAATACCTTTTCCAACCCCATATATAATGTCATTTTGGGTTTCCATTAAGAACTCACAAGGCAACAACACTCATCATCTAGAGCTAGAGCCTCTACTTCTTCTTTCTAAGGTTTCAAAGAACAAACAAAGAAGATGGTGAAGTTCTCAAAGCAGTTTGAGGGGCAACTCATTCCAGAATGGAAAGAGGCCTTTGTGGATTATTGGCAACTCAAAAAGGATCTCAAAAAAGTCCATCTCTTTAATAACACCAACAATACACTCAACACTAGAACTTCTCTACCTAAATACATCTTTTCATCTCTAAGAAACTACTCTCCATTTGGCCACCAGCATAGAGAGCATGGACCAATTCAAGTAATCTATATTTTTCTTAAGACATAAGAACAAAGTTTGTTCAGTATTGATGTGTATTTGGTTTATTCATGAGTTCGTTTTCTTTTCCTTTTCGTCTTTTTCAGGTCCATAGGAAACTTGCCTCATCATCTTTTAATGGGGACATGTATGAGACAGAACTACTAGAGCAATTTTCTGACACTGATGCTACTAAAGAGTTTTTTGCACGTCTGGACCAGCAACTAAACAAGGTCAACAAGTTCTATAGAACCAAGGAGAAAGAGTTCATGGATAGAGGGGATTCCTTGAAAAAACAAATGGAAATCCTCCTTTTGCTCAAATCCACATTCAAGGAGCAGCAGAGCAAAGCAGGCTCTTCCCATGGCTCCAATGAAGATCAATCTATCTCATGCACATTCTCTAATGGTACACAAACTAACCTTGTCTTTTTAATTTAGATATTACATAATTTAGATGTTTCACAAGTTTTTTTAATTCCATTTATTTTCTTTCACTAGCATATTGAATAGTATTTCCCAGAAGGAGTGTATCATGTTAGCACACATGTAAACCTAGATTTGTATTTCAACATGAAATCTTTATCATTAGTGAATCACCTAACTTCTATGGTTAAGAAATGCTAATTCTTTGTTGTTAAAACGTATAAACAGTGTTTTCTGTCATCTTATATTTTTCTATTTTTTTAATCAATATTCGTTTTAAAAAACATCATCGATCCATGTTACTTATATGTTATTCGTAACAACAAGTAACATTGGATGGTGTGACAACATATTTATTTTTCAGTGCTACTATTTAGTACGAACAAGTAAAGTGGAATGATAGGTTTTTTAAAAAAAATATTGATTAAAAGGTTAAGAAATATAAAATGAGATTATATAAAATTAAATAAACACAGTTGATTTAAGTTTGGTGAAACTCTTTGATAACAATTAGCATTTTTTTATTTGCTTTTTATAATCAAATAAGGAAGGAAAACAAAACTTGCAGGCTATAATAATTAACCAAACTAAATGAGTGTAAAATAAAAACAAAAAATTTTATCATGATAACAACTAGTTAAACATTTATTGGTATTTTTTTTGCATGAAACATAATGTGAGGAAGTGTGAGTAAAATTATGTGTATCTGAAACTCTGTTCATTGGAAACAGAGGAGGACTCTGTTAGGAGCAGATCACAGCAAGAAGAAATGCAGGACACTACAAGCACAGATGAATTGGAGAAAGTTGAAGCACCACCATTTTCAGATTCCCCTCGTGCAGAAGAACTTGCCAAGTCTATGCAGATAAGAAGAGAAGATGGTAAATTGAGAACACTTTCTGGCCGTGTCATCAACTGCCAAGGGAAGAATCTGAGGATAAACATTCCCTTGACCACACCATCGAGAACCTTTTCAGCCATAAGTTACCTTCTCAGGGAAGATTTGCTTAACCAGTCTTCAAGGAAATGTGGTCCAGAAGGTGGAAACATTTACCTGAACAAAACTAATTTGCACCATGCTGAAAAGATGATCAAAGGAGGTTTCATTGAACTCTACAAAGGCCTAGGATATCTCAAAGTTTACAGGTAAAAATATTGTCAAAATTTCTATGGTCACATGTTCAATTGTTTGTTTAATAAATTTTACAGATGTATAGCATTTAATATGAAAAATCTTATGTTTTGTCCAATTTTCAGGAACTTGAACATGCTTGCATTTATAAAGATTCTGAAGAAGTTTGATAAGGTAAGAGGCATTAAAGTTTATGTTAGGAATGGAGTTTCAATTATATTGTAGTAACAAAATATACAAAAACATTTCTTTGTGGTTTTTCAGGTCACAGAAAAACAAATTCTTCCCATTTATCTCAAAGTGGTTGAGAGTTCCTATTTCAATAGCTCAGACAAGGTAAATCTCAGGCATAAACTAAAACGGCTGCCTAGTAAAATAGCTAAGTTCCATCAAATCAAACTTAGATAATATATGTGTGTGATACCATATCAAATCATGTCAATAGTTAGGCCACAATTTATGCTTGTACCGGAATGATCACCGACAATCTCAAGTGGCCAATAATCCTATGTTTCATTTGTGCACCACTAGATGACCTAGAGTCATGCAAAATAAAAATTAGATATGCTTGTCTATCACTTTCACAAGGGTTTCTTTAACTTTGTGAACTAGCTTTGCTTTGTTTGCTTATCAGTATGAGAAATGACAGGTGGTGAAGTTAGCTGACGAAGTTGAGGAACTGTTCATAAAAAATTTTGTCGAGGACAACCGAAGAAAGGCCATGAAATACCTTAGACCAAGCCAACGCAAAGAATCGCATGCTGTAACTTTCTTCATTGGTGAGTTACTTTCAGCCAAGTATTGGTCTTTTTTATTTTGTCTTTTGCTTATCAATGATTTCAGTAGAGATCTTTAGGCTTGTTTGCTTTGTGACCATTAGTATCTAAAGAAATCACAATATGGAACCTTTTAAGGCACTAGGTTCACAAAAGGAATGGCAGTAACTGGTCCACTCTTTGGTGGATGGGAAGTACAGGTCCCATGCTACTCTTATATCATATTTAAACCATATATAACAACCTTAAGAAGAATGAAACTTAAAAAGACCATCTCAACATATAAGGGAAGCATCTCAATGGTTCTTTGGCAATGGTGCTTATGTGGGTTTCACTAACAAGATGACACCTCCCTTTAGTACAATTATTGTACACAATCATGATAACATCTGTTTCATCATTGCCTTGTTTGTGCAAACCTAAACCTATTTTGGTCCGGCTTGCAAGCTAAAACCATGAAAAAGGAGTCAAATTAAAGTTCCATATTCTTAATAATTGATTCTAGTAATTTAACGTGTGAGTCCGTACAAAATTGTCAAACATTTTGACTCTAGAAAATGCAGATTATACAGAAAGTTACTTCCAACATAACTGACTAGATTATATTTCAAATAAAATCAGGACTATTTACTGGATGCCTCTTGGCACTTCTTGCGGGATATGCTATAATGGCTCATGTGACTGGTTTGTATAGACCACATCAAAATTCAGTGTACATGGAAACTGTCTACCCTGTGCTTAGGTAAGTAAACCGGGTTTGCACCAAAAGATTCCATTCAAATTTGCATAGTATTTGCACATCAATAAGTTGTGTCATGTCTTTGCAGCATGTTCAGCCTTGTGTTCCTACATTTCTTTCTTTATGGTTGCAACATTCTTGCATGGAGAAAAACTCGTATAAACTACAGCTTCATTTTTGAGCTGGCCCCTACCAAGGAACTCAAGTATAGAGATATATTCTTAATTTGCACGATGGCAATGAGTGCTGTGGTTGGAGTTATGTTTCTTCATTTGACTCTACTAACAAAAGGGTATTCATATGCCAAAGTACAAGACATTCCCGGGCTGCTTCTTCTGGTAAATATTTTTATCACATATTATCACATTCACCTTCACAAATTTTATGGCCATAGCCTAATGTCTAATACTTATCTAAGCTCAGCTGAAAAAGTAACATTTTTACTACACTTGCAGGGCTTCTTATTAATACTAGTATGCCCCTTCAACATCATATACCGGTCAAGCCGTTATCGTTTCCTTTGTGTGATAAGGAACATAATTTTGTCACCCCTTTACAAGGTAATGTTTCCCACTATCATCATTGCAGAATCATGTCATCAGGCACAACACACAGTACCACTAATTGTCCAAAAAGTAAAAAGTAGTTTAATGAAAAAATTGAGAAAAAACAATAATTATTTTGGACACAACCTCACCGGCTTCTCTCCTGTCTTTTTAGGTTGTCATGCTAGATTTTTTCATGGCTGATCAACTTTGTAGTCAGGTACTAAAGCTCTTTTTTTACAGTCAATGAATAGCTTACTCTAAGGGGAAAATATAATACTTATTTAGCAATTGCATCATTATTGTGTAGGTGCCAATGCTCAGAAACCTCGAGTACGTGGCATGTTACTATATAACTGGCAGCTACAAAACTCAGGACTATGGATATTGCATGAGGACAAAGCACTATAGAGATCTAGCTTATGCAGTGTCTTTTCTCCCCTATTATTGGAGGGCTATGCAGGTAAAATATTGAGTAAATTATATGAACACTTCTTAAGGTTTCATCAAATTTTCCCATGATACTCCTCACTCTTTAACTCCTACATTACCCTTTTCATTATTTAAAATACATTACATTGATATCTATGTTATCCAAGAAAAGAAACATATTTGTAACCCTGTAAGGGGCTTCTTAACCATTAAAAAAAGCAAGGGTCATGTGTAATCTCAAAAACCCTCTAGGGATGATACTGCAATTTACTTTAAAATGTGTTTTTCTTCCTTTGAAGCATATTATGATATCCAATCCAATAATTAAGAAATGATAGAACTGATGCCTCCTAACTGATCTTTTGCAGTGTGCTAGGAGATGGTTTGATGAAGGGCAGAAAAGCCACCTTGTGAATCTTGGCAAATATGTATCGGCCATGTTAGCAGCAGGTGCCAAAGTGGCTTATGAGAAAGATGGGAGTGTAGTATGGCTTTGTGTTCTTGTGATCATGTCAAGTGCAGCAACTATGTACCAATTGTACTGGGACTTTGTAAAAGACTGGGGTTTGCTTCAAATGAATTCCAAGAATCCATGGCTAAGGAATGAATTAATGCTTCACAGAAAAGCCATTTACTACTTGTCAATGGTACATATCAGGCCCCTCTCTCTCAATTCATTATGGAGCCTGTGGTGTGGGCCATTGGCATGCAATTGGCACCCAAAAGCTAGCTTCACTTATCAAAATTAAACAAACTAGCTGATTATCATAGTCTAACCAAAGAAGACAGAAACCATACTATTAGGTGTTCATGACAATAAAATGTCACAAAGTGGAGAATAAACATATTCTCAAAAGAAATGCTGATAAGGCCATTATACAAATTAAAGTGAGATTCCAAATCTAGATCAAAAAAAGGACAAAAAAATAATAACAGAGGGTTATATTTCGCCTAATTCTAAAACCACACATTAAAGGAGCAAATTATTATTTCTTTTCAGATTTACAAATATGGACCCTCCACTTTCAGACATTGACCTTGAAAAAATTTCGTAATTTATGCAGGGGTTAAATCTTATTCTGAGGCTTGCTTGGTTGCAAACTGTTCTTCATTCAAGTTTTGAAAACGTTGATTATCGAGTTACATGCCTATTTTTAGCATCTCTTGAAGTTATTAGACGAGGGCTATGGAATTTCTTCAGGTAAATGAGTTAACGTGCATTTATTTTCACCCATGACACAACATCCATGCATAATTTTTGTCTAAAATGAGCTAGGTTTCTGAATTTTCTGTCAAAATTAGTCCTCATATTTTTATAATTTGTAATTTGTCTTTCACTTTAGTATCTAAAGTTTTATATTTTAACAACAATTTGTTGGTTTTATATCTTTTCGAGTCTCATAAACAATGACAAAAATAACCAATTATAAAATAGGATGAAACTTTCTAAGACTAATTTGAACCAAAGATTCATTTTACCATTAAAAACTGACTATGAATCATGTGAAGTTTACAGAAAAACATATGATAAATAACATTTTATTGGTGCAGATTGGAGAATGAGCATCTAAATAATGCTGGCAAGTTTAGAGCAGTGAAGATAGTACCACTTCCTTTTCATGAAGTGGATGAAGAAGACTGATAATAAAGCCATTGGGGTGATTTATTCGAGGGTAGGGGATGCTTCCAGACAAGTATTTCAAGGAGAAGATTTGTTGTCTTCCTTCAAGTTGATGTATTATTGATCAACTTGATTATTTCATTTGCTTGATTTGCCTGATATCATCCTCAATTCTATACACAATTTTTCATTAACAAGAAATAGAAAATTAATGAAAAAGTGATGTTCCACTCATGTACTCTTAGATCCCTTATTATCATTCTACATTATGAATAGTTTACAACTAAAGAGAGTGGAAAGCAAAAAAGCATGTTCTTCCCAAAATGACATCAACAATCCTTTTTATACAAGGATTATTAAGAAGGGTTGAATGTTCAAATAAAAATACTTATAGTAAACATAATTTTGAAAATATTATTATAAAATTCAATAATTTTCAATTGTTATAAAAGAAAATAGTATATATATACATTCTACTTAATCTATAAAAGAATACCTATGATTGAAGTGCTGAATTGTTTATGAATAACTACAAGTAGATGAAGAAGATAGAGCAAGTAGCTATATCAACCAATAAAGCATCAATATCAGAAAGTGGTTCATAAAATAGGTGCTGTTTAAAAATCCTATTGGTTCGATTTTGTAACTGTGCTCATTATTTAAAAGGGTATAAAACTTGAAGAAGATAAGGTAGGCTAAATCAAACAGTATAAAGATAGGAATAGATCTATACCTCGTACAATTAATTGGTCTGAAATATTTCACATGAAGATTGAAAAAACATCCAATGAAGCATATAAATTTTGTTATGCAGCAATGTTTCAGTGTTGCCATCATGGTCTCAGTGAAGTCATCCACAGTGTTATCAAGAACCCACCAAAGTTGTAATACCCTTGATCCATTCTGTACATTTTCTGAAGTATTTTGAATTGAATGAATCCACTGTAAAGTGAAATGGGAATCTATCTATTATTCCACATTTTATTTAAGTAGGGTTAGATATCTTCTTTTATTTACGATAAATAATTGGATTTTAGAATCAGGGTTCTAAAATATTCACCAATAATTTAGCTATATGATTATAACAAGGAAGAAAAAATTATTGATATATGTAGGGATAATGCATGATGCTATATGATCATAACCTCTTTCCCTTAAAGATCATGCAAAATTTTACTACAATCTTCTCAATCTTCTCTTGTCCACCTCTTGAGAATGTTTTTCCATGAACAACCTTTACACCAGTTGCTTCAAACATTTCTTCAACTGCAAGACATAAACACTGAAGCATGATCAAATGATAGTTTCCAAGGTGTTTTTTTTTATATGTACATGTAAAACAAACATATTTATCTATTTTTTATTCTCCTGTGTATTTTCAAAATATTATTTTCATTTTAAAATACGTTAACCCGTGAAAGATTAAATATCAAGAATAAATGTTTATTGTATAATTAACAATCTTAATTATCATATAAAATTATTTTAAACATTAGTATTTAAAAAAAAAAAATAGTAGCGAATTTAAATTTTAAAATTTAAAATAAAAGGCAGATACTAGAGTTGAAATCTATAAGAGAAAAGAAAAATATAAAATTATTGCATCATTGTCTATTTATCACAAACTGAGATTTGTCTCGTACAAACGAATCATCAATGGCGGCAAACGCACTGTGCAGTGCCCCTGTGTTCGTCCCTCCTCTCTCTCACAAAACCCCTAAACCTATTCACTCTCTCTGCTTCAAACCTCCTTCTATTAGTCTCTCCAGGTTAGGTTTCCATTTAAAACTGTCTTTTCTGTTTTGTTAAAATTCCTGTCTTTCCAATGTGGAGCTTAACATTTTTCTTTCAGGTCAAGATTTTGTGCAACAGTGGCAGCACCAAGGCTTTCTCGTCGGGTGTTTAGAGTACGTGGGTTGGGGGCTGATGATTCTGGGATTGCCCCAGAACCAGAATCACCCAATTCTGAAGCGGTCAGTGAGTTATTTTATTATTATTGATATTAATATTAATGTTAATATTATTATAATTATTAATTTGTCCTCAAATAAATTACATTAACGGTTATATATGCAGCAGATGAAAATAATATATTAACCAAGGGAGTAAAGTTATTTTAATAAAATTGTTTTAATAAGTGATTTTTTTTTTTCTGAGGAAAAAAACCCTAAATTTCAATAATTTTGAGAGCGAGGGAGCATTATTATATGCTCTGTGAACTATAAATTATGGTATGTATCACTTCTAAAATGCTTGTCATAAAAGTCAGAAAACTCACTATATATTATAGCATGTAATTGGATAACAGTGTTAAAGAATTTAATATATATGCGTTGTCAGTCTAAAACTTGCTTACATAGATAGCTAATAACGTTTGCACATTTTACTGAGTCATCCTGTTCTTAATATAATCTAACGATGGGATGGATTCTTACTGAATGCTGTGTAAAAAATTGTTACGTTGAAAGTGTACATAAAATAAACTCCAAAAAGGAAGAAAAAACGAGTTATTAGTATGGTTTTTAATTTCTGGATTTTTCTGACTCCGAGGTTGTATTTTGACTATGTTTGGTCATATTTTGTTAAACTTTTTATTTCAATAATTATTACAAAAATGTTATCTTGTTCTAACTCTGTTTTCTAACCTCAAATATTTTCTCTACTAAGATTTGGCTGTTTTTGTTTTATTTGTTATTGACTGTCTCTATCACTTCATTATGTAGATGTAAATCTAACATAAGAGTAGCTTTTAGTTTCCTCCAGTATGATATTCTGAAGGCAAACTTATTTTTTGATTACTTGTTATGAACATACGGTCTTAATCATATCTTGATGGTAGAGATCATCGTTGCATGATCTTCCTCTCAAATATTTATTTTGTCTATAGTTCTTTGATATTGATATATACTTATGCTTTTGCATTTGCAGGGTGCTAGTATTGACTTGAATCTTCCAAGAAGAAGTTTGCTTGTACAGTTTACATGCGGCTCGTGTGGTGAAAGAACAGAGAGGCTTGTAAACCGGCTAGCTTATGAAAGGGGTACTGTTTTTGTTCAGGTATCTATGATTTCTTGAGTCGTAGTGTACATTATATATGATGATTTGTATATTTAACAGTATTGTCTAAAAGGTGTTGGCGTTTTCTGTTCTCTTTTTTCTTTTAATGCTGTTTTCACGATTGGCTATTGTCCAACATTTGATTAAAAAAAATTATATGTTTAGGACTTATGATTTGTGTTGTCTAGATTATTAAGTGTGGGTGGGATTGGGAACAGGGATCTCCCCATGAGGGAAGGGGGAAAGCTGATGTTTTGCAGGATCTGCTGGAACCTTAGTCTGATATCATATATGTGGCGTCAGGCATTGTCCCAGCATAACTTTTGAAGAGTTATTAAATTTTTTTTCAATGCCCATAAATTGCAAATAGGAAATATTTTAAGATTCAGAAAGTGAAACATAATACTTTCGGCGAATGGAATTTGCTATTGTTTGATACTGAGATGGTGGTTTCTGCATTTTAGAACAAATATGACAAAATAAGTTGGTAAATTGGGGATATCTGTATGTATTCCTACAGAGTTGTAATTTGGAAATATAATGACAATATGAAAGCAATTAGAGGCAGAAATGAAGCGGATAGTTGGGAAAAACCAAGGGTCAAATACAACATATCATGTGGCTTTGGACATAGTTCATACAACCACATATAGGGGACACATTTAGTGGGATGTGCGAGAGGGTAGAGGACTGGGTAATGGCCATTGGATCTTGCACAGATGATTAGGATTAGAAAGATATAATCACTTCAAAATATATCATATTTTTTGTTCTAAACTATCACGCACATGCATGATCCAGCAGTCCAGATGTAATCTTTTCACTGTCATAACAAACCTCTTCTCCTCAATGTGTATTGTATTCCCAAAGAGAGAGAGTGAGCAAATGTAATTATGTTATGCATTTGTAGTCTAGCTCATGCTCATTTTTACCGTTGTTGCCTAAGTTCATACCTTTTCTTATTTTGTTATACCACTATACGGGCTGAGAGAATAAATATATAATTTTGTTATGCATAGTTAATTCAATCTAGCTCTTGCTCACCTTTACTTTGTTGCCATTTGGCAGTTAATACTGTTGTTTATACTGTTATAAGTAGAAATTTTTTCCCATTCAATAATTGTTGTTTTCTCTTCTCTTCTACTCGTTGGTGTCACATACTATAAAGTAAAGAGAATGAGAGTGCGACATACAATGCAGCATATACTGAGTTTTCTATAACGAAGTTGTTAATGATTGCTTCCTGCATAAACTTGGTAAGCTTTTTGCTCAAGCTAAAGCTTCATTTTCTTGACATTTGCTTATAATGTAGTATTTGGACCCGTTTTAGGGATGATATGTAATAAACTAAAATGAAGAAGGGGCAACCCAAAATTTACACATGGCAGCAGATCCTAAAGTCTAGGAAAGGAGGAAAAGCATTAGACCTAAAATAACTAATTCTAGGATGAGGGATTTTCTTACTGAGGCAAGATATTATATAAGAAGTTGGTTACGGAGAGGAGGGTGGGTAGAATGTACTGAATCGGAGCTCTCTTTCTCTGTCCATCTTTTTCCTTTATGCTGTGTAATACTCTGCCCCACTAGTGATAACTTTTGGTTTCCTGTTGTGGATTTCCATTTTCATTCAATAATACCATTGCAGAGTTGTTTACTGTTGCATCACTTATTCATTGAATTTTGTACATTACATGATATAAGGGGTGACTTTGCCAACAACTTTTCCCTGTTCAATTTTACAACAAAAACAGTGGGTCAAATGAGATGTTTTAGAACAACCCTCCTTGGTTTTGTCTCTGAATATATGAATGATGTTTTTAATTAAGACCATCTTTTTTGGTACAACAAATTTGACTAGCTGCCAACGTTCCATATCAACTCCATGTTTATGTGTAAGTGGCATATTAATACGCACTATATTAACATGGATCACCAATTTTTCCCTACAATAAAGTAAAATTCCCAGCACCCTCTCCTGGACTTTGTGTTTGTTGCTGATCATATAGAGGAAGTAACTGGATTTCATGGTTTTTCTGAAAATGTAATAACTAATGGAATGGCTAATGCATTGGATCATGAATGTAAGTGTTGAAAAAGTTAATTTATGTCCATGGTGTTGCGGCCTGTTGTGTGGTTACCTTCTAATCTTGTGTTGCTAAGTATGCTTCTTGCTTTCAAAAACCTTATTTTATTTTCTCACTTTCTATATAGAAATTTTGTAAACTTAATCTTATGCAAACACTTATTCTATGTCAAATAACTTGAATTTTATCTTATTAGTGTGCAGGATGTCTACAGCATCACAAATTAGTTGATAATCTTGGACTTATCACAGAGTATGACTTTCGGGAGAAAATAAACATCGACTCGGAAACTGGTCGAGTTTGATGTAATAACGTGTAAAACTAGAGACATTTGTCTGACATTTCCTGATTATTTCCATAATTCAAAAATGCAGATCCATTTTTATTTCTGAGCAAAACTAACAATAAAGGAAAGCAACATAGTTATGGATTCTCAGGGTTTCACAATGATGCATCTTAATTTTTAAAGGAGAAATATATATATATATATATATATATATATATATGTGAATAAGAAAACCAAATAACATGAAACTTATAATTTTAAGTGAATGAAAAATAAAAAGAAATTTATAACACAAAAAATAAAAAAAAATAATATGCACTTTTTTATTATCTTAATCAGTAAATTCAAATTTTAAAGGAGACAGACGGAGGTAAAAATCGAGACAAACGGAGGTAAAAATCGAGACAGATGGAGGTTAAAAATCGAGACAGACGGAGGTTAAAAATTGAGACAGACGGAAGTCAAAAATTAAGACAGACGGAAGTCAAAAATTAAGACAGACGGAGGTAAAAATTGAGACAGACGAAGGTAAAAATCGAGACAGACGGAAACAAAAACCGAGATAGAGGCAAAAATCAAAACCGAGACAGACGGAGACAAAAATCGAAATCGAGATAGACAGAGGCCAAAACCGAAACCGAGACAGATGGAAGCCAAAATCGAAATCGCAACAAATGGAGGCCAAAACCAAAATAGAAAGAGGCCAAAATCGAGACAGACAGAAGCCAAAATCGAGACAGATGGAGACCAAAATCGAGATAGACGAAAGCCAAAATCAAGACAGATGGAGGTCAAAATCGAGACAAATGGAGTCCAAAATCGAGATAAATGGAGGTCTCTTGACAGTCGGAGGTCTCTTGACAGACAGACGGAGATAAAAAAATGAGACAAACGGTACTAAAAAACAAGTGGTCAAAAAGAAGACGAACAATGGTAAAAAATGAGACGGACGGTACTAAAAAATGAGACAGATGGAGGTCAAAAATAAGACAGATAGAGATAAAAATTGAGACAAACAAAGATAAAAAAAACAAGATACAAAGAACGAGACACATAAAAACGAGACAGACGAAAATAAAAACGAAAAAAATGAGAGAGACAGAGACTTACAAATGAGAGAGACGGAAGAAAAAAAAAAGAAATAAGACAAAAGAAAGAAGTAATATAATTATATTAAATATAAAATTATTTTATAAGATATGAAGAAAGAAATAATATTATTGAAAATAAATAATATATATAAAAAGAAAAAATAACAAAATAACATATAATACTTAAAATATTTTGAATAATTGATTGTAAAACAAGTAAAAATTCACATCACAAAATCAAAATACTTCAAAGATAATTAAAAAAAATCAAACTAATAAGGAAATTTAATACATGTCATTGCATTGTTCTGGGCAAGTTATGCTTTCTAGGTTTCAAAATTGTAAATAATACGAAATAACGTGCAATATAAAAAAATGCATAACTCAGATAATGAAGTCATATCATTATTGGTGGAATGGATCAATTTCTGTAATGAAATATTGACGAAGATTAAATAGTTAAAATACTTTTTTTAGACCCAAAATTCAAAATTATTAGTAATTAAAAATTTATTTAATCTATTAATAAATAAGTTTGTAGGTAAAATAAAAATAAAAATACAAATATTTTAGATTAATTTTTACTTAAAGAAAGTTAAAATGAAGTTATATGTATTTTTATTGATATATTAATTTTTTTTATCCAATTTTGTGATTAATTTTAATTAAATAATCATATTTTTGTTCTGACCAACTGATTCAGTTCAATTTTCAAAACCTAGGTTTACTTATATAGCAATCTTTTCCATTTAATAATTGTCATATTCTTGTCCTCTTCCCCTTGCTTTCATATGCATTAAATTAAAGATATAGTGGCATATATTACTGCATATGTTTTCCAAAACAATGCTATTAATGATTGCTTCATTGCTTATAATTTAGTAAACTGTTTTTGCTTAAGCTAAAACTTCATTTTCCTGATATTTACATATTATTTAGTATTTTGACTGATATTTTAGGGAAGATTCACATATGGCATATATTTTGATATTTTTATGGACACTGACTTTTATCAACTTATCTCTTCTAATTTACATATTTAAGAACAAACATACCATAGTAACTCAAATCAGATGTTTTAGAATAACCTGCTTGGTTTTGTCTCTTTCATGCATGCTATCTTCAATTAAGAGACAGTTTAGGTAAATTTCTTCTACAAGTACTTTTAAGAAATAAAAATAAAAAGATAGAAGTAAAATAAGTTTGTTGATAAGCTAAAACTATTTTATGCATAAATTAAAAATTTATATTAACGTTCCTCCAAATATGCACTAAGACTATTTATCTTGTTGGTACATCAATCCTTCACCAGTTTGCACCATATCTTTATTCTGAATATATTAAAATGGAATACCAATTTTTGCCTTCAAGAAAAGGAAGGTAAATTTCCAGCCATTTACCTTCTCCTGGATTTGAGTTTGGTGCTCATCATACAAAAGGAAGTTATTGGATTGCATTGCTGCGTGTCAGCTTGTTCTGAAAGTTCAATAACTTTTGGAATGACTAATGTATAGGATCGTGTATGCAGGTGTTAAAAGTTCATTTATGCTCATGGTCTTAGCCTAGCAGCCATTTTTGTGGCTACCTTTTTTATGAGTACGTTTTTCTTTTTGGTAATCTTACTGCTGATGGCCATATTATTTTCTCATGCTTTCCTTTATTCTTTATAGGCATGTTTTGTAAAATTTTGCTTTCCAAATTCTTATTCTCTGTAAGTAATTGAAATTTCACCTTACCAAGGAGTTGATAATTTTGCATAACAAATAGGTATATGTGACGCATCACAAATTAAGAAATAACCTTTAAGACTAGAGACATTTTGTTTGATATTTACTGATTATTTCCATAATTCAAAAATGCATATCCATTAATACTTCTGAGCAAAGATCACAGCAACAAAAAAAGGAAAGAATCATAGATATAGATCCTCATTATTCAGATCTATGCACATGAAAAATTTTATATTTTGCAAACCAAATAACTCATTAAAGTGAATCCTTGGTCACCATGAGATTGCTAGCAGCTGTAGCCTGTGACTGCCAGCAACACAGCAATAGCAAGTCCAGCTGTGGCCCATATATTTCTCCCTTGCTGGTGGTTTGATGGTGCAGCATTCTGTGAAAGAAGAAAAAAAAATGTGATCAAAACAATGTGATACTGATGAGACACACTGGTAAATATGGCATATGTCCATATACGATTGTAAAGTGGTATTTCACTAGACAAAGATATTACCAAATTCAGACTTGGTGATGGTGCTGGTGTTGTGTCCGATTCTGCTGTGGAATCAGGTGGTGCTGGGGGACTTTTGCTGATAATTGTTGGAGCTGGAGCTGGTGCTTGATGTCTCCTGTGCTTGTGCCTGTGCCTTCTATGTTTATGGGATGATGGTGCCGGTGCTGGTACCTCTACTACTGGGGTTGGTGCCTGTGTTGGTGGTGGAGGAACAGGAGATGGAGTTGGCGCTGGCTTTGTAGGTGCAGGTGCAGGTGCTGGTGTTGCCTTTACTGGTGCAGGAGCTGGGGGTGTTATGGCTGGTGTTGGGGCTATCTTTGGTGGTGGCAATGGTGGTGGTGTAGCAACTGGTGGTGGCGGTTGCGGGGGTGGTGATGTGGGAGCTGAGGCAGGAGATGCTTTTGGTGGTTGTGGTGGTGGAGTTTGGGGTGGTGGCGCTTTGGGGCTCGAAGCTGGTGCCACCTTGGGAGTTGGTGGTGTCACAGGAGCTACACTTGCAGGTGGCTGGGATGTAGTTGGTGGTGTGCTTGTGGCGGGAGGGGATACTGCCACTGTTGGTGGTTGTGTTGCCACCGGTGGCGGGTTAGAAGATGGAGATGTTGCAGCTGGGGTTGTAGGTGGCAACTGCACCGGCGTGGTTGCAGGTGCTTGGGCATTTGAAGGTAGCTGGAAACAGAGGCATACTAAAGCCAATGCCCAGAACACTGCAGCCATTGTATGTTGAACGTTGTGATGTGGTTGAGAATGCAGAGAGTTTGCTTCTTATATATGACCTATGGTGAAGCACAAGGTTGAGACGTATGGTATGGACTATCTGTGGAAGGAAGGATGTAGCCTTCATGTGATTGTGACATCATTTACACATTAATCATCTAACAAGTTAGCTTCCCTTGCATCAAGGGGACCCTTGAATCCTAAGTCCTAGTCATTTAGACTTCTATCACAGCCTCACTCCATTCAAAGTTAAATATATGTTCATGACCTAACTTGCATCTTAAGCAGACTTAATTATTTATCATATTTGCCTAGACAAAAGGTTGGGGATGGGGCAAGTAGGGATGGAATAATAAAGGTTTCATGTTAATGAGAACATAATTTCACCTAATTTCTACACATATCTATATGTGAGTACGAGGTCTCCATCACTTTCTGTTAATACTTGATGGTTAGAATTTCATACTGATTGTGATGTTTTATCAGTATTTTAATAGTTGTACATACTCTGCGTTTCTGTTTCTTGCAAGTGATCTCAAATATTCACCCAATCAACCTTCCAAAATAAATGAAAGGGAACAATGACAGACAGGCTTTACTATATCGTCACATTCTAGTCATCATCTTAAGCGTTTGAAGTCATTACTTGAAATTAAAGTTGGCAACAGTGGCTTGGCAACGTCTGATCCATGACAGATTAACTGATTGAATACTCGAAAAAAATTGAACATTGTACTTTTCACAAAGACCATTCGTTCAAGTTTAAGAAAAAAAATATTTAGCAGCTCGTTTAAAACATGAGCAAATGTGTATCGGCTCTTTTACAAACAGAACATTATGTGAAAAACGTCATGTATCTTGTTGAGTATCTTGGAAGGGTGGTGGTGAGAAACAGGAAGGCAAGAAGGGTCCTTTGGGGGTTCCTCTTTCTTAGTTTTCCTTCTTAGCTGAAAGAATTGTTGCATTACATCTGCACACTCCGTGGCTAGGACCCCTCTTCTTATTTTCATCTTTGGATGGAATGGATGAACTGGGGCAGGTGGCACATCTCTCGGTTCTGATACATTTTCTCCTCCATCAGGGAAAAGCCTGCAAAAAAGGTTCAACAAGTAATATTTGATTTACTGTGTGCTTTCAAGAACATTTCATGTGTAGAGCTTTTAAGAAAATTTCCTAAAAAGAGGACTCAATTTCAGCTAGGAAAACAATTGGAAACACCTGCCTACAAAAGTTGCAATACCAGTACATTTGAAGAAATGCAACTCATAAGTTTCTGGAAAAGTAAATCGGAAGAAATTCACATAAAAAGTTGAATGGGGTTGGATACAGAAATGATATGTATATAAGTAGAAGAGTTTAAAACACTTACACTATCAGTATAAAAGTTTTTTATATTGTTATCCAATAAAAAATTATCCTTGATACAACTTTTAAGATGATTATTATAGAAGTCAATAAACTAATTACACACGATAATCTAATTGTCTCTGTTTTTAAACTGGACCGGTCCATTCAAAAAGAAAATCAATGAACCAGTCAAGTAACTGGTTCAAATAAACCACAAAACCGACCTGAAGAAGATCCGGTTAAAGAACCAGAAAACTATTCAAAAACCGATTTGAACCCGTCAATAAAAAATACCTTATAATAATACACCATTTTAACTTTTTTCTCTTCAAAAAATAAAAATCAAGCTAATATATTTGTTATTTTCTTCTTATTATACAATAATCTTATTAATAAATATGATTCAGGTTAAGTATGATAACATTTTATGGAAACTTTTATATGTATTTTAAATGTTAAGACCCTATAATTTATGTTTTATTTTATAGATTTTAGCATCATAAAATTATGATCTATTTTTAATACTATATTATCTACTATTTAATGATTATAATTAATAACCGGTTTAATCACGGTTGAACCATCGAACCTTGTGTTTTTGACCAATTCAATAACCTTTCTGAGTTTAAAAGCATAGCTAATATTGCATATACTTTTTTCTATAGGTAAAAACTATGTATCATACTCATTAAATTCTCTTGATAAAAAAATATGAAATTTGACATAAAAAAATAAACAGTGATCATATAGTTGTTGGATACCAAATGTACAATAGGCATTATGATTGAGGGTATTGTGGTCCTATTCTTATTATAATATTATTTTGTATGTGTGCAATCCCTCTTTTTCCATACAGTTTTTTTATGGCACTGCCAATTTAACTAAAGGTAACAAATTAAAGGTAACAAAGGGTAAAATAAGTGTACGTAGAGACCAATTCAACCAAATATAAGTAAAATTCATGAAACATTATTAAACCATAAAGCCTTCCTTGTAATAACATAATTAATTATAAGCAATAAGAGAAGCACGTTGGATTCATACCTAATCCAGCTACCATCAGCTCCAAGAAGCTTATTGGGAGCACCCCACACAAGAGTGTCTATTCTTGCCTGAAGGATAGCACCAGCACACATTGGACATGGTTCAAGCGTTACATAAAGTGTGGTGTCCTGAAAATAGGAAAATTTTATCCTTAAACTAATTTATCAAGTTGTGTAAAATACCAGAACTAATGGACATCAAACATTTCACAAGGAAGACCAAAGTACTACCTTCAAGCAATGTTTGGTCAGAAAGAATTGAAGGAGGGAAATGATTCATCTATTAGGACAACAGTTAAGTCCAAATACAAAAATCATTTACTTTTTTCACTTCAATTCCCCTATATTGCTTTAGGTGATTAGACATGCAATTATAGTCACATTCTCTCTATTGCTACAAGAGCATTAACTTTAGTAACATTATTTATTGATATTGATTAAATTAAATAGCAATAGATTATAAAGCAATCAAATTTGGGCTTCTCTTTGGTGTTTGGCTCACTGGCTCTTTTAAGGGGGGTTGGTATTTCAGATTTCCATATAGTTGGCCCACCGTTGTGCACTGATTTTCTTGAGCTCTGTTTTGCTGGTCCTTTTTAATTTTTGTCCTTTTGTAGTTTTCTTATGGAGGATATCTTAACCTCCTATCTTCGTATTCCTCATTTTCTTAATGAATGTCTTCTTTTTCAATAAAAATATTACCTTACCACAACAGGGTTTTCAACATTATCAATCCTTAGAAAGAAGTACTGGGGAGTAGGGAGTGACACAGATTATAAAGTAGTCTGATCCTAGTGTTATTTTCTAAATTTCTTTAACTTCACCTTCTTTAAACATGGATCTACCTTGTTAGTATATACTCCTACATTGGATGTTTCAATAATTATATCCACCATTGCATCTATGCAAATAAACCTTGTTCTTGAATGATGTTTAATTTTTTTTTATAGATCTCCCATGTCTCCATCAATTTTAAGAATCTCATCACTTTAATTTGTTCCTATTTTATATAATAAAATATTTATCATTAATAACAAGGCATGTACAATTTTTTATTTTTTTATTTGTAAAATTTATTTAAATTAGTAAATATCTGTGCAATGGTAACTTGCTTGTTCTATGAAAGTAAATAGTAGAGATCTTTAGCTGCCTGCTATAGATGACTATACGTAAAAGTGGTGGAATATTTTCACATGTTACATATGAGCTTAAAAATTATACAAGAGAAACACAAAAAGGAATATTAAACTTTGGGTGTAATATCAAAATAACTTTAAATATCCTACAAGGAAAACTTACAGATAGTCTCCATGTCCGAAGAAGGTTTGAAGCTTCTCGTATGCAAATCATCTCTGCATGGGCAGTGGAGTCCCGTAATTCTTCCACTCTGAAACAAATATTTAGATATAAAATAAAACTAAGGAAATTACAAAAAAAAAAATGAGGTGGTATTTTAATATCACAACACTTACAAGTTGCACCCTCGAGCAATAATTTTCCCATGCTGCACAAGAACAGCACCAACAGGGACCTCCCATGTATCAGCAGCCTTCTTAGCTTCCAAAAGTGCTTCCCTCATGAACATTTCATCTATTCTTCGCTGCTCAAGTTCTGATTGATAGGCTTCTTCCCATTCATCAAACCTATCTTTTAAGACTTGCCTGTTCCGTTGAAGCTTCCTTTGCTTTAACTCTCCATCCGTTCTCTCTGAGCCAGACAATTCAGACCGCACAGGAGCAACAGATTCCTTGATTGGCACTACAAACTCGGCTCCTCCAGACATGTCAGATCCACCAATGCTTACAATTTCTCCAACAATAGGAGGCCCTCTCACAGGTATTGAAATTGGCAATTCCACGTTTTGTGTGCCAGAAGTAGTGGCTTTCAAATTTTTTTTATCTTCAGTCCAACTAGCATTTTCCTCTCCAGAAGTATAAGAGGCACCTACTGACATTGATCCACTTTCCAATGTATGTAATGATGGCGATCCAATTTCAAGATGTTTGTCTTTGTCCTTCAGTTTTGTATTATCATACTCCTCTCCCTCACTTTGGGCATAATGTTTAACTGGTTTTAACTTATCAGGAATCATGGCATGTGCTGGTGCATTTACGTTTATGACATTAGATTTAGTGGTTTCCTCATGCTCCTGCCCAGAAAACCATGTATCACTTTCAGACTTGTTTGGTGAGTTTCTCCCAGCTGATCTTCCAGCTGAAGTACCCCAACGTAATCGAACAATATCAGAAATTATACCCCATAAGGACCTCCCAGTTCTAGTAACAATTGTTTTCCCAGTTTCTTTGTTGTTCTCTGTTTCTTTGGCTACTACACCTTGCTCAATAGATGGGTCAGTGACATCCCACATCTCATCAGAAGGACCTTTGGTCCCAGGAAACCCAGAGGAACGACTAGAATCATGCTCCTTTGACTGTGAATCATTTTGAGTGCCTTGTTGCCTCATGCTGTAGATCTGATTACCACCAACTTCAAGTGTCAACTTTGTTCCTGTAATTTCCATCTCTTGTGCTTCGGGTGTTGTTACTTCATGCCTGACCCTCTCAGCAAACTCATCAACAAACTGCCTAGATGATTTCTCTAGACGATCAGCTGAACCAAGAGCATCTGGATGCAAAGCAGAACTTCTTCCTGAATTATCATACAAAGCAGAAGATCCACTTTCTGAAGTTTCAAGGAAGATCTTAGGGTTTGCAATTCCTGTAGTGAGTTCAACATGTGCTGAGCCTCCACCCAATTCAGAAGAGGAAGGGATCAACATTGTGGTAGAGCTCCTTTCTTGACCTGCTGCTAAAATAACATGTTTTCCAGACCCAGAAACCATATCCAGTGATCCCTGCAAGCTGGATTCCTCTCTTGAGGTGGTTTCATCAGAAATTGATAGGTTGCTAAATCTTTGGCCCACTCTGGCCAATTCAAAATTTGCAATCCTTTCATCAGTTTGGCTAGAACTTTCTCTAGTTCTAACAATGGATGTTGATTTGCTTTTTGGAATGAATATTCCCTTCTCATAAGCTTTTTGAGCACTTGACCCTTGCTTTTCATCACTGCCATAGCCTTCAGATACAGTGCTGACAAGTTCAGATCCTTTCCTGTGTTGGAAACTCTGAGTTGTCCTTTTATCTGTTTGGAGCCATGTAGCCCTTGAATCTGAGCTTATGTTCAAATTTTCTTCCATGTTCTTTAATCTAGCTCTAGACTTTAGGATAGATGTATCTTCAACATTAGCCTGTGTAATGACCTTTTCTCCTTTTTGGTGATGCTGCTCCTCCACTCCCTGAGCAGAACTCAAAACTGAAACATTTTTCACTCCCATGCCCTTCATCCTAGCATTTGAGGTCCGGTCAGTGTCTCCAATTATTAAATTTCCAGTATATTTCTGGGAACTTCTATCTATCAAATCCTTTCCAGAGGTAGAAGTAGAACCAAAAAAAATTTTATGTTTATCATTTTTTTCTTTTAAAAGTGTTTCTGATATTGCAAGGTCCCCTTCCCGGCCACTGAATTCCTTCTTTGATTTCAAAATTTCCTTTCCTGTGGTAGAAGTGGAACCAACAAATGTTTTACGTTCATCAGTTGTTTCCTTCAACAGTTTTTCTGATTTCTCAAGCTTCCCTTCACTGCCACTCAATTCCTTTTGTGATAACAAAGTTGTCTCAACTTCATCACAACCAGACTCACGTACATCTATAGATTGATGCTTTCTTCTGTTTACTGTTTGAAGATATGACTTGTTTGTTTTCTTGTCCAAAATGTCAACAAAAGATGATTTATCTTCCTCACTATTGACTTGGTATTGTGAAATAGATGATTTTTTATGACCAGATTCACGTGTATTATATTCTCTCAAATGCATATTCTGTTGTTCCCTCGTGGATTCTGTGTTTTGAGTTCCCTCAGTCAGCTTCTTTTCAGACTTCTTCCTTAGGTTCCAATCAATATCCTCACCAAATGCAAATCTTTCCTTATTTGAAACATCCAGCATCTTCTTTGAGTCATCACCTTGCCTGTTGAATTCTTCCTTCACTTGTTCCTCCACACGATTTGTTTCACCCTTCTCATATTCCACGGATGATTCTTCCAAACCAATCTCATCCTGAACTTCCAGCTCACTCCCAAAATCTCCTGATGAGAGAGAGTAATAAGATGAACAACTAGACACATCTCTTCGTTTCCTATGGTTTTCACCTTTTGCAAAGGCTTCCCTTTCTTTGTTGGGTTTTTCATGTTCTCTTTTCAATTCTATGGTGGATGACTGATGTTGCTTCAAGTCTCCTTTTTTATCTGTTTTTACTTTCTCAGTTGAACTCAAATGTCCCTCTCTCCTCAAATTTTTTCTTGTCTTCTCAACTTCCATTCTTTTGGATGAAAACACATTCTTACATTTGCTACAAACGGCGGAATCCTTATCTGCCTCCTCATTCAACAAGCTGAGAACTGCTTCGACATCATCAGAACCAAATGAATGGGAAAATTTCCCCCCTTTTTGTGAGGCAGCACGAACACATCTTCCTTTTATGCTCCGTCTATTATTGTTGGAAAAAGTTCTCTCATCGACAGAAAAAGTACGCTCCTGACAATCTCTGAGGAAACCAGAAGCTGGTAGACGGGAAAGGTAATGATCTCCACCACCCAATATCAACCTTCTAGTTGCCGACAATTGAAGAAGAGCAGATTGCCTCAACCCATTTAGAAGACAAGGCTTTATGGGTACTCTGTAAGTGGAGACTGAACAGCAATCACAACAACCACAGTATGACAAGCAGTATGATGGGGTTCTGTCAAATCTTTCATAGCAGAAGTTTGAGTGGCCATTGAAAGATAATGAGAATGATTCTTTACACCTAACAGCATATACTGTTGAGCTAAAATATGCGTTGTGCATAGTTGCATGTGTCTTCCCACAAGGGTGGGTTCTTTTAGTTACAACTGAGCTCAAACAAGTAGAGAAATCATTTAAGACAGCATAGACTAAAATGCCAAAAAGCAGTAGGCCATGATCTGTTAAGTGCTGATATAGAAGCTTGGTACTAGACTACGACAAGAATAATCAACAAAGTGAATTTCCCTCAGAGAAAATCAAACCTGATATCCGGACTCGGCTTTCACACCTGTTCCAATAGATGGTTCAGTGAAATCAGAATGACTGTCATCGATCAACATTCAACAACTAAACCAACTTATCTCGGTATCTATGATAATTTAACCTCAGAACAGATGGAAACAGAAAACAAAACAACAGTATATTTCAAAAAGGGATGCATTCATCACACTTCTGATTGTCTCACTCTCATGTGACAACTGTCGCAAAATACATAAAGCTGATCCATGCGGTATTTTTAGAGAGCAACATATCACCATTCTGTATTATCAACACTTTTATGTCGAGAACAACTAGATGAAATGAGCCAAAAGCACACACTAACTTCGTGAAAAAAATTACTGATGCAAATCATGTCAATCCATGATCTGTTGTTCCAACAGTTTGAGGTCAAGTCAAGCAAACAAGCGGGATCAGCACTGAGTTTCAGTCCGCAACAAAGCAGTTTTTATAGGCACTAGCATCACATTTACAGTTCATGCATATTCATCACATATGTTATGCCAAAAGTACAACAAACACAATTAAAGCTCCTCAAATTGTCCCATCAATCACTCATTCCACCACACTGAACAAGTTCAGTCATAATATTATCCCAACCATAAAAAAGACTTTAATATAATATTACACAGAACTTCTCTAAAAAGAAATAACTCAATAAAACTAAGCACGCACCCCACAGATTCATGCTCGATTTTCACACAAGTTCATTCATTAGCCAAATCCCTAGAAAACTCATCATTTGACACTCCCATTCCTCAACAAATTCAACCAAACACACAGAAACCCCTCTATACCACACACAATAAGTGCCCCAGTTTCACACAACGAACAAAATGCTCAAAGCTAGCCATCACAACCTTCTATCCATGTAACTAATCCATCATCAACACATAAAAATCGTATTGCCCTTCAAAATTTAGAATCTTTCTTCATTGTAAAGAGACCAACCATTGCCCTGCATACTTTTCCATCAGCCCCAGTACTAAGGGTTTCCTTAGGTCAATGCACAATGAAAGAGAAAAGAGGAAATAACTAGCAGAAAGAGATGTACCAGAGTAAGAGAAAGAAAGCTGTAACTTGAACTGTGACGAGGGTGTGTAATCTTACTTATGCCCAACCCACAAAGAGAAGATTAACGAGAACTATGATTTGCATAATTGTCTGAATGAAGAAAGAGAGAGATATGAGACGAGATTGGGTAATAAACAAAAGAGAGTGATGAAATGGCTGAAGTTTGTCTTGGATTTGGATTGTTGTTGAGAATACACAGAACAGAACAGAACACAGTTGGTTTGGGACAGAACGGAATCATCGAACCTAAGCCGTTATGGGCCCATTTATGACCACCTTTTATGTCCACAATAGTTATGTTCTTCTCGTGGGTCGCTTTTCCAAGTTTGCTTCTGAAAGTTTAGGCTCTTTTATTTTCCTGAATATATGTAATTAATAGGGCACAATTCCAACATAATTGAACATAGGTCCCCAACATTGTTTTTTAAATTTTTATTTTTTATTATAATTTTTATTCTTACATAAAAATTTAAAAGATAGGTAAAAAGAAATGAAGAGTATTTTATTTTAGGTGCATTTTGTTTTCTAATGTGTATCATCTTATTTTTCTTAATCACATCCTTAAAAATTAATGTAGAAAATAAATTAACTCATCATATAAAATTTACATAATACACCCAAAATGTAACAAAATTAACTAATTACACTAGTTTGGTTAATAATTTCTTTTCATTCAAATTCAAATTAAATAATAATTTCTTTTCATTCAAATTCAAATTAAATCATCAATGTGAATTTGATTCTCAAAAAGTATAACTTTTTCTTATCCAAACTAACTCAATTAAAGGATACAACGTGGGTTGAGCCCAACTAGCTGGTCCATCTTCTAAACAGAGCAAATCCAATGACCCAATCAATTTTTTATTTTTTTTAATTTTAGATTAATACAATCTAGATATTGGTGCTTAATTTAGTTTTATATTTTTTTTACTTTTTAATATATTGTGAATAGTATTTTGTATTTTTTTTTGTTAATAAATATTATTTAAAGAAGGTAATTATATAATTTTTATTTATATGACATAATAAATTGTATACATTTATTATTTAGTATGCGAAGAAGAACTAATAATCGAATATATTTAATATATTTCAAACAAAATTACTTCCTATGTTACTTTTGAATTATATAAGATAGAAAAAGAGAAAACCAATACTTATTATTTTAATGTTACATAAGATATATATTAATAATTTTATTATTTTTTTCCTTTTGAGTTAAAATAATTTTAGAATATATTAAAAAAATAAATTATACTATTATCATTTGAATTTTAATTATAATAATATTAAAATTAACATATTAAAATTAAATTATTGAATATATAATGACATTAAAAATTATCATTAAAATAATATACAATCTAACATTTATTTATTTATTTATATATATTATTTATAATAATTACAGAATAAATTATTGATGTATTTTCGTTATTTAATATTATTTATTTTTTATATTAAATATTATTATAATAATATATCCATATAAAAAATAAGGTAAATTATTTATTAAAAATAAAATAATTAAAATTATTTTATAAAATAAAATAAAACATTATATTCATCAAATATATAATGAGACATATATATTTTATATTTTAAAAATTATTAGGTTAGAACTTAAAAATTAATATTTATATAGGGTTTAGATACAAGATAGGATTATTAGTGTCTTAATATATATCATTTTTTATATTAGACATTCTACTACATCTTTCATCGATTCATCATCACTTATTTTTATAATTTATATGACTCAACTAATTAGTAGAATTTGAGATATCATTAAATTCATTTTAACATAACTCACCACACTAATATTTGTACCTCCTTCGGTTCCATATAACATATTGATATGGCTAATTCTAAGCATCTTTGATTAACAATACCTACAATACAATTAAAAGTTCAATAGTTCAATAACTCAATTGAGAACTTAACACCTCAACAAGTTGGTCAAAAACCTAACACTTTAACATACCAAACGCCTAACACCTTAACAAGTTGGCCAAAAATATATTGTCTCAATAGGTCAATCAAATGTCTAACATTTCAATAGGTTGGCAAAAACTTAACACCTTAATATCTTAATAGGTTAGGCAAAACCTAACATCTTAATAGGTCAGTCAAACGCCTAACCTCAACAGATCGGTCAAATGCTTAACACCTTGACAGGTTGGTCAAAAATTTATTACCTCAACATGTCAGTTAAACATCTAATTATTGTCAAGTGGCATCAAGAGGGGGGGTGAATTGATGTTAAAAATGAAACCTTTTAATTTAATTTCCTCAAAAATTAATCCTCTTGATTATTAATTGTCTTAGCAGATAATTAAATATGCAACGGAAAATTAAATGAGATAAGGGAAAGAAGAGACACCCAGAATTTATACTGGTTCGGGTTACACCTTAACCCTACTCCAGTTCCCAAATCACCTCAAACCAGAGATGATTTCCCACTCTTTATATTTTAATTCTTCACAAATTACAACCACCAATTACTAGTGAAACATGTAAAAAGAGAAAATTAAAA